>OY748286.1:25707654-26048681 GCA_963556515.1 Nudaria mundana
GACCGTACGGGTTAATATTACGACACCCGAAACATGTACCCATTTTACCAATGTTTGAATTTGTGGGTTTACATTAGCTGTCTTTTGCAGATCTTGAAGTTCATCACCCACCTGAGAACGTAACACACGAAGCGGACATGATTACCAAGGCCTTAGACGAAAATGGTTTCTTAACCATAAATAAAAAAAGAAGAAAGATACTTGTCACAAGATGCCTCCTATACCACAGCGCTCTACTCGACGATCTTTACCCAGGCCAAGTGCGCGTAAGTACCAGCATAATTACCTACCTAACACATCACAAACCACGTGAGCTTTATGCAAACGGCTGCATTCGCGAGTGGGCCGCTTTTTATCGGCCTCTGCTTGTGAATCAACAAGTGCATAAAAGCATAAATGTTATCTAAGTGTCTATTTATATTTATCAAGTATCGGTTTATCTATAATCTCGATAAAAGTTCAATCGTTGCGTGGGAATCAGCGCCTGCTTTTGGACACCGTAAGGCATTTGTTTTTTCGAAGTAGTGTGACAAGAGCGCCATAATTGGCATGTTTAACATGACGGCGTCACTTATTGTTCCACCCATCATGGTCATTTTGCAGTCCTTCGTTACACGACTCGTATTGTTCACAGCCCGGCCACTAATTTAAATGTCGTTTGTTTGTATTCAAGAGCCGTACTCACGCACTATTTGTAGGTATGTTCTTGTGACATATTGTCACATAACGTTCTGCGTTCCAAGTAGTCGCGACAAGGACATTACGATGTGAAATAAATTTATCTCCGCGCACTTTACTTGTAGGTACGTAAAATCTCAGTTATCGTCCTCGATATATTTAGAAAAAAAAAACGTACATTTCCAGCACACATTTAGTAGGTGGAATTATCATTTATTTATAGGTTATTTACATTAAATAAAAGTCATATTCATTATTTGTAAATCTTGTGCTGAGCATAGATGTCAACGTCATAAATACCCGAATATTTATAAGTTTACATTATTGCATATTGGGATAATTTTATAATAAAATAAATAAATAAATAATTAATATATTGAAGCTCCTACAGCCCTGACGTTGACATTTATAAATATCTATCTAATCCACAAAAGCCTGACAGACTTCGTACGATGCAATTTTTTGCAATACAAGTCATTGCTGTGCGAAAAAACAATGCTTATCATCTAGCGATAGGGGCTTGCGACTAAGGGCGCTAACCCATTATGCAAGTCCTGCATGCTAGTATGACGTCACGAGTTGTATGCAAGTTGCAAATGTATGTAATACATCTTTCCTACTAGCCAGTCGAATTAGCTCCAAAAAGACCAAACCCGGAAATAATCTAAATTGGCAATTTTCTATCAGAATTCGTTATGGGAGGTCACTGGTAGTCTAAATTAAATTTTGCGTGATATTTGTAGGTAGGTAGGGCCTAACTGCCAAATTCCATCTTGAACTCAAGATGGTAGATAATGCAATGCACCGAATACCACGAAAATTTAAATTTAGACTGCCATGCCACTGGTTCACTGAAGCCCAAAAGCAATAGTTAAATAATTTGAAAAGTAGTAGTCGCTTATATGGTCAGTGGACCTCGCGAACAATAAAATCAGAAAAACAGTCATCGGCTGGATACGAATTCGCGAAATTTCCCACGGAGAACGCTCTGCTATGACGACACAGCAGATCCATGCGTGCCAAGGATTTTGTTGCAGTATTTCTAAAATAGGTAGGTAGTTTTCGTGGCGATTAGATATAAGACGTGGCCGCTAGTCCGAAACACAAATACAGTCAGACAGACGGTGGGAAATTAAATTTTTGTCCACTCTCGAAATGTAGACGCTTCCCTCGCTATATACGAGTTCAACAAAGGCTTAAATTCGAAATGGTGGGTACCGCAATGGACCGAATGCCATGCAAAGCTTAATTAACAACTACAAGTGACCTACCCTAACGATTTCTAAGAATATTGCTACTTATAATATTTTTTTAAGTCAAAACCTAATTCGACTAGCCTATACAGGTGTACTATAACTTGCATACAAGTTGCACATGTGACGTCATAATTGCATGCAAAGCTTGCATAATGGAATAGCTTCCTTAACGAAGCGATATTGTGTTTTGTTATTAATATCTCTGCTTTTGTTACAGTGTATGCTGGCCCAAGCGGCGAAGTGGAGGTTCAACGCCTTCACACTGGACACACTCACCGGTGGTAAGTAACAATTCAAGTTATTTATTTACCCCTTAACTTAAAGATCCAAGCTCTAAGTGTATTGTATTTCAAATTAAAATATCTATAAATCAACAACAGTGTTTACTGGGTATATCTTGGCTCCATTTCAAGTCAACCAACACTATCAATACGACTTTACGACTCAATTAATGGTTGCTCTTTTACTGCATTTACGTGCTCTTTGCAGGCAAATTAGTTTTGCTCCTGACGTAGCGTAACCTCGACTTTGAATAATTGGTCAAGTGTGTCGTACTATTGCGTGGATATTGATTAATAAATCTTTCAGGTCATATGGGTATAGTCCAATAACGATTTCTGTGCATCGTGCGACTTCTAAATCATATAATAGCAAAGGCGACCTAATACTATTCGGACTCGAGCACCGAGAGTTCCGTACAAATCTAACAAAAATATGCTTTTCGCATTTTTTCCTTTTCTGTGCTATAAAAGTTGCTTCGTACCAAATTTCAAGATTCTGAGTTCACGGGAAGTACCTTGTAGGTTTTGATTCCCTTGCGAGTGTCGAAATTTAGAAGAATTTGCAGCATAAACGGATATATCTTTGACCTGAGTATTTGCTATGTATTTCGGCTTGATACTTCTAGGTGTTTCTGAGAAAAAGGATCTCGGCAAACGAAGTGATCCTAAAGGGGTTCCGTTTTTTTCCTTTTGAGGTTCTGAACTCTAAAAATCACTTTAAATCGAAAATCTGCTTATTTTATAAAAATAGGTGTGGCTTATGACCTATGCGCAGATGGAAACTGGTAGAAGCTTGTAGAAGGGGCTAGAACCGCCTTCTGGTATGATATAGACGTGTCGTATATATGACGTCAGAGGTGCTTCGTTGCTTGCCTACACGCCACACATTCAATCCAGATTAAAGGGTTGGAAACAAGCCGTCATCGCCGTTGTGGATTATCTGTGGAGGGACGCGCAAAATCAAAATCAAAATATCTTTATTCATGTAGGTCACAAGGTAACACTTATGAACGTCAAAAAAAGAAAATGCTTCTACATTTACATTTACCGCCAGATTCGCAAGGCAATAGGTAGAGCCTGTGAGGAAAGAACCTGGCAAGAAAAACTCACGGCCACTCTTTTTATACGCCAGTAAATACAATGATTTTGTTACAACAATAAAAAGATGGCAAGGGCAGTACGTGACCATGTGTGGACCAAGTGAACTCAAAAATTAAGAATCTCTGTTATTCACAAAATAAGTCAAATACTAGTTAAAGGTGCCATTTAATCTCAAAGTACCCATACCTTACAATATCATAATAATAATAATTTAACAATAATAAGTGAGTTTCAGCAATAAAACAACATTTCAAACAGAAGTAGCCCCTATGTAGCTCGAGTGATGAGCAAGCAACTCATTGCCATTTCTCTGTATCGTTTAGATAATCTTTAATAGTATAATATGCCTTTTTTAGGAGGTGTGTCTTAACAGCCACTTTGAATTTATTCAAAGGAAGGTTCATAATGTTTAGAGGAATTTTGTTATAAAAACGCACACCAAATCCTGCAAAGGAGTCATGAACCTTCTGTTAACGATAATACGTCCCAACCAATTTATGCTTATTTCTAGTATTTATTGCATATATGTCACTGTTCACACTATATAAATGTATATTCTGTTTAACGAACATAATATTCGCATATATATATTGTGATGCAACGCGTCGAAACAGTGTGTGGATTGTAGATGCCGTTTCATCCAAATTGTAAACGCACACAAGAGCAGTCGCGTCGCGCAACGGCATCCGTTGCGAGCGCACCAAACTGTCCAAGCCTTTTGTTTACAACAGTGTGGCGAACAGGTTCCAAATGTGGAAAGCTTATTTACAAGACTGGTCCCTCCTTAACGAAAGCGTTATAAACGTCATTTTTATTTTCCTCCCCTACTACCTCAACCTATAATGCAAGGATATTTTTTTATATTAATTTGTGCTGCAAATATATTGGGAATTTCGAGGTTGATTAGAAACTCTCCGTACCAAAAGTTATTTCAATATTCAAAGCCCCACTCAATTTACAAACTTTTGTAACACAATTTCATAAGAGGTATAAGTTACTTACCTAGTACCTTTCATCTAAGAAGATTTTGAGTTGTATTATGATATTCAAAATAACGAGTGCCTCCTTGCTCGCTTCAATAGATTATTTTCTCATAAATCACTTCACCCTCGACATGACGTGGTCTTTATCAATTATCTTTGTGCTGTATGTAATGATGGTCCAAACTGAAGCTATAATAGACAGTTGATACGAAGTATTATTATTCTTATCTGTACTGCAAATAAGTACGTTAATTTAATTTACCCCTACTTTTTTACTTTACTTTTTTCTTTTAATTTTCTTCACGTTGTCCTGACAATAACACACAACAAAAAACACGTATCATCTCATTTGGCCATCACATATTTTAGTGTTGACATTTGAGGATTGACAAATAAAAAAATATTGATCTTTTGCAATTGAGAAACTAGAAACTAAAATCTTTTCTCAGAAAAAAAAAATTAACATATTACCTATACTAGTATCGTAAAAGTTTCGTAGGAATTAAATGCAGTTTTGTATTAAAATCGCGGTCGTGAAGGATTAAAGAAAATTGACGCATTTATCAAGTGCACCGGACAAACTCCACCGGGAGAGGTCTCTGCAGAAATAACGTCATACATATTTCAACATTTCAAGTCATGCCCGGTCTTTGTCCGGTACAGTCATTTGACGTAAGGTCGTTTTCACTCTAGATAGGTAAACGTTGGGTGGAACGCGGCCGTGTCCTTCTGCGGATTTGTTTTGCCGTTTTGGTACGGAACCCTTTGTGCGCGAGTCAGTAATATTCGCATATATATATTGTGATGTAACGCGTCGAAACAGTGTGTGGATTGAAGATGCCGTTTCATCCAAATTGTAAACGCACACAAAAGCAGTCGCGCAACGGCATCCGTTGCGAGCGCACCAAACTGTCCAAGCCTTTTGTTTACAACAGTGTGGCGAACAGGTTCCAAATGTGGAAAGCTTATTTACAAGACTGGTCCCTCCTTAACGAAAGCGTTATAAACGTCATTTTTATTTTCCTCCTCTACTACCTCAACCTATAATGCAAGGATATTTTTTTATATTAATTTGTGCTGCAAATATATTGGGAATTTCGAGGTTGATTAGAAACTCTCCGTACCAAAAGTTATTTCAATATTCAAAGCCCCACTCAATTTACAAACTTTTGTAACACAATTTTATAAGAGGTATAAGTTACTTACCTAGTACCTTTCATCTAAGAAGATTTTGAGTTGTATTATGATATTCAAAATAACGAGTGCCTCCTTGCTCGCTTCAATAGATTATTTTCTCATAAATCACTTCACCCTCGACATGACGTGGTCTTTATCAATTATCTTTGTGCTGTATGTAATGATGGTCCAAACTGAAGCTATAATAGACAGTTGATACGAAGTATTATTATTCTTATCTGTACTGCAAATAAGTACGTTAATTTAATTTACCCCTACTTTTTTACTTTACTTTTTTCTTTTAATTTTCTTCACGTTGTCCTGACAATAACACACAACAAAAAACACGTATCATCTCATTTGGCCATCACATATTATAAACGTTGGGTGGAACGCGGCCGTGTCCTTCTGCGGATTTGTTTTGCCGTTTTGGTACGGAACCCTTTGTGCGCGAGTCTGACTCGCACTTGGCCGATTTTTAGTGCATATTTTGGCATCTTGATTGTGCGTATAATCCGATATTTAGTAAACTAATCATTACGAAGAAAATCTATCCTAAGCGGAAATCTAATTTGTTTTGGTTTCACTGCATTTGCAAATAAAATGCACATATGTACCTACCTAACAAATTATTTGAAAATACGTATTGAAGCTAATTTGCGTGTCATAGTTTTTATACTCGAACTAACAAATTAGATATAGCTGCTCTGTTTTCTTTCACAATGTCATAGTAAACTAAATGTTCCGAAATATAACTATTTACCAATTTATGTCAAGCAACGTCCACATTTTAGTTCAGTATTGTCTACCACGGTCCACAAATTTCACAGAATTCAATAAACAATGCTAACAAAACATAACTTAGGAGTTTTTGATGCCTGTTAAACATTATCACATTTGAATGTTTGCGACACCGCATTCATGACGTACCTACACTTCTTTCTTCACGCACCAAGTGCTATAACCGCGCTTATGTCAAGTATTACAAAATTCTACACTGATACATTTTACACTCAACCTTGATGGTAATGTGTGGCCGTGTAAATGTACAATTATTCGCAGCTACTACTTGTCGCAAAGTATTTATGTACCCTTAAAGTAGAAATTCGTCAGGCCTAGATAATTCACCGCTTTGCAAGCAAGGGCCGTAGGAATCTATGCTTTGTAATGCATTTGTAATTTCGAACTACGGTAATTTTAATAGGAACATAACGAACGTCTTCAAAGATCTGTTTAACACAGACCCGTTGTTGGCCGTCGTTGTCGCCGCCCATACAGGAGCCACGTATAGGGCTCTATTCCACACGATCCCCATGTACAATCTTCTGCAGGGAGCGATAGATCCCCTTATGTAGGGCATCAGTCGCGAAAGTGCGGCTGCTGCCTCCGTCTCTTTATGGACCAATCTTTGGAAATGCGGTCCGAAGTTCCACCGGCTATCGAGTACGTGTCTCAAATATTTCATCGAAGGGTCGAACCCGATACTAACGCTCCCTACAATTATGCTGCATCCTGCAGATGACCCGCTTCGAAGTCCATGAAAACACAGAGCCTCTGTCTTGTGCAGTGCCACATCCAGTACGAGCCGCCGTATCGGACCCACGACTTGAGCAACACCCGTCGTGACCTTACGGGCTGCCTCCTGGCGCTGTGCACGGCGGATGCCGTGTCGACGGCATCGTCGGCATAGCACGTTACGCCGACACCCTTTTACCCCGCAGCTCGGCGAGATGTCTTGTTAGGACCTCTCCTGTGAAACCCCAGCTGGCTCGGGCCCTTATATGATGATTTGTATTCTACATAGTTATAAATACACAAAAATATTCATATCATTGGTCACACCGATTAAAAGGAATTTGGTTGTAATCACAGAAATACACCAACTACACTAAACAGTTAATCGACATAGGTTCCGATTCAGTTATCAATCATCACAACATCATTAAAATATTGGTAGGTAGTTTGCAGTATGCTCAAAGCATTCGTTAAAATGTCGAGATATATCCATTACTCACTTATTTGTTAATTAAAATGGACGAGGCTTGTCCGCACTAACAATGTAGATACATGACACTCTCAGTGATGCATGCATATTATGCTCATTAAAATATTGACAAATAGTGCGTAGGTACACCCTAATTTACACTACAAATAAATACTTATATATTATATATATAAGTATTTATTTGTACATTTACTACGCTTTATTTTACATGTTGTGTTTGTTTGATTTACTACTGCTTACCTCCTCGAGACTATAGCGTGATTATATGAGGATTTGTATTCTACATTTACTTGGTCTGGATTGTAACAACCTCGTCGATAGCTGCAGGGTGAAGTTCTTGGAAGTATGTTCTTACAGTCCAAATTAATATGAAAATGCATTTAGTTTTGTATACTTACATACAAAGCTTTATATTATGAGTCTAGGGTGCCGGTCCAGCCGTCGGTGTAGGCGGTACGGGTCCGTCCGTACCTGGAGACCCTTTGACTACCTTGTTAAGGTCTACCACCTCCTGTCGCAGGGCCTTCATCGAGGGCGAGCTCAGCCGCCAGGCTCGCTACCTGGCCCCTGGGCCTCGCCTTCTCTTCGGAAACGCTGAAAGCGTTGCGAGATGCGAAGAGTGAGCGTCGGCGACGGCCTCCAACACCACTTCTACTTGCCCGAAATATTCTTGGCACCCTTCATGATATCCACGACTTGGCAAAGAGCTCCCATGACCTCCGCGCCCGGCACTTCTTTGTCCCTACCACTAGGCTGCAACGAGACCGTAGGGTCGGGGCTTGGCGCCCGCCCCTTCATGTTGTAGAGGACGACTTTCCAGCCTCTACAACTTTAAACCGGACGCTTATACGAAGGTCGCCGGGCCAGCTAGTTGATAATAAAACGAAATAACTTCGGAATCCTCAGGGTTCCTAATTTCGAATTCTGATTTATATCGGTATTTTATGCATTTAAAATTGTTTTTAAAATCGAAATAATGTCTCCTTTGAGTAAAATTGTATATTTATCTACACAATAGGACACTTTCCCTCCATATGGCATAAACGAATGAGACCATATACGATAATAATTTCTAATTGATTTTTTTGAATAGTATTTTGATAATGAATGTTTCTTAGTCGAATATATATTATCTTAGGTACTAACTTAATTCATTGAATAACTATGAAGTGCATATAGAGCTATGACCTTAACGTAAAGTGTTTAAATTAAAGTCGCCAGTGTAGGCAGCTCAGCATAGAACATATAGTACAAGAGCAGTCTTTGTAAAACGTTTTGTTACGCTTTACGTTCTATTGTATTATCAGTATATTGTCAGTACGTGATAAGTATTGTATCATAGGCGGAATGCTGTTATAGGTACTAGGTGCCTAAACAAATTTAATATATTAATCTAAACTGCGTGCTACCATATTAATAGAATTGTACGCGTGCATGCACGTTGTATAAATAAAAATAAATTATAGGCACATGGTTCACCCAATCTATACCTACTATAATAAAATAGAAGAAATTATGTGTACAACCGTAAGTGAGCAATAAAAAAGATTTTAATATTTTTTGTCTCTCGATATGTATCCGCTAACGCAGCTGAAAGCTGTTGAAAGGATTTTCATGTTTCCTGCCTCACAGAGCTGAACTAAACTAAGCCTACAACAAACTTTTAGGCCTTAGACTTTGATACCTCGATTTAGTTAGATGCAGCAAAAAGTTATACTCGTACAAGGTAGAAAGGGGCAAGTTTGTATGGATGGCTGTTTGGAAGTTTGAATTTTTGTAACTCTTCTTCACGAATACTACAAAACAGATTTCAATGAAACTCGACAATAATGTAGTTCGTTCAGCAGAATAACACATAGGCTATAAATTATGAAGATATTATGCAAATAGGCCTAAGTCGGTAAAAATTCTGCTATTATTTGCGAGCCATTCTGATCTGATGGTCATTCTGATGGTTTATACAGATATAACAAAACTCCTTCGAGTTTTACCGAACAACAAGGGTTTGTAGTACCTACATAATTCCAAACAAATACTTGCTACTTTAAATTAAAGTTCATTAACTTTGTCTTTTAAACTACTTAAGTAGGTACTTATGTCATGGGGAGAAATAGTTTAAAAGTGTCAACACTGACAACTCACTCTTTTCTCTTCTTCCTTCATGCTTAAATTGCAGCACTAATTCTGTTGAATTTCTAACTATAACCTATAGCTAGGAAAAGAATATAGACTACTAAATAATTACCTATAGCCTATAACCCCGACACATTTTACCAGTATTTTTGTTGATCCCACGTAATAGGAGGCAAGCCTTTTGCCGTTACCGAACACTATAATAGGACAATGGAAAACCTTTCTGTAATCCGAACCTAGATTCAGACAGCTAGGACCAATGCTATATAGGTAGGTATAATGTAAGAAGTCCTAGCATAGTAGGAGAAGAACTAATCTTTCGCAGACGAAGTCGCGGACGTCGCGAAGGGAGGGGCTCGTGATCTAGTGGTAACCGACAATGTTCACACATTGCAAAGGTTAAGCAACATCTAGTCAGGCCGGTCTTAGGATGGGTGACCATTTCTTAAGACACTGAGACTCCTCTGTGCCTCGGATAGCACGTTAAGCTGTCGGTCCCGGTTGTCATACGAAACAGTCGCAGTCTTTAGGACTAGTTGGAGCCCTTAATCAAAAATCCGACCGGTCTACACTGTTAAAAATTCTGTAATTTTACATGCAAAACAAATTACATAAACCTGTAAAATTCCCTTAAAATCTGGGAAACTTACGGAAAAATATGAAATTTATGTAATAGTCATGTAAATAGTTATGTAAAAATACAGAAAGGTTAGGGCAACGAAAGTTGCCCAAGAATTATGTAAAAAATTTTAACAGTGTAACTACAGAATTTCGATATCGCCCATGGGTTGTAGAGGTCAGATGGCAGTCGCTTCACGAAAAATATCAAAGTTCAGCCGAATCGTAGTAAGACTGGAAAGCCAAAAGTTGGGGTCCAACTGTGTTGGGAAGGCTCGGTGAATGATGACTGTCATCTATTCCATATGTTGATACGATCATATCAAGCAACGATAAGTAAAAGGTTCTTTCTCTTCCAGGTCGCTGCTTGCCAGTCCTTTGCTTCCATCTATTCCAAACCTACGATTTATTCAGACATTTCAAATTGGATCCAGCCAATGTTTGGAGACTCTTCAGCATGATTGAAGATGGCTATCACAGCAGAAACCCCTACCACAACTCCATCCATGCAGCAGATGTAACTCAAGCAATGCATTGTTTTTTACAACAAGAACGGGTGAGTACCTACATTTAATTTAGATTTTTTTTCTATTTTAATACTTTGACATATTTTTATATATGGTAGGTAATATAATTTTTTACTGCATAAACCTGGAAACAATGATTAGCAACACAAGTAGGTGGCTATAATAGTAACCTACAAATGAATTCACAAGCTAAGGTATAGCTTTTTTTTTCAATATGTAGCATTTTAATACGTTCACATCTGCTAAAAGTACGAATTAAAGTAAAACCTCGTGCTGTGTCTATACAATTTTGCATAAACATGATTTTATATCTTCACTTTGTGAAACGCATTGAGATCTAAAACCAATTAATAATATTTGGTTCCAGAAGTTTTATGAGTTACACCTTGGTATAATTGTATTAGTTCTGTTACATCGCTTTCCTGATACGTATTATTTGAAAAGCTATTTTTTATACTCTAATATTTATTCACAAACATTATAAATTGACCAATATAGTCTATGAAAGAAAATTACGTGAAATTTACACAAACAGATACGGTACGCAAAATAAGCGCCAAACACACAAACGTAGATTTTAAATTTGTTTATCGAGGTCAGTTTGGCTATAAATTAGAGGTGTAGTTGTAAATATCACAACTATTCAAAGTCGGTTACACTGAAAAACCATGTTAGTCAAAGAAAAGTATCCAACGTATATAAACTTGCCTTTTTGATATTTTTAAATATCAATAATAGGTTTTGTACGATGAAATTTGATAAAACTTTATGATATGTATAATTTAACTATGGACTTCCGAAAAGTAACGCCTGATAGTATTAACGTTATGTATAATTTATTTCTGGTTTCCAATTAAGCTATTGAAGCTAAGACCAGACTAGCGTATTTTTTTTTTAGATTGACAGCTGTAATATGAAAGAAATGAAAGCTGAAAATTTAACTAAAGCCAAAGTTAAAATATTTTTATACGAAATCTTAGATCAAAAATACCTAGATTACCCATCAGTGCTTTAAAAACGTCACCACTTCACCTCGGTCCACTATAGAAAATTGCACACTTGGGCGCTTCAGCCGCTTCCGTACTAAGTTCCTATTACGCTTGCTGACTCTCGAGGGATGCGAGAACGGCGCTGTACATTGATGCTTTTGTATTAATTATTACGAATTATTTCTATGTCAACCATCAATGTACAATCTTGTTTATTTTATAGATGGTATTTGTAATAATTACCTACATAGTATTCGAGTGCCAAGATTCCGCATTGTATTTGTACTGAATCCAATATGTATAGTATTTTTGATCTAAGTACGAAATAGGTAGGTACTTCGAAGGTCACGAAATCCGCCCATTCAGGTACCACAAATCCGAGAAGACAAGTTCTCAGCGGGGGTCAACATTTTTAATAGAGTTTTTACATAATACTACATGTTGATTACTTACATATACAATAGGCAGCATGTGAAGAATCATTTCCAAGAATCTCTGTCATCAATATAATCTGTAATTTAATATTACATTATAATCATTACATGTTATTAATAGAATACCTAAATCCATATTAGATCTTACCAAGGGAAAGTTTTAAACTTTCCCTTGGTAAGATCTAATATGGATTTAGGTATCTTATTATAAAATCCGACACTTACCTAAAAAAAGATTGATCACACATTTTAGCCTTAGTTTAGGCCAGCTATTTTGTGTGTATTTCTGGTGTTATTATGAACTTCGCTAGGAATATCAAACTTATCAAAATTTTACCGAATATTCCCTTGAGAATATCTATTTCTATAAAAAGGTTTCTTAAAGATTCACGAGGCCTCGATTTGTAAATAGTCCGGACCCCCCTTTCACATCAGCAGCCGCACCCCACGTGTTGTCTCATAGGACATGCTGTGTAAATAAGCATTGAAGAAGGAAACCAATGTTAGGAATAACTAAAAGCTGTAAGTGTAAAGGTGATTAAGTAGTCTAGGATCTTCGGCACTCGAGTCATCCTCACATACAAATACGGATATAATTCTGGCAAATATTTAAAGCTCCCTGAAACGTTAATGGTGTAGACGTGAATTTGTGTTGGTCTGCCCAACCGAAATTCAGGGGCTTGAGTTTTTGCAGAGCGCGTGGCTGGTAGCCTTTCATGTTACCTCTGGCGCTGGGCAAAAATCCAGGCACAAACACTCAAATTACAATACCGAATAACGTTTCCTTGTACCGCACCGCGAACTAGTTTAGAGTAACTAGTTCTTCTGTGCGGGAAAAATCAAGCATTACCTTGACATTGGCGAAATCATCGATGAATATCGATGGAATATTGAAGAAGAAGAACCGAAATTCAACATTTATTACGATCTTATTCAGCACCACCGAGGTTTCTTCACGGTTTATGATAAAACGATGATTCTTGTACTTTATCTAGTGCCAAATGCTTAGCAATAACTGGAATAACCTTTGACGTGTGCAATAACACTTAAATATGTAAGATTAAAGAGCCATTAATAATGTCATCTATGGTTATTTCTAGACTACGAAGTAGAGTCCCATTTCCGTCTCGTCCACTAGCAATAAAATATATGTTGATCATAAATTAGGTACTGAAACTATTTGTGGTAATATAAATTGAGAATTCTTAACGATGTGCCAACATCTTAGATCTTAAGATAGCGATTCTTTAGGAATGTACATGAATTATTAAATGACGGTGAGAGATCTACTAGCTTAAGATTGTTAATATTATCGTTTAGTGGTTTAGAAGTACCTAAACTGTGGACATATTACCTCGCTATAACTCAGAATTTCGGTATTGAAGAGCTATACATTTTATATTGTATTTAGTTTATGTCTTATATCTATGTACGGCCGAGGACACACATGTCTACGGTACAGCGCCGGCCACCGTGTAACGGCGCGGCGTTGTGCCGCAGCACGGCGCCGCGCGTCTTGTACCGCGCGGACGCGCAGCGCACTGCACCTGCGTAGGCATGTGTCGTTCGTTCGATTGTAAAGAACCGTATCAATACTGACCCGTTGCAAAAATGATCCGGTTCTTACGACCCGTTCAATCAATGGTTCATTTTCCAAAGGAACTTAAGTTAATACTGATTGTTCAACGGTTCAGTATTGATACGGTTCCAAAGGAACTTATCATCAAGTAGAGTTAAAATATTGATTTAGATTGTCGATCACAGAATCACAGATCTATTCTCAGGAAATACTATAAAATGATTCAGTTCAGAAAGAATCATTTTATAGTAATCACTTTCAATATTTAATGGCCAACGATATTACATAATATACTTGGTCAGTCAATGGCACTATTCTTCTAAGGTGCATTATGGGTGTTGGGTAGGACAAGAGTTTTTTAAGAGTTTGAGCCGTCTCTATTCTGTACTGAGCCACCCACTCGAAACAGGCGAGGCGCTGGCTGAGGCTCTTTGAAGTAGGTACAGTACATTTGAGGTCACGCGTAATTATGTCATTATGACACTGAAATTCTACTCAGAGCCAGAGGTGGTACTTGTATCAATAAATAATTAATTTGACTGTATGAAATTCAAAATTAATAAAGTATAGGTGTACACACTACAAAAAAGCCATGTGGCCGGTGCGGTGCACCGTACACGACGCCGCGCCGTTACACGGTGGCCGGCGCCGTACCGTGGACATGTGTCCACGCCCTACCTCTGTATATATTTATCCATACATAATCAAATTGTATCAGATAAATTTTTGAACGCGCATTGTGGAATGGGTTAAAAATAACTAGGTAAAGCTACGCTGCTGTAAACAGTGCGCGGCTTCGTATTGAGCAAAGCGTTTTTTTTTTGTATTTAACTTGAATATTTGAGCTTCGTCACGTCACCTTAATTGAAATCAGCTATTAATTTAGGTGAAAAAATTTTAATTATCGGTCAAGAGGTTGCTGAGAAACGAACATCCGAACATTTTACATTTAACCTGCTCCATGGGAGCCCGGCTCGCTTCGCTCAATAATAGGTTTTTTTATTTGTTTAATGAATTAAGGAACAGACCATTTTGCTAAATTAAAAGTGATAGCTAGATACTCGTACTTCTCGCTAAACCTGTTTTGCGTATGTACGAGTAGCTATTAGATTTATTTGTTTATGGTCGTAAGGTCAGTCCTATTAAGTGGCAAATTCATAATAATACTCTTATATCTTTGACAAGGTATTTTTCGAAACAATTATCTTAGTAATAATGTTACGTAGCTATAACATTTCAGTAGTTCACCAGTAATTTAATAGTATCACCAGCCTCCTTTTTAACCAAGGGATGAAAGCATCCCATTCCTGACGAGATATTTTGGCGCTCGAACGTAGTGAGAATACTGAGTAAAATACTCAGTATTTTAAGGTATAACTGTCCAAATAATTATTGTTTGTGCTATTTACGTTTCATTGACTGAGGGAGCGAAGCGACCGAAGTCTTCTTTTCTACTTGCAGACTGGGGAGAATTTCTTTCGTCTGTACACATCTACGGGTTCTGTCAGATCATGTTTGCGGTCGTATTTATCAACCGATTTTCATGAAACTTTACACACACTCCTTGCTTACAATGAATAACATGTGAATGCTATTTTTTTGGATTGGATGAGTAATGAAAGAGTAATAAAGAAAATTGAAAAATATTTTTTCTAAAAAAAGATCCTAAAGTAACCATAGCAACCTATATAAATAAAATCAAAAGTCATGCAAATAAATACAATTTAAGAATAAACAAAGCCGCTCCCGAAGTCTACGGTTCACAGAACCACTAGTTTTACTGTAACTCAACTCTTTTTTGTTTGTGACCATTCAAAACCAGAATGTTGTATTGACTTATTCGAACTTTGGCAGTAAACGTTTTTGCCATCGCCTTAAGATGTACTGATATATTTTTTTTACTTTTCCGCCCTAGGGCCGAAATGTATCACTTTCAACACGCAAATCAAGTAAGTAATGACCCACTTTCAGAGCATGAGAGATGAAAAAGCACTTTCTTTGTTCAAATAAGTATGACATGTGCTTTTTGAGTCGTACCCTTCCTACTAGCAATTATTAATTAATAATAATAATACATGCAAAGCAATCTGACATCATTTTCGCAAATAGAGCAAATCGAGCAGCGTGCCGTCATTAAGTACCTCCATAAGAAGGGGCTGTCATCAAAAGCCATCCATGATGATATGTTCAGTACATTAGGGGATAGCGCTCTTTCATATTCATCCGTCAAAAAATGGATAGCAGAATTCAAGCGTGGTAGAGAGAGTGTGAATAACAAACCCCGCTCTGGAAGGCCTTCGACGTCCACTACTGGCGAAAATGTTAAAAAAATACTCGACTTAATTATGGGAGACCGCAGATTGAAAATTAGAGAGATAGCGGAGATTATAGGCATCTCTTATGAACGTACTTAAAACATAATAGTCAACGTGTTGGGTTTCCACAAGGTGTCTGCGAGGTGGGTTCCGCGACTGTTTTCAGTTGAGCAAAAAAGGATGCGATTGACTATTGCACGCGACTGTTTGGAGTTATTTGAAGGCGATGAATGGGATTTTTTAAATCGTTTTATTACTATGGACAAAACATTAACATTAATTACTGTAGACCGGAAACAAAACAACAATCAAAACAGTGGAAAAGACCTGGTTCACCACCCCCCAAAAAGCCTAAGTCGATTTTGTCGGCAAGTAAGTTGATGGCTTCAGTATTCTGGGACTCGAAGGGTTTGATTATGTTTCATTATCTTGAAAGGGGTCAGACTATAAACTCTGATTATTACAGCACCTTACTATGTCGTTTACGAGAGGAAATAAAAGAAAAACGTTCAGGAATGATCAGAAGAAAAGTCCTGTTTCATCAAGATAACGCTCGTGTCACACGTCTGTCCAATCAATGGCAGAAATTCACAATTGTGGCTTTGAACTGTTACCGCATCCACCTTATTCACCTGATCTGGCACCGTCAGACTTTTTTCTGTTCCCTAACCTAAAAAAGCACTTGGGAGGTCAAAGATTTTTGACAAATGACGAGGTCAAAGCAGCAGTAGAAGCATATTTTGACTCTAAGGAAGAATAATTTTTTTTCAACGGGCTAAATGCTTGGAAGGGAAGATGGCAAAAGTGCATTGACCTTGATGATGATTACGTTGAAAAATAAAAATATATTTAATTTATTATGGATGTATTTTCTTGGTTAGGCCGATTACTTTTCAATCCACCCTCGTAGTATAAAGCTTAGTATATGATGCTTTATATAAGATATAAAGCTTAGTGTTAGAAACAATGGCAAATACAGCTAGCAACACAAATAGACACAAAAAAATTAACAACTTTAAAAATGCCAACAGAACATAAGTATCTAAATAAAACTATGGTACCCACCTTATTCAAAAAGTAGCCTACCAAGTCTAAAGTGTGGATACTAGTGGTTCTGTGAACCGTAGACTTCGGGAGCTTTGTTTAGAAAATTTATTTTTCATTTTTCTTTATTACTCTTTAATTTTTCATCCAATTCAAAAAAATATCTTTCACATGTTATTCAGGTATTATTATTGAGGTAGGTATAGCTGAGATAGGTCTATACCTACCTCAGCTATAGCTGAGGAAGGTGTTTGTGCGTTGTGGGTAAATTAGTAGGGGTTTGTTTAGATTGGGAAATAGCTTTTAACACCTGATGAATAAAAAAGTTGTTAGAAAGATTTTTAACTGTTGCTGCACAATATGTGGATATAGCAGATTTGTATAATAAAATAGTATAGTAAGAAAATGTATTTTGCAAGTAAATGTTGGCTAAAAATCTAGCAACCTCTCTACCCTCTGGCTTTTTGTCACTGACATTATGTTGTTGGCACCACTGTCGCCATCTTTTAATAGGGGCCCTATAAGTATTTAAAGTAGAAGGGCGCCAGCTCCTTTTAAACAATGTTTGCTCATCCGGATTCCAGTCTGTGATGAAATCTTCCCACCCCCAACCTTCCATGCTTGAAGGTTTAGTTTGTCCACCTGAGGGGGCCTTATTCCCGTTGTCCAGTCTATCAAGACGTCTCCCAGGTTCTCTATCTGTAGAGGGGGTGCTAAGGCGCGGTTCTGAAGATCTGGGAACCAGAAGCATTGGGTCCACATCGGGGCTATTATAAAGTATGTCCCTTCTGCTGCACTGTTCAGGTGTGTCAGTACCCTGGGTATCATACTTGGGGGTGGAAACACCCACGCTGTTTTGAAGGCCCATTTTCGACTGAAGGCCTCGCAATAAAGTGCTGAGCGATCTTTCGAGTCCAAGGTTACATATCTTGGAACAACGGCGGTTTCTCTTGTTGCAAAGAGATCGACCTCTGGGATGCCCCACTGCCTGAATACAACCTCCGTGGCTGCTGGCAGTAGATGCCACTCGGGGAGTGGTCTTCCCCTTGACAAGGAGTCTGCTATACCATTTAAATTCCCTGGTAAGTGGAAGGCTGTCATGGTTATGTTGAACCTGTAAGCAGCTCCAGTAACCTGGTTGTTAAGCCCAATAGATTTTGTGAGCGGGTCCCTCCGTGATTCCGGATGTAGGATACCAGCGTCCTGTTGTCGGACTGAACCAAGATGTGAGCATTCCGCATCTGGGAGCCCTGGTTTTTTAATACTGCAAACACTGCATACATCTCCTTCAGATTTGAGTGCCAGGCCATTTGATTCCTGGCCCACATGCCTGACATGCACTGGCTGTTCAGTACAGCTCCCCAGCCCGCATCCGCTGCGTCTGTGGTTAAGAAGTGAGTTACTTCCTTCTTTCGAAGTGGAGTTGGACTGCCCTCTATTGCATCCAACCACCACACTAAATCTTGGCGTACTTTGGGGCATAGTGCCCTCTTTTGATTTCTCCGAGTGAATTTTCTTAGAAAAATCTGTGCACTGCGGCAATATAGGCGGCCTTGGCGGCAATATGGTTGGCAAAGTTTAACCTGCCGAGTAAACTCTGAAGCTCTTTTAATGAGCAGTTGTCCTGGTCTAAAACCTTTGTCAAATGGTACTTTAAACCTAGGACCTTCAGGGCGGGCAATGCTACTGTCTCGCTTTGAGTGTTCCACAGAAGCCCCAAGTACTCTAACATGTGAGTCGGTTTGGTGATTGACTTCTCGTAATTCACATGCCACCCCAAAGATTCCAAGAGGGTCAGCGTTTCCGCAACCTGAGCCACTAGCTTGAATTTGTCCTGGCAAGCAAGAAGGAAATCGTCTAGGTAAACAAGAAGACGTATACCCTTCTCCCGGAGCAATTCGGCTACCCAATTTGTAACTGCCGCAAATGCTCGTGGTGCCGATGACAGGCCGAATGGTAAAGCTGTTAGCTGGAGGACTTCTCCATTGTATACCACTCGTAGGAACCTTCTGTGTGTCTCCGCGACACTTAGGTGGAAGTAGGCCTGATGAAGGTCTATCTTCCCAAGCCAATCGTTTGGTTGAAGAAAGTTGAATACATCTATTTGAGATATTAGATAAAAATGTTTTGTGGTTATGAAGGTATTGAGAGCTTTGATATTGAAAATTGGTCGCATCCCCCCCCCCCCCCCAGCTTTCTTTACCAAAAACATTTTGGAAAAGAACCCTGGGTTCGAATCTGGAGGGGTCTCCAAAATTCCTGTCTTTTAATGACTCTACCACTGTGTCATTTCCGGGGATATCTTGGTAGCAATGCAGTCCAGTAAATTTCGAGTTGGGTATTTCAGAGGTGGTTTTAATTTGAATGGTAAGCGGTAATTTGCTATTGATTTTAGAATGAACTGGTTGGCCCCTAATTGGGCCCACGTCTCGGTAGAAGCCTTCAGACAACCTCCTCTGAAAACCCTTTGACCGTCAATTTTCTTTGGATTTGGTGTTAGCTCTGTCTGCATTGGATTGATTTTGACGAAAGGGCCGAGACCTTTTAACTGTATTTTTAAACTTTTTATCTGTCTTTTTAAACCTATCCTTATTATAGTTATTTTTATATGGATGCCCGCTTTCTTTCTTGTCTAAAGATCTATCTTTTAAATATGTTGGGGTATTCAACCACATTTGAGTCCCTCCGAGGGACTGAATTATGGGCTGCAAGGCTTCTCTACTAAACAAGAATTCAGAGCTAGGTGGAACATTTCTTAAAGTGTTCCTAAGATTCTCATTGTTTATCTCTTTTAGAATACGGTCACGCCTAACCTCAATACACTCAGAACGTTTTCCACAGATAATCTGCATAGTGGTTTCAGAGTTCTTATGACATAATGACCCTGGACCAAACACTTCTGAGATTTTATCATATAAGGTTCTAGGGTTCAAGTTTAAAGGGTTAGCACTAGCCCAGTCAACCATTGATTGTAAACCTGACTTTACTAATTGTCTTTGTTCTAGCACTTGGTTGGAGAGTCCAGCCAATAACATCTCTGTCGAAGCTAAAAAGTCTTTACTTTTATTAAAATGACAAAGTTCATCATTAATTTGAAGTCCAGAAAAACCTGGAGTTGCTAAGCAACCCTGCAGGTTCTTTTTGTACCTAATTCCCTTCCATGCCTGAGAGTCAAATTGTTGTAACTTCATTAATTCAGAAAATCTATCTTTGTCACTTGCCGGGATAACTTTTTTAGTGTCAATATCTGTATCTGTATGAACCCCAATCAAGGGACATGGATTCTGGCTGAGTTGGTAATGTTAAAAACTGTGAGTTATTTCCCTCATTACTAGTAACGGTTGAGACAGGGTCACTCATTTGAGCACCTGCGTTATTGTGTAAAGGGTATTGACTTAAAAAACTTGATATGTAAGACATTTGAGACATTAAAGTATCCACTCGCGGATCACAGACAGGTTGTGACCTGTACTTACGGTATTGCGTTCGAGGACGCTTATTCGGTAAAGGAGAAGCGGTGCCCTCCTCAAACTCCGAGGATGAGGAAGTACCGTCTTCTGATGAGTCTGAGCCTGCTGTCTGATGCTCTCCATCCGAAGCAACATCATCAGCTTGCTCGTTCTTACCGTGATCCTCCATTGTTGTAAAATGTACACTTAGCTGCGTGTTCTCGGTGCACTAGTTATTGTAACTTCGAAATATACAGTTTACACACAACATGCACCACACTTACTAATTTCACTGTAAAAAAATATCACTTTTTATGTGTGAAGGTATTGAAATTAACGTAACAATAAAAAACTTTGATGTAGTACTTAGAATCACAAGAATGCAATGAGGCTTGACAGCTAAAAACGCGCGATGACTAGTCAAGCGCCCTCTGGTGAGCGAAATAACAGGAAAGTACTAGGATTATCTATGGTTTTGCTGTGGATATAAGTGAATTGGATAGAATCATAGACTGCATTCTTCTATATTCTCGCTGCGTTTTCGGAAGCATATAATGGCCATTCCAACGACGCGGGATTCTCATCCCGACCCAACCCCCGCAGAGACCACAGGGGTGGTCAAAGTCCGCCGGGCGCCACTGGAAATACGTTCTGCTTGTAACCAGAGACGCCCGGCAACGGACGTTAGAGCGGCCGCGGCCTTGGTCGCGGAACTTAAAAAAAAAAAAAAAAAAAAAAAAAAAAAAAAAAAGCATATAATGGCCAACCTTTCTTTCACCTAGATATACCAGTAATTTTAGAATCTTCCTTACATCATATGAATGCAGTATGTGCTTTGCGTAGCAGTTGCATATTGAATTGTAACGCAATTGCATGCCCGACAAATTGTATTAACCCCTATTTTACATACAAAATTTATTGCACAATGCTCCGAATTTCCAGTCTACCGCTATCACGTGTATTATTCAGTATACAGTTCCACGAAATTCTGTAGAACGGGTAAACAACAGAACATCTGCAAGCTAATTACTTAGTAATGCTTTCGGAATTTGTTGTCACAATCCCACTAATATTATAAAGGGGAAAGTTTGTATGGATGTTGAGATGTTTGGATCTTTGTGACTCTTTTGAACGAAAATTACGCCACAAATTTTATGGAAACTCGACAATAATGTAGTTCATTTATCTGAATAACACATCTATATATATAAAAAATGTTATGTTGGTTTGTGTATGCTTCAAAAACTCAAAGTTCTACACCGATCGAGCTGAATTTTAGCATGATATATAACCCGCATCAAGGATTGTTTTTATCTAATTTTTGATTCAGTAAAAAAAAATCACAATGTGCCACAGCGAAGCGTGGCAGGGTACAGCTAGTAGGGCTATAATTTTTCAAACCATCGTGTAAATTGGCCACAATATGAATAGAATAGGTTCCGCACCCTTATTGGTCTCTATAACTCCGGAGCTAACAGAGTTCTGCTCCGTTATAGTTTTCCTAAGTTGAATACATGGACTACTACTATCCTGATTTTTTTTTATTTTTCGTTGTATCTAATGATACCCGATATCTCATGACACGACGGGGTAGACGCAACAAAAAAAGTCATCCTCGCTTTACGTGTAGGTACCGCAAAAAAAATGTTTCATTATTTTATTGTAGCACTTTGTCGGCGTAGTAAATACATATACATGCAGAATTTCAACTTTCTAACACCAATAACCGTTTGGGAGAAAAGCCGAGCACGGACGGACAGGACGAAACTATAAGGGTTCCGAGACTTGAACTACGGAACCCTATAAACGGTTATCGGATTTAGGAAAGCTTTCAAGCGTAGGAAGAGAAACGAAGTTAAGTGAGAACTTATACAGCCGACCGAAAATACTCGTATTTTAGTGTTGTACCACAGTCAAAGTGCCCGAGTACTGAGTGCATGTACTGTGTTAGTGACAGTTGAACGTTCCACCTGCGTTTTTTTACTACATACATTTATTCTTGAAGATTAATACCGCATACTTACGGACACACATGAAAAAGGGAATTCAGTTTTTCTACTCATTTATAACGGGTATCCTTTGTACGAAGTGAAGGTCTTTCAGATTATATTGATAATTTGAAAGTTATCTTCTTGATAGTTAGATAACTAGGTATGCAATACATTCTGTTGTTGCAATAATTGAGCTGAGTTGGTCGATCCGGGTCGAACTGCTAAACGACTGGACCGATCTTTATGAATTCAGATATATGCACTCACGGTGATGGTTACTATGACCGTGCCAAATTTCAAAAAGATCGGTCTAGTCGTTTAGGAGGAGTTCGATCACGAACGAAATACACGAGTCGCCTAAGAAAGAGCTTCGTAAACTCAGCTCAATAATAACGTAATGTAGTTTAATAAGATAATATGAGTGAGTTTCTAGGTGAGCCAATAACTGGCAATTTAAAGTAGGCATTATTGACCGATATTGATAAAGTTTTGTGGACAGTTCCCCACTAATATTCTGTTGGAAGTTATGTCCTATTGGACAAATATAAATTTCCCCGAGCTTTTGTGATAATACGTCGTAATAAATCATCTTAGAACATGTAAGCAACTGTTTGAACAATGAATCAAACAACTATTTAGTAGAATGAAATCATACTTTATCCAACTACATAATTAATTATGTATCAAACATGCCTCAAACATGTATTTGGTGAAAACTATTCTCCCCGCGTCATTGCTGCATGACATGCACATCGACATGGTGAATGGCCAACTATTGAGTTGTATTTATACCTTTCGAAAATTGAGTAGTGGCTTCTCTTTTGATCGGCAATGCTTACTAATGAATGATTTGATAGAGGGAATAAGGATGTGTACTTACTTACTAAGTTTAATCTGTCTAAACCATTCTGATCATCTTTAAAATAAAAATCAATTACTACTCGTGCTGCCGACTAAATGATGAAACCTAGGGTTAGCACTCAGATTATGATGATAAAACCCGATAGGTATAGAATCATCATTCACCGAGCCTTTTCCCAACTCAGTTGGGGTCGGCTTTCCAGTCTAACTGCGATTCGGCTGAACTTCGATATTTTCCGTGAAGCGACTGCCATCTGACCTTCACAACCCATGGGCGATATCGAAGTTCTGTAGTTAGACCGGTCTGATTTTTGATTTAGGGATCCAACTACCCCTAACGACTGCCATAGATGTTAGTATGACAACCGGGACCGACGGCTTAACGTGCTCTCCGAGGCACGGAGGGGTCTCAATGTCTTAAGAAATGGTCACCCATCCTAAGACCGGCCTGAGTCGATGTTGCTTAACCTTTGGAATGTGTTAACATTGTCGGTTACCACTAGACCACGAGCCCCTCCCCTCCGATAGGTATAGAATATCAATACGAAAATATGTGTTGTGAAATGGTTAATATGTTTTATAAATAATAACTAATAACAAGTTTGTGAAAAAATATTTATAAATTGTCTACGCAATCTCTAATTTGGATATCTGCAGTGAGGCTTACCTTTGTTTACTTGAAAGCACTAAGAGGTTGAAGCACGAGGATTTTAGAGTGCATAAAAAATGTACTACTTATCTACTAAGTGTATTAATTTTAAAAGGATCAAAGAAATTTTAATGGAATTATGTACAATATTTTCATTGCTTGTAGACGGCTTGCCAATAGTTTTAATTTTAATTTTCGATTGGTGGTGGTACATTTAAAATCATTAAACTGAAATTTTATACCGGTTATTCTACATCGATTTTTTAAAACAGGTGGACCACTGATCTGAAGACATGTTTTCTACGTGCTGATTGAATGCTATCACTGCCTCTTCGGAGTTGGTAAAAGTGAAACCTCTCATCAAATCTTTGATTTTGGGGAAAATACAGAAATCACAGGGTGCTAGGTCGGGGCTATGCGCAGGATGGGTGACGAGTTGTACTTTTTCGGTAGCTAAAAATGACTTTGTTTTGTTGGCCGTGTGTGAAGAAGCGTTGTCATGATGTAGGAGAACGCGGCTTTTGGGTCGTCTTTCGCGAACTTTTTCTAACACCCTGGGTAAACAAATGGTAGAATACCACTCGGCATTAACACTCTTTTGATCTTGCAAGTGGAATTGTACTGATTGGACGCGTAGCTGAGAAAAAAAACGCGATCATTTTTTTACCAACGTTTCTCGCCTGCCTCACTTTTGTTGGCTTGTTCTCATTTTCAAACACCCATTCACAAGATTGCTGTTTTTTTCGGGTTCAAAACAATAAATCCACGTTTCGTCTCCTGTGACGATGTCATAAACAGCATTAGAATGTCCGTGGTCGTACTTCAGTAGCATCTGTGAGCACCATTCCACGCGAGCCCGCTTCTGCTCCGCTGTCAGCAAAGTTTCCGAACTTTCAATTCTTCGTGTAAAATTTTCGGGATTTGAGTCATACCAAACCCCAATAGTCCTCGAATTGTCTCTAGGTAATCCGCGGGTTTTCTTCAATTAACCGCTAAACAGTAGCCACATTATTTTCGTTGACGTTGCTCAAACAAGGTGCTTCTCTTCCAAAAGCATTTTTAAGACGAACGGCACAGCCTTGCGGAGAGAGAGAACTTTTAAAATCATAAAAAATCCATCCATTCACCGAGCCTTTTCCCAACTCAGTTGGGGTCGGCTTTCCAGTCTAATCATAAAAAATCATCGCTCTAAAATCTTTTCGACTTAATTCTATTTTCGTTGCATACGTAGAACTTTGATGTGTGATAAAAAGCAATTGACAAATGATTTCCCGCCAATTGTTTTTTTTTTATTACTAAGATGGTTGCAACGTTTAAAAAATTATAACATTCGAAATTCAAATAGTTCCGATTAGCTAGAAGTGCAAAACTTTTAGTGTGCACCATGTATTCTTTAGCACTTTTATTAGTATGTATTTATGGTAGTTTCAAGGAAAATTACTATTATTTTAAAATCCGATAAATATAGGTACGTGACTGACGTCCAATCAATGACAATTAAATTGACAAAACGCATCGCAATCTCCGGTCCGGGTGGTAATCGCAGGAGTCCGATTGGATTTCGATTTGAACAATGAATTGCTAGATCCTGACTACAGCAGCTGTTTAATAGAAATCCTAAATTAATGTTACAAGCCGTGCGCATTAACATGGCACCTGGCTCGAAAAGAACCCTCCTCCCGCTTCCCCGCGCGGGGCCCCACTATCGTCCGACGAGACCGGTAGCGTCAGAGCGTCATTCAGCGTCACACTCGCCGTTGCACATTTCGTTCCGTTTGAGTTGTTTTGAGTAATTTTGGAACTTTATTTGTTATTGGTTTTTATTAAGTTTTCTCTGCTACACTTTTGACAGCCTCCGTGGCGTGGCGTGGCAGTAGTGCACGCGACTGCCACGCAGGAGGCGCGGGTTTGATTCCCGCTCAACGCAAATATTTACATGCATGAAATATGTCTATTTGCATTGGTCTGGATATTTCCGTGCCTCGGAGAGCACGTTGTCGCGTCGGTCCCGGTTGCCTTACGAACATCTATGGTAGTAGTTAGAGCCCTCAAAAGTTCAACATACGTACAGTCACGCCTTTATCCCCGGAGGGTTAGGCAGAGGTGAATTACTAAACTACTTCATTGTAATTAGACCAAAATTGTTCTAATTACAACTCCAACAACTGGTCTAATTGCAAAGCTTCGATATCGCCAATTGGTTGTGGAGGTCAGACGGCAGTCAAAGCTAGGCATGGAATTTTTGATTTTGATTTAAAATCACGATAATATCACGATATTATTATTTCCAGTCACGATATGATTTCACCCGTGATTAATCACAGTATGCCGTGATTTGTCTACCAGTGAGTAGTGACAAATAATATTCACAGTGATAGTGATATCTATATTCCTCATGATAATCGTGCGTGAAATCGAGCTATGCTATTATTGCTGTACTGTTGACTGAAAAACTTTGTTACTTACTACCCCTAAGTTTCAATGCCACTTACAGATTCAGTGGTGATAAAGATTAGTTTAGTTTGCACCTTTGAATATTTTTAATTGAATGTTGACTATTTGAATAGGTACCTTGATTTTATTACTTTTTTTAAGAGATTACTATTATGTAAGCCAACGTGTGGACGGTTCTTCGAGTTTACAGGGCAACGTTTGTACCAAGCAACGTTGGGACAAATGTGTGGAGCCGGGGTTAAGCATGGACAATACCATTTCTTTTTTCTTTTTTTTAATTCTGCGGTCCATGGGCCGCGGCCGCTCAAACGTCCGTTGCCGGAAGTCTCTGGTTACAAGCAGGTATTTCCAGTGGCGCCCGGCGTGGACAATACCATAGAGTAAAAATATGTTTCAGCATAGAGTAAAAAAAGGGGCACAGAAATTTCATTATTTGATTAGTTTATTTGAATAAAATATCACTTCACTTTTAGCTCTGTAAAACATATTCATTATGAAAACAAGTGTACCAAACCAAAGAACATTTATTGATGGAAACGTTTTTATATAAATAACTTGTTTTTAAGATTTCAACCATAGACAAAAGTAATATACGGATTTCAACATTCAAATGTTTTGTGCCCAGATAAACCGGAATTTGATCGATGTCCTTCTATTTACATAGTATATAGCGATCAATGGATCTCAATCCATTTGGTAATCCAAAGTTGGACGACATCCATCTAATATATCTGTCTGTCAATTTTGAAAGAAGCGAGACAAATCTCTTATCTAATCTTTATTCGTATTGTACAAAAGAAAAATAAAAACCGTAATACGGGACGGGATATTTTGGGATGAAGGAATATTATATCTTAAGAAAATATGCGTACGTACCTAATAAATAAATTTTGTAACAAGACAATAAAATAAGATTGATTTTTACTTTAATTAACCATAACAACATTTACAACATAATTATGTACACCATAAAAATTATATACGCATTAGAACTTAGTAGCGACAGACGAGCAACTCCGAACGAGTAGCGAGCGACTAGGAGCGACTAGCGCGAGAGCGACCGTGACGTGACTGAGTGCGGTCACCGAAGAACGGTGAGTGGCGTGAACTGCGATACGATACGAATCACTGTTCACAGTCACCGAAGAACGGTGTGAACTGCGATACGATACGAATCACTGTTCACAGTCACCGAAGAACGGTGTGAACTGCGATACGATACGAATCACTGTTTACAATCACAATTGCCGTGAGTTCCCAGTCCAGTCACCGCAGTGATCTATGATTGGTGAAATCACGTGATTTATATATGCCTGTATAATAATCAACTGATTGAATGATTGATCACTAGCGAGTTTTATTACGATGCATGACGATATTCAATGGCTACGACTGTCACTGCTAAATGCATACAAATCAAAGACAATTTAGCACGTTTTGATTTTATTACGCCAAAGAAGTAGTATAGTAGTTTTTTTTGCACTCATTACTTTAAATGTCATACGTTAGAGCCAGGTGCCATGTTAATTCGCACGAGTTGTACCTACTTTACATATAGAACTTGGAACATAACTGAAGCTGCTGATATTCTCAACACGTTATAAATCGTTCCCAAGGGGGATTGCATGCAAATGCAGTATGTCTAGACGCTTGTAGTGACGAACATACCGGATAGCATCTTATGTTCATGCATATGAAGTGGTATACCGTGTTTGAAGGCGACAACATCGTTTACTTTCTAAACATGATTAAGTATGCTATGCATTTCCATGCAAATTATAATTATGAATTTGTATCATTCTACATCTCTATAAAATAACATGTGTTATTAGTATAAGTGAGTTCCCGGGATGTTTACACGTTGCACTGGCTATATTAATATTTACGCATATGTATTGGCACTCCTCGCCAATTTGCTAAGGTCTCACTGTGTGCGTTTAATTTAAATTACCTACCTAGTTACATTTATTCAGATGTATATTCCGGCACAAAACTTAAGTAGTAAAATCTGAAATGAAATGATTTATTTATTTGTATAGGTTACTAAATGGCTCTTACAAACGTCAGTAAGTACTTAAAATAAAAAATGTCATTGCTTCTATATTATTACATGTACTGCCAGCTTCGCAAAGCAATAAGTAGAACCGAGAGAAAGAACCTGGCAATAAAACTCTCGGTCACTCTTTTTCAATAATTGACACATTTACACATTAACACTTACACTTAAGACTAAATGTGGACGAATGTACATTGGTCTCGTGTCAAAATCAATAAGCGTGTATAAAAATTGTAGTCACCTAAGTACAAAATATGCTACAATTACGGCATTTTAGGAGGCGCCTGCGCCATGTTCAAGCCAGACACTTATCGTTAAGGTAATCAACTGTCTATCTGAAGTAGGCACTTGTATATTCGTCATTTATGGGAGAGTATATAAAATGTTGTTTCTTATATTCTTGAGGGATTCTTATAAATACTAAAATATAAAAGTTTGGAATAAGTTTTTTAGACTAAGACATAATTTTTTGCACTTATTTGAAATTGCGAAGTTTAAATTAAGGGGCGTAACAAGGAATGTTCTGGTTCATTTCTCATGTTATGCCAGTAGCTACGTGAGTAAAATCTGAAACCTATATAAAACTCTCATGTCAAGTGTGTTTGTAGCCAACACTTATAAAAAAAAATTGTGCATATTTGGTAAGTGGTAAGTACCCGTAAGTGCTAAGATTGGGCCACCCCTAAAGCAAAACAACGTTTGCGGGATCAACTTGTATACTTGTGTATAGGTAGGTACGGTATTTTTCTCTTACGTTTGTCGAGGTTGAATCTATCCCTTAGGTATTGGTAGACCCTTAGACGGACAACCTTTGTAGACGTAATACTCCTCTGATTTCAAATTGCTACGACCTGACGACGAGGTAGCCATGTTGGACTGTACCCGACAACAAAAGCATTGTGTTCCTCACCATCTCCGGTGACATCGTTATCGTAAACTTACCAAAAGAAACTTCGTTATATCTTTTTAAACCTTTTGATTTTGAGTTATTTTTTTCATAAATGTATAGTTTATACTTTATCAGATAAAGGTTGCTAAGGGTTCCTATTTTCATGGCCAGGCTAGTCCGCTTTGCCGACACGGACTAGGCTGGGACAAAATATACTTAAGGTGGAGACGACAATAGTCTCGCCTATTACGCTGTACTATAAAGTTACTGCCAAATAGGGGTGTAATAATCGCCTCTGTGTACCTCGGGGACAAAGACGTGATCTGTGTATGTTTATTTAATAGTAGTTTATGAAACTGTGGCATAAAGAAGAGTATTAGAACACGAGTAGATTTTACAGTTCGCTACGAGAGTCATAATACCTTGTTATGTGCAGTTACCACCTTGTTTGTAGTTTTATTGCAAGAAGAATTTTCTCCAAATGTACTATAATGATTTAAAAATATACTTTTCCATATAGTTTTTTTAGAAAAGTTACTTTATGATACAGATGTGCAGAAAATATCCTTAAAAATCTGTATCGATAAGAAATTTTTTTTTCGGTTCTAAGTGCATAATCATGGGCGATATTTGTCAAATTTTGAAATCCTAATACGAACTTCACGACATGAGAGTAGATAAAGTCTTAAACCCGGTCGTACATTTCATAACTACAGGCATATTGTCCTAACCTTAGAGTGTCCGCTAAATATTCCACAACACTTTAGCTTAAAGCTCCCAAGGGCCTTGTGAGTGTTAGACCCATATCCGTACGTAATCCTCCCTACGGATCGGCGATTGACCTTACACAAAATCTCATCGAGAAAGGATCAGTGACGTAAGAACTAAATCGAACTAAGTTGATTGAAGTAGGTACCGACAGAGTGGGGATAGATTTAAGAGAAATAGCAAATTGCACAGTAAGAGTGTATTCATCTAATTGTAGAATATTGGACCACAACCTATAAATTCGACAAATATTCATTGTTTCAGATGATTTTATAGATTGTTTAACATGTATAAGTACAGTATAAAGTGTGGAAAAAAATAAAATTCGAAAGATGTCGAAAGTTGCTATTATTTTTGTATCGACGCATTGCCAAGCAGTAGGTTCGATAAAGCTTCTGATAAGCTTGACACTGACTTCAAACAGATGAATAAAGTCTTTAGACATAAGTTCTCATTTAAATGTGGCATAGAAATCATTTATAGACTTTCTTAGAAATTAATTTGCTTAAAAGAGCATTTTTTCAGCTAATACGAAGACATAAAAGAACGTTATATAGGTAGTGGTATATAACATTGCTCTTTGAATCAAACTGTAGGGATATCATTATATACATCTCTCATGTCTCTTAAAATACCCTATTGAAATACAACGTTAACACAATATTGGGAAAGTAGATAACTAAGCAAAGTGTCTGCCTTGATTGTCCCAAGATAGAATGGCTAATACAAGACCTAGAAGCCAATTTAAATTTAAACTTTGTTTAGTAAAGCGTCCACTTAAAACTTGTTAAATTATCTGTCTCCCTACAGACAGCTGCGTGATAGGTTTTAATGTTAAATGCAAGAGAGTTAACTGGTGGTTTCATTCACATATCGACCACAATGACATCTTGAAAGCATTTAAAAATGTCAAAATTAAAAAGTCGGAAGATCACTGGGGCGGGGCATATCAGTTAGCTCAATCAGTAATGTAATTGAAATATCATTACACCTGGCTTAGCACTAATTTTTAATGAATGTGTAGATTTAGGCATATTCCCTAACCTAATGAAAAATCATTATTTAAGAAGGGATCTAAGTCAGAACTTGGTAACTACCGCCCCATTTCTCTTTTGCCAGCTCTGAGTAAGGTGTTTGAGAGAGTAATGCTAAATCAAATGCAAGTCCACTTCACGACCAACAATCTTTTCCACAGCCAACAATTTGGCTTTACTCGCGGAAAATCTACCACCGATGCGGGAGTAACTCTTGTGAGCTTGATTTACGACGCATGGGAGGGATCGCAGGATGCCATTGGGGTATTCTGTGATCTGTCTAAAGCATTTGAATGTGTTGACCATCAGACACTTTTGCTAAAGTTACGTCGGTATGGTTTTGACAAAAAATCCTTAGAACTATTAGGATCTTACCTGACAGATAGGCTGCAGACTGTTCATGTGAACAACGTTAAGTCAAACGGAACTAACGTCAAAATAGGCGTACCTCAGGGATCAATTCTAGGGCCTTTTCTCTTCTTGGTTTATGTTAATGACTTGCCTTGCATGATCGAGGCACAAGCTGGCATAGTAATGTTCGCGGATGATACATCACTTATATTCAAAGTAAATCGGCATAGTACAGATGCGAATAATGTTAATAATATTTTAAATGATATTTCAAATTGGTTTTCTACAAACAACCTATTGTTGAATGCAGAAAAGACCAAATGCGTTAAATTTACAATGCCCAATGTCAGACAAACAAACGTCCATGTAGTGCTGGGTAGCCAAAGGTTAGAATTTGTAAATAACACTACCTTTTTAGGAATAACAATAGATTCTAAATTACAATGGGGTGACCATATCACCATTTTAGCTAATAAGCTTAGCTCTGCTGCATATGCTGTGAGACGGATTAGGCAGTTGACAGATGTAGCTACTGCTAGGCTAGTTTACTTTGGTTACTTCCATAGCTTGATGTCCTATGGAATACTACTTTGGGAAATGCAGGAGATATAGAAACAATTTTTATATTACAAAAGATGGCATTCCGTGCCATTTATTGTTTAGGTAAGAGAGATTCTCTTAGGGAGCGATTTAAAGATATTAATGTTTTAACTGTAGCTTCCCAATATATATTGGATAACATACTGTATGTCAGGAAAATATATCTAGCTATACTAAAGTAGGTGACGTTACAGACAGAAATCGACGTAATAAAAATAAACTACTCCCTCCGTGTTATCCGCTTAGCAAGGTTAGTCATTCTTTCAAGGGGGAAGGAATACGCTTTTATAATAAATTACCTGAATCGGTCCTTTGTATGCCCGACAATATATTTAATACCTTTATGAAGACCACTTTATGTCAAAAAGCATATTGTAAGACAGTTGATTACATTTACGATAAATGTGTCTGGCTTGAGCATGGTGCAGACGCCTCCTAAAATGCCGTAATTGGAACATATTTTGTACTTAGGTGACTACATTTTTTTTTGTTGCATTATACACGCTTATTGATTTTGACACGAGACCTACATTGGTCATTCGTCCACATTTAGTCTTAAGAAAATGTGTAATTGTGTCAATTATTGAAAAAGAGTGACCGAGAGTTTTATTACCAGGTTCTTTCTCTCGGTTCTACTTATTGCTTTGCGAATCTGGCAGTACATGTAAATATAGAAGTAATGATATTTTTTATTTTAAGTACTTACTGACGTTTGTAAGAGCCATTTAGTGACCTATACAAATAAATAAATCATTTCATTTCACTGGTGCGTTCATAATTCATATTGACATGATAACCATCAAAGTAGTTGACCTTACACAATCAAATTAATGCTGTAGTTGTAATTAGTTATGTTTGATATCAAATCGACGAATACCGACGACCTAGTAAAAAGCGCTGGCTCCCGTTGGATGCAGATGGCAATGGATCGGTAACACTGTAGACAGATTGGAGAAGATATGTTCAGCAGTGGATAGGCTGATGATGATTATAATATCAAATTTATGATGTTTTGAGAGTAAAGTAATTCATTGGACTTATTTTCATTGACGTATAGGTAATTATACTAGTTGCCACTGTAGAGAAGTAGTCGATACCTTGGACATCACAGTATTTTATGCATTAGAAGCGCAGGTCGTATTTCTTGACACGCTTACCTTATCCGTAATGCTCTGTCCACTGCTGGTGTCCCAGCAGTTCGTGAACCAAATGAGCTGGCAAGCACCGATGGAAAGAGACCTGATGCATGGAATGTCGGTACTGCCATGGAAGATGGGAATGCTTTTGTGCGGGACTCAATGAGTTGACTCTCTGGCGCCTTCTCACCCTTCTAGTACAGCGGGGTGTGGTAGTGGTGCTGTTGCATCAGCGGAAAGCCTTAAACTGCACAAATACTCAAAAAAACTATATTTTTGAGTCGTTTGTGGTAGACACGCAGGAATCTTGGGGCCCGAGCGCTCCCAGCCTTCTGGCAACAGTAGGCAGAATCTAAGGGGCGACCTTTCGAGCTATTCACATAGCCCCTCAAATCGATATAGAAGCGACGCCCTCAAAACACATAAGAGCCTTTTGTGTGAGCTGTGGGTCACCCGACCCACCGCTTACACGACTGGTACCTTGTGTGTGTGTGTGACTGGTACCCTACGCAGAGTGAGTCTCGTGTGAGACTCACTGACACAAGACAGCAAATACTCATGCTGGACTTGCCTCTTTACCGGCATTAGGTGGTGTCGATGGGTTGGACGATGCCCGGCAGCGAGAGCCTTTTCCCAACTCAGTTGGGCTCGGCTTTCCAGTCTAACTGCGATTCGGCTGAACTTCTATATTTTCCGTGAAGCGACTGCCATCTGACCTCCACAACTCATGGGCGATATCGAAGTTCTGTTGTTAGACCTGTCGGATTTTTGATTTAGGGCTCCAACTACCCCTAACGACTACCATAGATGTTTGTATGACCACTGCGACCGACGGTTTAACGTACTCTCCAAGGCACTTTACTTATGCACGCAATTTACTTATGACACGTTATAATTTCCAGTTAATCAAATATACAGGGTACCCACGACCCCACCTTCAAAACTGGAAACATTACGTTAGCATTTCTAATTAACTTTTGGGTTTGTAGCGTGCTTAGTTAAAATTAAATTATCGTATTTATGATTTGTTTGGTTATGAAGAGTTGGTTCAAGTAGTATCTTAGACTTGGGCATTATCAAGGACTCCGGATTTCTTCGTAATATTGCACCTGTGCTGAATAACGGACGGGTCTCTTATATTTGTAATTTTTCAGACCAACAAACCTACAGGTAAACCCAACGTTTCAAAGACTTTCGTCTTTATTTTTGTTAAGATTTCTTTTTTAGAAAACAATCCTATAAAACCGCGTTTTTAGGTACAACGCGTTGTAAGTTAAAGCTAGTTATCACTAGACAAAACGCGTTTTACGTTATACAAAATTCAAAAGAGTTTTATAACTAAATAGGTACAGTTAATACACACTTCAAATCCGCCCATTCGATTTCCACACATCCGAGAAGGGCAAGAAACTCGGCGGGCTCTACATTTTTTTTTGTGGAATTTACATAGTACATGTTGATTACATACATACTTATATATTTATGGGCAGCATGTGAAGTTTTATGGTTTTTACGGTAGCATAATAAGTATTCTTATATTAAGGAGTTTCGATAGCTACTGCAATTTTCACTTATATAATGTCCGAAGTAGACACACCAACGTAATAATATTCCTTTTGACTAAGGGTAGAACCGGTTTGTTAATCTCTAGCTAGACACACACAAGTCATCCCGTCAATTTCCCCGTCAGCCGTTAACCGGCTGCAAATTAGTCTCAATACAGAGCCTGATACTGTAATAGAACTGCAACCAACCGTCTGAGTCTAATTAAAATGTCTAGTGCCTTACATCACTTAAAGTACATTTGCAACAGTTATCATATCCTCCACTCAAGCTAGCAATTAAAAGTTTCAAAGCGGCTTCTATGTAGTTTCAGCAACGTTAATGAAACCTTAAGTTTCTTAATTAATATTGTGGACAAAGGCAGACATTGGCCAATAAGAATTAAATAGAACTAATTTTTATAACAAGGAAGTAAACTGAAATATTATTGTAGAAGGCGCTATTTTGAATCAAGAACGAAGCGAAGGTTTCTGGAGTACAATCCTGAGCGTAGCGAAGTATTCAAATACGTCGCCTGAGAGAAAAATAATTTTACTCTCGAGGCAACATTAGCTACTTCCGAGAAAAAAAAACAAATGTACTGTCGTTGATAACTATTCTCGCGTCAACATGCATGGGCTACTTTTTATCCCGGTAATGTATTCGCACGGGAATTGGAAACGAGAAAACTACATTACGTGAGCTCGCGGTAATCAGCTAGTGGATAAATAAAATAAGTAAAATAGTATATTTCGATGTTATAATGCTGCAACAAAATTTCTCATTCGCGTGAAAAGTTTTCTTTTATCGCAAGCTCGGAGAAGCATCACTGCACATGTAACGCGAAACCGCGGACGGCGTGGAAATGTTAACTAAAAGCCAGTAGTGCGTGAAGTTGATCTTGATTATTTAGACGCTCAATTTACTGTCTGTCGAAAGGCATACTGTTGACGGCTGAAATCTGGCGAGCCAATAATTTGTAAGGATTTACCCAACATCGTAAATTTAATCTAGAAAAGTTTTGATTTGAGAAAGGTTTGAAACTTTTGTTTATCTGTTAGTGCTATGTATCTGTTAGAGATTACTTTGTAAAAATTACCATAATTGTAGGTACATATCTAGTGACAGAAATTATAAAGAACCTAATCGAAGTTATTAAGGATCCCGCTTACGATGCTTATTACTGAACATTTTGGACGACATGTTACGTACGTTTCCTTTCCGTTTTGATTGCGTGTAATGCACATGATATAATTATTGTTACAAAAAAAAACCACTCTTAAGAGTGCTTACATTCTTCACTTCACTCCTTTATGAGTTCCTTCAGGTATTGTAAATTTGTAATGTAACTGATGTGTTTTATAGGTAACGTCTACTACAGGCAACAATGTTCTTTGTTTGAGCATTTGTTTAATATTATGCGCGGAATAAAATGACAAATGTTGACGAGTGTCGCAAACAGAATACACCCAGGGGGCAATTTTCACCGGTTTAGTCAGCCACTTACCGCAAGCTGTAAATTGTTCACGCTGCGGTTTGGCCGTATACTATACTTGCAAACGTGTAAAGATGCAAATATATACTAGGTATGCAATGCATGCTGCTAATTGCTAATGTTGAGAGGAGTAAATGTTTTTATTACGAGTACATATCAGATACAGAATCGAACACTTAAATTAATTAATCGAATGAAAAAAAAATATTTCCATTGTTGACGCACGTGTTTCCATGGCAACCATTTAATCATCTGGTTTTTCGGTGATGTCCAGGACATTTTCGGTGATTATTCCTCCGTGGTTAGCTCTATTTTTATGATTTCAGAGATATGCACTCCCGGGTATGATGTCGACCAGCATGCCAAATTTGGTCAAAATCGGTCGAGCCGTTTCGGAGGAGTTGGCACACGAACGATTTACACTTGTCGCCTAAGATTGAGCTCCGCTTCCTCCGCTCAAAGATTCCCATGTATGGACAAACTTGTGGCTACTAGTAAGTGTCACGACATAAAGTAAATAATAACTGAGCTTAATAATGACATAAAAAGTTACATCGACTACATACATCTCTTACCGAAAAGGTTGCTTGATAATGTATATTGACATTATAATACTTATAATTTATTACTTAGATCTACTTTGTATCTACCTATTAGTATAAGTGTCCTATGCACAAGCTCTTCTTAGTTTCAGATTTGGTTTGTGTACACCACAATGTCCTAACATGTTTATTTATAACTAGCTGTTGCCCGCAGCTCCGCCTGCGTGTTACTTTAGATGTACATAACTTTTTTATTTATGAACCGATTGAAAACCAAACCTAAAATGTTAAGTTGAATAAACCACAACGCATTACTAATTCAGTTAAGCCGTTTCTGAGATTAGCGTGTTCAAACATTCAGACAAACAGACAAAAGTTCTAAAAACCATTGTTTTGGGTTTTATTGCGTTCATAAAGCCCCTACAACAGTTTCTCTATTATATCTTCTATTATATTCTCTATTATACCATACAAATGATGAATTTTTTAAAAAACAAAAACATAGCATCACGCCTTTTTCCCCGAAGGGGTAGGCAGAGGTGTGCAAACACACCCACATCTCGCCAGCTATGTTAGGTCCCATGTAATAGGGGGCGAGCCTATTGCCATCTACCGGGCACAAGTGAATTTGAATGAATGAATTTTTTAAGATACGAAAATATGAAATATTATTTATTAAGCGAAGCGAACCGAAGGCGAGCGGAGCTCTCAACGGGTGACTCAAATTATTTTTGTTACGATTTATGTTAAATTGTTTCTCGACGAATACTCGGCCGATTTCGGATTTTCTTGCACTCATCGAAAGCTTACAGAATTACCCAGGTTCTCACGAAGCCAGAATTTTGAATTTAAACTCGCTTCGCCCAAATATATGCTGCAGCGTAACGGTACGTTTCGCGACTGCGGCGACCTATAGTTATCTTCGACGTGTGTGATAGTCTATTGAATTGTATGGCGAGTGATATTGTATCTTAAGATAAAATATTATAGTATCTTAGCCGTGTGCAGCGCCCCTTAGTGAACTCCACTGCGGTTGACGTAACCTACGACAAACTTATTGTTTGCGGTTGATACAGTAATCGGGTCTAGAGATCGAACCGCAAAATTAAGTTTGTTTTTTATTGTATATACTTTTCCGAGATAAAAAGTAAGCCAGTAGGTGCCCAGGATATTAAAGAATAATTATACAAAGTTTCATCGTAATCGAACCGGTAGTTATTGCGTGATGCCTGAACAAACAGACATTTTTGGGTTCGGTTTCGGTCTAGAATAGAATAGAATAGAATATGCTTTATTGTACACCAATACAATACAATAAATATACAGAAACTTGTTATCAATTTAGTATGTACAAATGTCGGCCTTATCACCAAGAGTGATCTCTTACAGGCAACCTTAGGATGGACTTACGTAGACAGAAGTGAAATAAAAAGTGGATAGTTATTGGCGTATGATATGCGTATGATTAAAGAAAGATACAGAGAGTTATGAAAGGAAAAGTACAGAAATGAAATGAACTGAGTATGGAGAAATATCCTCCTGAGGCCCAAGCTAATTTTGCCTTGGTAGTCTTTACAACCCAGTGTCCTTGCACAAGAACATAATATGCAATGTGCGTTAAAGCCCAGACAAAAAAATGTCTTAAAAAGTATGTTACAGTAATTTTAGGACTGCTATATTTTTTTCTAGTATTAATAACATGGTAAGGGATAAATATTGACTACGAAATATAGAAATTATTTTGTTCTTGTGAAAGGACATTGGGTCACAACGCTAATAGTAGGTATAATGTTTATGTTCTCCCAGAATGACATTGGGCTGCTAAACGAATAAAACAGTAGTATTATTTTATTATATTTTTTAATTATATTAGTAAAGTATTAATCTTTATTTTTAATCAGGAAGGAACTGAATCAGTCGTCAACATAGTTTTTAATTAAGTTTAAATATCCATATAAAAATAACAAAAAACGTCTTACATTAAAGAAAATAAGTACCTACTAAATCTCCTTATAAAAATTAACAGAAAACTCAACGAAAAGAATAACTTCTAATTATATTATCACATAGCTGAGATCAAAAGATATTGAAATACTTACAATAATAAAGAGTAGGAACTAAAGATATCAACTTAGGAACATTGGTAATTAACCGACATGAGCACACACTAATTTGGTGTAATATAAAAGTATAAATTTCTCATTAACCACTGTCATTTGAGTGAAAATCATAAAGCATAAAGCGATATTGATGAAAATAATCGATTTTATTAAAGTTAGCTGTATTAGTGATAAGGTATTTGACAATAATTTCCCCCGGGGAGAGGGGAAATTATTGCCATCTGTCCAGTCATCCGTCGAGCCACTTGTAGATCGAATTAAAATATTCCGTGTGCTGCGCTGCTATCTTGTACGGGGCGGCTTAAACCCCGTATTCTGGAGTTACGGCCACCTCTTCCGCGTCTGGGACGTCTATTGCTGCTGCCAAGTACATGCTGACTAGTAATTATTGTACTCACTCGACTATCCTCATTGTCAGTACCTTCATCACTTGAAGAGGAAGGTAAATTTTCTACTAGTACGTTGAAAGGTTCACCGGTATCTTCATCCGAGGGCAGAAAGTCTTCAATTTCTGACTCTGCTAATAAATCTTCTATAATATCATCCTGCAACCTAAAAAAATATAAAGTGAATTAACGCCCAAGGTTCTCCCATAAGGACATAAAATAACGGCCCACTTATAGACTAGCGGCCCAATGTTCTCATACAAGAACATAATTATTGCAAGGAAATAAAAAGTTAATTAAAAGCGTTTAGTAAGAAAAATATATGTGTGTATCATTAATTTACTATTTTAAGTGTTATTTGAACATATTTTTTTATCATAAAAACCATAGATTGTAGAAATATAAAGAAGTATAACTTACCGACACGACGCGTGCGCTCCATTTTTGACCTTTTGACATCGCCTGAGAACTGAGCTGTTATTGGTTAAGCTCAAATACTAAACAAAAATGTCGGAAAACTATCCTCCAATCAGGAAACAGTAGCCACAATTGCTATCTGGCGCCAAAATTTAAATATCTTAAGATTCGTATTATGCCCTCGTATGAGGCTACTGGGTTACTAGGACTACAAAACACAAATTTAGGCTGGGCGTTAGTGAGTTTTTTAATATGTTCTCGGAAAAGGCCTTTGGGCCTCAGGAGGATATAGAGATATACCTACATAAATAAAATAAACATAAATACTATTGAACAAACGGAGATAAATACATATCATTATAATAGGAATAAAAGTATGTATAAGACATCTAAAGGGAAAAGAAAAAACATTAAATAGATGAAAGAGTTTAGGAGCCGAGGTAATGAGTTTTTACCATTCGCTTGAAGGTAGCCAATGTTGGGGCACGTCTGATGGTCACCGGCAGATCATTCCACAGTCGCACAGCTTGGACGGAGAAAGATTTGCCATAAAAGGTAGTTGAGTGCTCTGGCACTGCTAACACCAGGGATTCCGACGACCTCAAGGATCTCACATGTGTGTCATTAAGGAACGTGAACCGTTCTTTTAAATAAGTAGGAGTGCAGGGATTGAACAATACATTGTACAGGATAGAAAGCATATGAGTACTCCGTCGAAGGCGAATAGGGAGCCACTTGAGCAAATTGCGGTATTCGGACACATGATCATATTTGCGTAAGCCAAATATAAATCTGATACATAAATTTTGGAGGCGCTCAAGCTTATTAAGATGCTTCTCAGTGACATCGAGATAGCTGACGTCTGCATAGTCCAGGATAGGAAGAAGGATGGATTGAGCAAGCGCAACCTTGGTGGCCGTGGGCAGAAAGTTCCGCAGTCTGCGCAAAGAACCCACTGATGCGTACAATTTCCGACTTACTTCCACGCTTTGCGCATCCCACGGTAAGGTACTGTCAATCAAAATGCCAAGATTCTTTACCTTTGTAGCAACTGGTAATGCTACACCATTAAAAAATATATTTGGTAGTTGCGTCCAGTCTATATCTGCCAATTTTCTTTGACTGCCAATCACACATACCTGGGTTTGGGAGGGATTTACAAAAAACTGTAAATTGTCTAGTAATACCTGCCCTTTATTTTTTTTATATTTTCAATGTACAGAATTTTCACTTCTACATATTTATTAAAAGTAGATATAGATATAAGTTTTTATGGAAATATGTACTTAATAAATCGTTTGTCTACAGATTAAGACCCACATGGAACCGCTGGAGATAATGGCATCGCTCTTAGCAGCCATTGCACACGACTTAGACCATCCTGGAGTAAACCAGCCATTCCTGATTGCTACATCTAACCATCTTGCTAGTCTGTACCAAGTAAGTACCTACTACTTAGATTGCGCAATTTACTAACCAGTTATTGTGAAAGAGGTTTGCCAACTCTTCACTGAACGCTGCTCCTTTAAGCGTTTATTTTTAGAAAAAAGATACTGTCATACACAGAGCAACGAATTTCGGCCCTGTGCTATCATATTAATAATGTATAAAATAAAAACCGGCCACGTGTGTCCTGACCCACGCATAGAATAGGGTTTCGTAGCCACTCATATTGGCCACTATAACTCCTTAACTAACATAGTTATCTGATCCGTTAGTTTTCCTTCAAGGTTCATTATATGGACTAGAATCATTATTTTTTCAGATTTTTCGTGACAGCCGTTAAGCTTTTAGAGCTTTTAAACTACGGAACCCGAAAAAAACAAATATGATGCATATCTGTATATCTTCTATGTATTCGCCGTTTGTTAGACTCGCTAAAACTCTGGAACGGGTGGACTGATTTGGCTCATTTCTGTCTTGAAATATTCGTAAAAATTCAGGGAAGGTATAAAAAGGTTAAAAATTAAGGCAAAGTTCGGTGGGACAGCTAAAATAGTAGATTTTATGACAAACAACGGAGTAAAATGATATATTGTTTATTGAGCGGAGTTTACAAAGCTCTTTCTAAGACGACTCGTGTATTTCGTTCGTGATCGAACTCCTCCTAAACGACTGTACCGATCTTTTTGAAATTATGCACGGTCATAGTGACCATCACCGTGAGTGCATATATCTGAATTCATAAAAATCGGTCCAGTCGTTTATCGACAGAAGAAATTATAAATAGATCACAAAATTCGCTATTTTAAGAATAGTTTAAGCATACTCATTGCTTTAAAAATACAAAAATATATGGATTTGGTAAGGATTCATCTAAAAATTCAGTGTTTAAATATCGTTGTAACACGATACACTGGTACCGTTAGTTCGGTAGTACTGCGGTAGGTGGATCCAACGCTAACCTTAATAGCGCGATCTAGAAATTATGAATATGATATGAAGCAAAAATTCGATGTTGTCGGTAGTGGTCATCGTAGCTCAGTTGGTCAGAGCACTCCCCCTGTTAGGCAAAGGCCGTGGGTTTGAGTCCCGCCGATGACATCAGTTTTTGTGATCTTTTTATAATTTCTTTCTTAATATTTTAAGAATAGTTTAAGCATACTCATTGCTTTAAAAATACAAAAATTAATGGACATAATTTAAAATTACAGTTAGATACTGGTTGTGATGTTACGGTTATGTCATTAAATGATAAGAACACATACTTGAATGAATGGGAAATACAACCCTGTAATATTTTATTTAAGAACTTTGATCAAACAATTTCAAAGCCGGTAGGAATCATAGACAATATACTAGTAAAATTCAAAAATATAACTAAAAGGCTAAAAGTATTTCTAGTAAAACATGATGGACCGAATGTAATTGGTAGGAATTGGTTAAACAAGTTGAATCTTTGGCCTCCAGCCCTAGGGAAAACCTTGGGTTCAAGGAGTAGTTATAGAAGAATCTATACCAAACATCACTTATGTTATTGATGTAGAAGGGTTCAAATGGAAACGACATGTAGATCAAATGTTAACTTGTTTGGAAACTACGTAACATTGTAAGTGGTTACTCTGTGAGCATTAATTTTTTTGTCTTAGGTTTAATCATTAGTTTTAAGAATCTTCAATAATGGCCTGAATAAGGTTCATTAAGTTTTGTTTTTGTTATTACTGCGTAAATATGTGTGGGAGAGTGTGAGATACGGAACGTAGCCTTCACACGTATGCTGTTCTCTATATACTCCATTGGGTTGGTCACGTTGAGTTCGTAAATTAATAAACAGGATTAATTAATTCCGTGTTTTATTGAAGATACAACATATAACATAATAGTTCAACAACAAGTTAATCGTTCTGTTATTAGATAAACATTGGACGAAACGTAAATTAACGTAATTTTCCAGTAACTGCTAAGCACCTCAAAGTTCAATGTCAGAACTAAACATCCTTTAATTAAGTAGACCTATTACTTACTATGACACAATTAGTGGAAATGTACACCAATTCTAGCAAAGACGAGCTTTTAAGGTAAATTAAAGGAGAATATAACGCGTAGGTAGGTAGGTATTAACTAATGAGTAATACCGTAAGTACTATTCCCTATTCTGTCATAATAGTACCAGCTACTATTAATTAAATTTTGGTTGTCATTTGTTCTGCGGTAAGGGGCGGTGGAACTTTCCTGAGCAAATGACGCTCGAAGACGTACTTGGGGTGACGGGCTATAGGCAGATGACGGTTGGGCGGACTTTTATTTATATAAATAAAAAGGCACATGTCGTAGTCAGATCATATAATATCCTTAGATCTGAGATCAAAAGACTTCTCAAAGACCTTTTACCCCTATTACTATGCACTCTTACAATAATTATTTAACTATATAAACTCGTGTGATGGTACCTAGATAGGTACTTAGTTTCCTATTGTTTAACACCCAACTATTATCACTGCATTTACGGTAAGGGTTGTCCCAATTAGCTAGTATACAATCTACGCCAATCATATATTGTTTCATAACGTACTATTGGAATTAATTGGATATAAACGAACGACAAATGCCGTCTCCAAGTTTTACACTGTTAGGTATTAGAAATGACAATATTGTATGTTAAACTTGTAAGGGATCGTGAGAATCTGTCGTAAGCAGAATCTGTGTTAAACAGAATCTGGCTTTTAAGCCAGATTCTGATTGTATTATCTATTACTACGGTATTGTATTACCTATTTTCGTATCTCGAAAATAGATAATACAATACCGTCACAAGTGACAGGTGTCAAAAAAGAATATCGGTGATATACGATTACTTTCACATCCTTTATCATTTTACTACAGCTATTGAAGATATCTAAACTGGCAGAAGCAGACGGATGGATACATGGACCAAAAATGATAAATATTATCTTTTCTTGGCAATTTTATAGGTACTTAGTAAAGATTTTTGGTAAAATTCTTAACTATGTTTTGTTTCCATTCATGTTATATCTAATGAATTTCTTAAGTACCCTGGAAATGTGGCGAAAGTTTGTTAATTTATATCATCGTAAAATTCTGACCAGGAGAATATAATCGAAATCGCTGAAGAACTATCAGGGGATTATAGGGTGCGCGGTAATTTAATAAACCAAATAGTAGCCTGAAGACGTTAATCCTATCGACCTCAATCTGCCAAGTTGTCGACTACTCTGCCCAGTTCAAGGATTAAATCTTTCCTTCGAGCGATTTCACCTCGTTGGACTAATCGATTTATAGCGATAGGTATAAACTCGTATCTTATTACATCTAGACAGGGTACAGCATTAGCGTACATAATATGGCTATAATTAGGCTTACTAGAAGCTAGAACAATACGAGAAGGAATAGTATTCATCATAATATAGGGGTAAGTAATAGATGATATAACAACAAAATCTCTAATATTAACAACATATAACACCGTTGTTATATGTTGTTAATATTAGAGATTTTGTATACCTATAATTTTAAAATAACTAATATTTATAAGCATAACAAACATTAAATATAACATCGTTTGACATAACATACATTAAATATAACATCGTTTGACATAATATGCATTAAATATAAAATCGTTTGACATACCACACAAAATATGATGAAAACGGGTCTCCCTTGGTTGACCGAAAGGAATTTGACAAACGTTCACTTCTCAAAAAAATGTTCTCATAATTGCATTTGCCAAATTATTACTTAGCAAAAAATATTCACAAAAAATTGTAACGCGAACCTAATGTTTGGGAAATGAACGTTTAAACTATAATGGCTCGTGCATAGGAGGTCACAGATTTAACCTAACCTAACCTACCCATTTTGTTTAAAGAAGAAATTAACCTAATCTAAATACTTCAGTTCCGGGTAACCTACTAAAAATAATCTCTTTTTTCTATTAATGCAAGTCGTTTCTGGCACTCGCCGGCCGCTACCGCGGCACCGCTCGCTTCGTTCGGTCGGCTCGTGCGTAAGAGGTTACAGTTTTAACCTAACCTAACCTACCCATTTTGTTTTCACCAAACGTTTATTGTCTGAAGATTGTTTGCTGTAATAAATCATTTAATTTATCGCTGATAATCGCTTCGCGGGGCTCCTATTTCTGGGTGGTTTAAAAAGCCCGAGTCGGGGTACTCTGAGTCGGGGTGTTAACCATAATGACGTTTTTTTATATATATTAAACGTTAGACCAAATGATTTTCTTTCTTTACATAAACGTTATATCAAACAACGTTATACTAATTAAGTTTTAGAATAAATAAATGTTATATGTAAAGAAATTATATCAACAGTTGGTTTATCTCAGGTTGATTATATCTTATGAACGATAATAAAATGAAATTAGACCAAATGAGTTTATACCTTATGAGATGCACCCATAATATAGATAAGCCACTTTGTAACATAGTTATGTTACAAAGTGGCTTCTCTTCTCAGGTCGTAGTTACGAGTATTAATTAGCTTATGCATCAACTCGGCAACTGGAAATTCTCGGTTAAAAGCGATACGACCTACATGTAAGTTAATTAAAACTAGGTAGCGCAGCAGCTAAGTGAAATAGGGCCCAAATTGGTTGCTCTATGAAGCGAAACAACTGGGAAACCTTACACAGAGCCTTAAATAAATACCGACTAAGTGCGTAGAGGGGCTTTTGGGCGCCATTATTTTTAAATGTTCGCTTTTCAGCAGAATATCTTGCAAACGGATACTAAAATCAAATAATTGTCTTAGCAACCATCTTTTAACATGGGGGTGCAAGAAAAAAATTGTCCTCACTTTACGTGTAGGGTATATACCCCATAAAAAAGTTTTATATAATTTTAGTCTAGAGGCCGCGGCCTTAGGCCGCGGCCTCTCTAAAAAAAAAAACTTCACACTTTGTTGACGTAGTAAATACAATACACATAAACATGCAAAGTATCATGTTTTTATCACTAGCCTTTTGTGAGGAAAGAAAGCCGAGGACGGACACACAGACAGACAGACGAACGGGCAAGACGAAACTGTAAGGGTTCCGAGACTTGAACTACTTAACGGTATTAACCTTCACTAACCAAATTAATAACATTATCTCAGAATATGAACATGGCATTATTGTAAATGTAGAAATTTTGTGTGAAACTTAAGGTATATAATTAGGCTAGATAATTTGCTTTGGTGGCCCACAACGTCGTATACGACGACCGCGTTGGTCTATGCCCACAACACAACATCCACCACATGAGTGTCAGTTTCCTAACAACGTGCAAAATTGCCCACATACGTCGCACTATGTCTAATGTCTTTGTGTCCTCTGGCTGTGCTCATATGTCTCTGTCATTTGTGACTTCAACCCGTTAATCTGTGCCGTTCTCATTGCCAGTAACATCTTGCACATAATGAATGATGTTTTTCATTAAAATCAAATGATTTCAATGGAAATTTTAGTAAAATACTCACTTGTTATAAATAACGTATATATTTGGATAAAAATGGTTGATTATATCTTATGAACGATAATAAAATGAAATTAGACCAAATGAGTTTATACCTTATGAGACGCACCCATAATATAGATAAGCCACTTTGTAACATAGTTATGTTACAAAGTGGCTTCTCTTCTCAGGTCGTAGTTACGAGTATTAATTAGCTTATGCATCAACTCGGCAACTGGAAATTCTCGGTTAAAAGCGATACGACCTACATGTAAGTTAATTAAAACTAGGTAGCGCAGCAGCTAAGTGAAATAGGGCCCAAATTGGTTGCTCTATGAAGCGAAACAACTGGGAAACCTTACACAGAGCCTTAAATAAATACCGACTAAGTGCGTAGAGGGGCTTTTGGGCGCCATTATTTTTAAATGTTCGCTTTTCAGCAGAATATCTTGCAAACGGATACTAAAATCAAATAATTGTCTTAGCAACCATCTTTTAACATGGGGGTCCAAGAAAAAAATTATCCTCACTTTACGTGTAGGGTATGTACCCCATAAAAAAGTTTTATATAATTTTAGTCTAGCACTTTGTCCGCCGGGCGCCACTGGAAATACCTGCTTGTAACCAGAGACGCCTGGCAACGGATGTTAGAGAGGCCGCGGCCTCTCTAAAAAAAAAAACTTCACACTTTGTTGACGTAGTAAATACAATACACATAAACATGCAAAGTATCATGTTTTTATCACTAGCCTTTTGTGAGGAAAGAAAGCCGAGGACGGACACACAGACAGACAGACGAACGGGCAAGACGAAACTGTAAGGGTTCCGAGACTTGAACTACTTAACGGTATTAACCTTCACTAACCAAATTAATAACATTATCACAGAATATGAACATGGCATTATTGTAAATGTAGAAATTTTGTGTGAAACTTAAGGTATATAATTAGGCTAGATAATTTGCTTTGGTGGCCCACAACGTCGTATACGACGACCGCGTTGGTCTATGCCCACAACACAACATCCACCACATGAGTGTCAGTTTCCTAACAACGTGCAAAATTGCCCACATACGTCGCACTATGTCTAATGTCTTTGTGTCCTCTGGCTGTGCTCATGTGTCTCTGTCATTTGTGACTTCAACCCGTTAATCTGTGCCATTCTCATTGCCAGTAACATCTTGCACATAATGAATGATGTTTTTCATTAAAATCAAATGATTTCAATGGAAATTTTAGTAAAATACTCACTTGTTATAAATAACGTATATATTTGGATAAAAATCAGAGTAGTTCACAGATTATGGTAAACTCAACCCGATAAAAATACTGCTTATAGATACTAGCGGACGCCCGCGGCTTCACCCGTTTGACAAATTATATAGGTACACAAAAATATTCCACGAGAACCACTCTATGCATTGGTGAAAACCGTATCAAAATCCGTTTCGTAGTAAATAAATTAAATATCTAAGCATACATAGGTAACGTAAGCAACTTTGTATTATACGTGGTCACACTATGAGTTTTGCGTAACTTAAAAAAACAACATGTTAAAACCAAAATATTATGTTTATTGCTTTTCAAAATACTCTCCTTAACATTTTAAACATTTTTTCATGCGATCGAACCTTTTTTTAAAACATAGACCACAGATCTCAACGCATGTGATCTACTTGCTGATTGAACGCTATCACTGCCTCTTCGGAGTTGGTAAAAGTGAAACCTCTCATCAAGTCTTTGATTTTGGGGAAAATACAGAAATCACAGGGTGCTAGGTCGGCTATGCGCAGGACGGGTGACGAGTTGTACTTTTTCGGAAGCTAAAAATGACTTTGTTTTGTTGGCCGTGTGTGAAGAAGCGTTGTCATGATGTAGGAGAACGCGGTTTTTGGTTCGTCTTTCGCAAACTTTTTCTAACACCCTGGGTAAACAAATGGTAGAATACCACTCGGCATTAACACTCTTTTGATCTTCAAGTGAAATTGTACAGATGGGACCCGTAGCTGAGAAAAAAAACGCGATCATTTTTTTACCAACGTTTCTTGCCTGCCTCACTTTTGTTGGCTTGTTCTCATTTTCAAACACCCATTAACAAGATTGCTGTTCTTTTTCGGGTTCAAAACAATAAATCCACGTTTCGTCTCCTGTGACAATGTCATAAACAGCAGTAGAATGTCCGTGGTCGTACTTCAGTAGCATCTGTGAGCACCATTCCACGCGAGCCCGCTTCTGCTCCGCTTTCAGTTCATGAGGGATCCAACGACAACAAAGTTTTCGAACTTTCAATTTTTCGTGAAAAATTTTCTGGATTTGACTCATACTAGTCCCCAATAGTCCTCGAATTATCTCATAGGCAATCCGCGAGTTTTCTTCAATTAACCGCTTAACAGTAGCCACATTATTTTCGTTGACGGCAGTTGAAGGCCGCCCTTCACGAAATTCGTCATGTAAAGAAACTAGACCTCTCTCAAATTCAGCAAACCATCGCCTCACGGTGCTCAAAGAAGGTGCTTCTCTCCCAAAAGCATTTTGAAGACGAGCGGCACAGTCTTGCGGAGATAGAGAACTTTTAAAATCATAAAAAATCATCGCTCTAAAATCTTTTCGACTTAAATCCATTTTCGTTGCATACGTAGAACTTTGATGTGTGATAAAAACAATTGACAAATGATTTCCCGCCAATTGTTTTTTTTTATTACTAAGAAGGTTGCAACGTTTAAAAAAATATAACATTCGAAATTCAAATAGTTCCGATTAGCTAGAAGTGCAAAACTTTTAGTGGCACACTAAAAGTTCCTACTATGTTATGAGAAGTGCAAGTAAAATGTACAATGAACAGTAAAATGTACCTAAACATATTATGTACAGAGAGCTAAAGTTTGAACCATTCCACTGATTTCGCTCAAATTAAGCACGGACGTGTATTTTGCTAGTGGGACTACTGACGGGGAAGCTTATTGTCATAACTTTTCCAGGGCTGGATTAATTAAAAACCACTAATGATCAAGCTTTTAATTTTTTTATGTCTTTTTTCTATAAATTCTTAAAATGGTCATCAATATTGTTGTTATCATCGAGCATAAGCAGCATAAAATGCAATTGCATAAAAGCAACTCGTAAAAATTTAAATTTAAATTGTTGAGATTAGTTTTTTAAATTTTTTATTTTGAGTTTCTAAGTAATACTCAATATATTTTTCTTTCCCAACAGATAAAAAAAAATCTGAATTAATAGTAATAAATATTAAAATGAACTCTTATGTTCTGACTATATCTCCCAAATATACGACAGGAGAATCCATTGGAATAGGAAATAATATAATTTCCATATATCCACGGGATTAGATATTAAGGACTCGACCGGAATTTAGATTAATCCCTTGATTCCTGTTTGTGAGACATAACAGTTGTTCCCAATTGCTTTCGTAGTTCACTAATTTCAGTTTAATGTATCTACAACCGCAAGATAATCAATTCAACACATCCCATTTGATAACACAGCTTTGTACTTCTTGATTACAAATAATCCGATGTTAATCATTACAAGGAAAGAGGACCAGGGTCACCGACATACCCCAAAGAGTCGCCAAGCTCAAGTGGCAGTGGGCAGGACACATCACTCGTAGGACCAATGGCCGATGGGGCCAAAAAGTCCTTGAGTGGCAACCGCGTACTGGGAGACGCAGTGTGGGTAGCCCGGCCACAAGGTGGACCGACGACATCGTGAAGGTCGCGGGAAGGCACTGGATGCTCAAAGCGCAGGCCCGAATGTTGTGGCCTTCGTTGTGTGAGACCTATGTCCAGCAGTGGGCGTCAGTTGACTGAAATGAAGATGAATGATGAATCGTTACAAAAATAAAATAGGGAAAGATTTTAATAGGATACTAGCTGATCCCCACTGCTTCGCCCACCGGGAATCGTTTTTTTAGTTGCCAATTCTCGCGGGAATATAAAGAGGCCTAAGTTGCTTAAGGCCAAAAGTAACTTAACGCACCACGAGAGTGTGAACAGAGGTTTGCGTTCCATCGATAATGCGAGACACGAGACGAGACACGTAACGAGACACACTCTCGTTACGTGTCTTACGTGAAGCTTAGATCAAAAATACCTAGATTACCGATCTGCGCTTTAAAAACGGCAAAACTTCACCTCGGTCCACTATCGAAAATTGCACACCTGAGTGCTTCAGCCGCTTCGCGACCGTAGTACGAAGTTCCAAGATGCCAAAGTGTTCGCTTAAAAATTGCAAAAACTACACTTTTAGAGTGAAAATAGAAGATGGGGTGTCATACTTTCGATAAGTATAAATCAGTTCACATTATTAATTGCTTTTCATGTTCAATAATGCACTGCTTAAGAATATTATGGTTATTTGAACTGTGCAAACTACGCATTTGCTCTTCTCACTCTCGCGTTCAATGCCCATAATGCGATCTCGCTCACACCGCAATGTTAGAACAGAAAGATGGATTCGTCATTTATTTATTTTGAATTATTGATTAATGTTTGATATATTTTTTGAATCTGATTTTGTTTTAAGTTTTCCCCATAATGCAATAAGACGAGAAAAATGGAGGTGTCACGTGAAAGAGAAGATGAAATTTTTAAAACCTAATAATTCTACTGTAGTTTGTTCAAAGCATTTTAATAAGGACAATATTTATGTTACTAAAAAAGAATTAAATAAATTAAATATAACAGGCGTGCCAAATATTTTACAGGTAAAGGAGATATTATATTGATAACGCTTAACTACTTGAGTGACCAAATTAAATAGACTTCATAATAAGTACCGCCTAGTATTTTCAAATATTTCATAAGAATCGTAGGTGCGTATGTGTACCCATAAATTTATTTGATTGACTGTTTGTGTTAAGGTACAGGTTGTGTGTGAAAATATAATTGTTGATTTTATTACGTACTAGCGTTTTTTAAATATTTTATCTGTATAGTTTATTTTATACGTTTATTTATACATGAATAAAACAATGTGAATTTAAGTTTATCTTTCTCATCGTATTTCATTAAAAAAAAGTTTTATGTGGAATGTCGGCTCCACATTCCTTTTATAACCTTAGCGTATGGATTCCGTACTAAGTTCCTATTCCGCTTGCTGACTCTCAAGGGATGCGACAACAGCGCTGTACGTTGATGCTTTTGTATTAATTATTACGAATTATTTCTATGTCAACCATCAATGTACAATCTTGTTTATTTTGTAGATGGTATTTGTAATAATTACCTGTATAGTATTCGAGTGCCAAGATTCCGCGTTGTATTTGTACTGAATCCAATATCTATAGTATTTTTGATCTAAGGGATGAAGTATTAAGATGGTGTCGATTTATTTATTTATCGTTCCCATACGGCTGGTTCTGGATTGAGAATTTTGAGAAGTTGAGAATCCACTGAGTACGTAACTTTATAATGTCTGTGATTCGATAGTTTTTTCGCGGCATTGACAGTAGATGCTGGTTACCAAGCGACGTCAGGTCAGTGCGTGATAGTGAGTGCGTTTGGAGTGATATATTCGAATTATACACGTAAGTAATGTTTTCTTATTAGAAAATATGCTTATTCGGTTTATAATGATTCTATTTAGGTAATAGTTTCAAAAAAATACATCGTTATAACTAATATATGAAGCCCCAGAAAGTTACCGATTTCCGAGTTATTTTTGCGATGTTTGTCAGTGAATACAGTGAAAAGTATAAAAAAGTATAAATAAAGATAAATAAAACTCGTTCTGAGAACGATTATGTAGGTAATTATATATTTCAGTGTTATAATAGCTAGACAAATTTGGTGTTATAAATTGGCCCGTTGATTTTATGTTTCGGCGGGTCGAGTTTTATGTGGTGTTATTATAAACACCTTGAGGTCTTTTATCAAATTATTTACGTTATTAGATAGCATAGGTCCTTGTTCTTTGAAATTCATTTGAATTCTTGAAAGTTAGCTAACAACGTGGTTTCCAAATTTTGGACTAATATATAATAAATAATTTGTTTGCATTATTATTCATTTTTTGATGCTTGATCATCAAATATATATCAATAAACCTATTGCCGTTTACAGAATCGTAAAATATGGTTTGGTTGTAGAGTTATTCCTTTTTGTCTACGAGATAGTAAGACAACGACACGATGTCATCACCCGCCCGTGCTCCCATTTTTTTTTAAGTTTTTGAGCGTGGTTTGACAGGTTAAGTCGAAAAGATTTTAGAGCAATGATTTTTTGTGATTATAAGTTCTCTCTCTCCGCAAGAATATGCCGCTTGTCTTCAAAATGCTTTTGGGAGAGAAGCACCTTGTTTGAGCACCGTGAGGCGATGGTTTGCTGAATTTGAGAGAGATCGAGTTTCTTTACATGACGAATTTCGTGAAGGGCAGCCTTCAACTGCCGTCAACGAAAATAATGTGGCTACTGTTAAGCGGTTAATTGAAGAAAACCCGCGGATTACCTATGAGATAATTCGAGGACTATTAGGAATTGGTATGAGTCAAATCCAGAAAATTTTACACGAAGAATTGAAAGTTCGGAAACTTTGTTGTAGGTACGATCCCTCATGAAGTGACAGCGGAGCAGAAGCGCGCTCGCGTGGAATGGTGCTCACAGATACTACTGAAGTACGACCACGGACATTCTAATGCTGTTTATGACATTGTCACAGGAGACGAAACGTGGATTTATTGTTTTGAACCCGAAAAAAAACAGCAATCTTCTGAATGGGTGTTTGAAAATGAGAACAAGCCAACAAAAGTGAGGCAGGCGAGAAACGTTGGTAAAAAAATTATATGGTTTTTTTTCTCAGACACGGGTCCTATCTGTACAATTCCACTTGAAGATCAAAAGAGTGTTAGAAAAAATTCGTGAAAGACGACCCTAAAGCCGCGTTCTCCTACATTACTGACAACGCTTCTTCACACACGGCCAACAAAACAAAGTCCCCGACCTAGCACCCTGTGATTTCTGTATTTTCCCCAAAATCAAAGATTTGATAAGAGGTTTCACTTTTACCAACTCCGAAGAGGCAGTGATAGCGTTCAATCAGCACGTTGAAAACATGCCTTCAGATCTGTGGTCCTCCTGTTTTAAAAAAATGGTTCGATCGCATGAAAAAAATTTTAAAATGTAAAGGAGAGTATTTTGAAAAGCACCGGTACCTCGGCTCTCTTATCCAGGAGGATGGGGAAATCGATCGTACAGTGAAGCACAGAATTGACGCAGGTTGGATGAAATGGCGGCAGGTCAAAGCCACTATATGCGACCCCCAATTTCCTCCGAAACTTAAGGGGAAAATTTACAAGACTGTCGTCAGACCTGCCGTCCTGTATGGACTTTCATGTTTGGCCGTAAAAGCGACGGATGAAAGACAATTGCATGCAGCGGAAATGCGAATGTTAAGATGGATGTGTGGTGTGACAAGAATGGATAGGGTAAGGAACGAGTATATTAGAGGAAGTTTGAAAGTTGCACCAGTGAATGAAAAATTGAGAAGCGAGCGGCTGTCATGGTATGGACATGTTATGAGAAGAGAGGAAAGCAATGTCGTTAGAAAGGTGCAAAGTATGACTGTAGAGGCTTTAAGAAGTAGAGGTAGGCCAAAGAAAAGATGGATGGAATGTGTGAAAGAGGATATGACAAGGAGAGGAGTGAATGAAGAGATGACTTCTGACAGAGGTGTGTGGAGGAGAAAGACTTGTTGCGCCGACCCCAAATAATTGGGATAAGGGCAGGTAGATGATGAGTATTTTGAAAAGCAATAAACATAATATTTTGGTTTTAATGTTGTTTTTTTAATTTTCGCAATACTTATAGTGTGACCTACGTATAGAGGGAAAATGAAGTAACGAGGAATCTACTTCAGCCTATTATTCTTCTACCTTCGGAAGGTAGACGAGACAATATCGTTCATGTGATTGATTATGAAGATTGTGGTTTATGTCGTACAGACTTTGTAACGTTTTGTGTGCTCCGACTGGCCTCACCTGAGGACTCCCTCTAGGGAACTACAGGGTGAGAGTAGTCCTCAAAGACTCTTCCATGCGCGAACCACGAGGACGCTTGAGCCCCACAGGGATCCCAGCCCGGTTGGTTTCTCTGTGGGACGCGTGTTACAAGGTCTATATATAAAAGGTACTTACCATATACAGACTAGAGGAAATAAATAAGTAACACACCTTATCCAGTATACATCATTTATTATCCTAATAAGAAAACCAGCATCGAACACTAGCTATCCGCATGAGACGGGAAAATTTTACAGCAAGAGCCTGTACAAGCTCGTTTGAAAGGTTTATATTAAATTACTAGGTGGAGAACTAACTATAGTGGTCTCCTCGAGATATTACATCTACCTAAGAGTTACCTTATGAAATCCGTCCCAACACAATAACTTTATAATATTAATATAGCTTGTAATATGTAGTAGGCGAGATACAACTTCTACCTAAATGCTGCACTTATGTCCGCAACCCCTTGGATCGTTGAGTACAAGCAATGTACAAGACGCCACGTAGGCGATCGGGCAGAGAGGGAGGCTAGGCCCCTACTGCCCTAGGAACCCCGTTCCTACACACGGACGGTGGCGACAAAGTAGGGGGAACTAATTACTTATTTTTAGGCGTACTTTAACCACTTAACTGCTATCCGGGCCGCGCGTCCAGCGTTCTACAGGACGCGTCGCAAAACCCTGGCGGCGCGGCGATGACCAGCTAGTGCCGAAGGCGCCGGACACGAAGACTAGGTGTACACCCAGCTCCGACCGACGACGCCGCTAGGAGTCTTAACTCCTGTATAATGTTCAAACGTCGACGCTTGTTGATTGTATGACGTTGAAGGTTGTTGTTGCACGACGGTGCAGTTCGTTGCCCTCTGAAACACATGTGGGGAATGAATACCTAACTTAAAGGTGTCGACGCCCCAGTGTTCAAGTGTCGAAATACTTACCACTATCCGGCGATCATTTCGCCTGTGCGTTTTCCCACCTCTTCCCAACATGCGCCATACGCAAACCCTATAACCAAGACAAAGGACTTTCACTTTAGCACGTGTCATCACGAGATGCCAAAACTCACACAAAACAGGGAACCCCAAATACATACCTTACGCAGCACGCCCCAGCCGCCTATAGTCCCTTTCTCCCGCCTCACAACTCTTCATTACATTTTTAAACGAGAAAATAAAAGATTCGCGTCTGCCTTTTGTCAGCCCCAGACACGAATGGCTAGGCCACTGCGCCTGTCGCCTTGGCATTATTAAAAATTGTTTGTTGATTTGACAGACGGCCCTTTTGGCCATCTGTGAAATTCTACCACGTTACAACTTATAATAGCATATATGCAAAACGCTGTCATTTTACTGTGATTTGTGACAGACAGGAATATTCTATTATTGCAAAATGGAAACAGCAGCAAATGCGTGTATAATATAATACCTATCTATACTACATGCAATATCCACAGATTTAGTAAGTTGATAAAATTGTAGAAGTTACTTGATACAAGTATTTACTGTTTATTGCTACATGAGTTATTTCTATTTAAATTATAGGGAGGCCGTGAAATCATGTGTTCAGAGTCCAAAAGAGTGTGATAACTTAGATTATGGATAGCACAAACGTCACAGTGAAAATAAAATACCCAAAACCATATTCAAAGTGAAAAACTATCAAAAATATGTCTGTTATAGTGAGTTAACCTTAAAAGATAGATACGAGTATATGCTATCTCGAGCTTTTATAAAAACTTTTAAAGACACTTTACTAGGTACATATTTTTAACATAACATTATATAGAATTATATAGTAGTTCTCAAAAGAAATAATTTGACCGTTTTTGAAACATGTTTCACTACTGTCCGCTCATATTTATCGTAGCGTGTTGTTCGTCGTCATAGTAAAATGTTTGTATTGTGTGAAAATATCGAAAAAAAAAAAGAAAAATATCACCTACGAGTTATGGTGACTACCATAATAACTTCAAAGGAAAACTATAACGAATTATTTATATACCTTAATTAGTTCAGGAGCTATTATTATAACTAGTTATCACGGCGAACTTTGTATCAACTCAAATACAAAAAAAAATAAAAAAAATAAAAAATTTAATATTTCATGCAAATGTATGTAAATTGAAAAACGCGACAGATGTACAGACAGACAGACAGACAAATTGTCGTATTAAATATATAGATAACATTCAGAACTATACCCTTACAGTTTCATCATGTCCGTCCGTCCGTCCTCGGCTTTCCTCCCAAACGGTTGGTGCTAGAGAGATGAATTATTGCACGGATATGTGTATTTACGATTCCCACAAAGTGCTAAAATAAAACTAGGTATGCAACGCATGCTGCTAATTGCAAATGTTGAGCGAAGCAAATGTTTTTATTACATATCAGAATCGTACACTTAAATGAATTAATCAAATGAAAAAAAAATATATTTATTTTCTTTTATATTTTTTTATTTTTATATTTAATTTCTGATTTTTTTTTGAACTGATGGTCTATTTGACCCTTTTTTAAGGACAATTATGTATGGCGCGTGCATTATGTGTAATTCTCTCGGTATAACTGTCTAAGTCCTCCTAGAACAGGTTTTTCGGTGATTATTTCTCCGTGGTCACTTCGATGTTTCTGATTTCAGATACGAGGGTGGATTGAAAAGTAGTCGGCCTAACACTGATCCATTTAGTTCTAAAAATCAAATCTACCCACATTAATTAGTTCAGTTCAGACCTGTTAATTGTGTGAAGTTTGAAACGTGTGCGATAATTAGTTTTAATTTTATAAATTTATTAACAAAGCAATCTGACATCATTTCCGTAAATGGAGCAAATCGAGCAGTGTGCCGTCATTAAGTACCTCCATAAGAAGGGGCTGTCATCAAAAGCCGTCCGTCAAAAAATGGATAGCAGAATTCAAGCGTGGTAGAGAGAGTGTGAAAGACGATCCCCGCTCAGGAAGGCCTTCGACGTCCACTACTGACGAAAATGGTAAAAAAATACTCGACTTAATTATGGTAGACCGCACATTGAAAATTAGAGAGATAGCCGAGATTATAGGCATCTCTTATGAACGTACTTAAAACATAATAGTCAACGTGTAAAACATAATAGTCAACGTGTTGGGTTTCCACAAGGTGTCTGCGAGTGTAGAGACCACAGTGGTGGTCAAAGTCCGCCGGGCGCCACTGGAAATATCTGTTTGTAACCAGAGACGTCCGGCAACGGACATTAGAGCGGCCGCGGAATTTAAAAGAAAAAAATCGTGTCTGCGAGGTGGGTTCCGCGACTGCGTTCAGTTGAGCAAAAAAGGATGCGATTGACTATTGCACGCGACTGTTTGGAGTTATTTGAAGATGATGAATGTGATTTTTTGAATCGTTTTGTTACTATGGACGAAACATGGGTTCATTACTGTACACCGGAAACAAAACAACAATCAAAACAGTGGAAAAGACCTGGTTCACCACCCCCCAAAAAGGCTAAGTCGATTTTGTCTGCAAGTAAGGTGATGGCTTCAGTATTCTGGGACTCGAAGGGTGTGATTGTGGTTGATTATCTTGAAAAGGGTCATACTATAAACTCTGATTATTACTGCAACTTACTACGTCGTTTACGAGAGGAAATAAAAGAAAAACGTCCAGGAATGATCAGAAGAAAAGTCCTGTTTCATCAAGATAACGCTCATGTTCACACGTCTGTCCAATCAATGGCAGAAATTCACAACTGTGGCTTTGAACTGTTACCGCATCCACCTTATTCACCTGATATGGCACCGTCAGACTTTTTTCTGTTCCCTAACCTAAAAAAGCACTTGGGAGGTCAAAGATTTTTGACAAATGACGAGGTCAAAGCAGCAGTAGACGCATATTTTGACTCTAAGGAAGAATCATTTTTTTTCAACGGGCTAAATGCTTGGAAGGGAAGAGGGCAAAAGTGCATTGAACTTGAATATAGCTTGCTTCTAGAAGATATAGAACTAACTGTTGCCCGCGGCTCTGCCCGCGTGGATGTCGGTTATCGCGACCAAACATACCATCATAAATGTCCTCTCTTAAGATCTAATCTATCCTTGTACCAAATTTCATCAATATCAGTATAGTGATGTAGGCGTGAATGCGTAACAGACAGAGGTACTTTCGCATTTATACTTATAATAATGATATTTATCTAACATATTCGTTTACATGGTACATCGTATTTGTTTACACAATTACGTATGTAAAAATGAAGTATATTTATTTACTTACTAATAAATACTACTTAACAATAATACCTAACAATAATAAGCTATAAAAATTGACCAATAATAATAAAAAGTGACATCTATATATCTCCGTTAAATTCAGTTTATTATATTTTTGGTCACATCTCCGGTTCTAATCAACCGATTGCGATGAAACAAACGTAAGATTTTAAGTCTGACCAAGCCCTGTCTAACAAAAAAACCGCATCAAAATCCGTTCAGTAGTTTCTGCGTCCATCGCGAACAAACAGACAGGAAATTAAAAAAAAATATTTTCGTGTTCAATATCGTTAACATAACATAACCCAAGTATTTTTTTTCAAATATCTCCAATGTCCAAAGACACGACCACTTTACAATTATACTATAATAGTATAGATATAGCTTTCTTCTTATAGCAGCTTCGCTCGCCTTCGGCTCGCTACAGCTCAATTTTTTTTTTTTCTGGGTTATCCCCCCCCCCCCCACAAGTAGTGGGGATGAATTATTTTTCTCGCGCTAAGCCCATCGTGTGGGGTATCATTAGATAGGTCTTTTTAAAACATTGGAAGGTTGAAAATACAATTTTTTGGTTTAGGTGTCCGTTTGCGAGATATTTAACTTTAAAGCGCATTTTTTTGTTAAATCGGCGTTTAGAAATGTAAACGGCTAACTCCAAGAGTCTGAAAAAAATCATGATGGTAGCCCATACGATGAACTTTGAAGGAAAACTAAAACGGACCAGATAACTTTGTTAGTTTAGGAGTTATATAGAGCCTATAATGAGTAACTACGGAACACTATATTATGCGTGGCCCAACACGCAATTGGCCGGTTTTTAAACGTAAGGATCTATGTCCCAGACATCCCCCGACCGCACAATTTTTTTTTTTAATCAATACTTTTTTCCTAATCCAAGAAGAATTAAGTATGAATATATGAATTAACTATATTCTGTTTGTTCAGAATACATCAGTACTGGAAAACCATCACTGGCGAGCAGCAGTCAGCTGCCTCATCGAAAGTCGCGTTCTCGATCATATGGAGGGCTCGCGAGTAGCCGTACAACAACACATGAGCGCTTTAATAATGGCAACCGACATTACAAAACAGCAAGATTACCTGACGCGGTTTAAGGTAAGTGATTTGATTTCTCACTTGAAATTCTCACACAGGTTACACAAAGGCTTACCAATTTATGAAAAGAAAAAGTATCGCCATCCAATGTAGCCAACAGCCAGCATTCTGGGAACCTTCCCAGTCGGCAATGACACGGAGGATTTTTAAACGATATTTTGTAGTGTAAATATTTTTAGTACATAATTATGTATATTGTAATTCATATTGTGTGTAGTTTTAAGTAAGTGTAAATAGTATTTTCTTCTACTGTTAATTTTATTTCTTGTGACCCATTGTAAATAAAGTTTAAAGGTTAAAAAACATATTGTAAATAAATATCTAATTATTAAAGAAAAAAAAATCATGAATAGTTGATTTGGCGTTGTTGGTATGTGTGTCAGTTCCGGTCTACAGGCCGCATTTTTCAGCCGATTTTCATGAAATTTGGCCCAAGTGTTCTTTGTTGCAAGGCGCAACTTTAGTCGAAGGGATTTTTCAATTGGGGGGAAAATGGGGGAAAAATGCATTTTTCAGCCGATATTCATGAAATTTGGCACAAGTGTTCTTTGTTGCAAGGCGCAACTTTTGTCGAAGGGATTTTTCGATTGGGGGGAAACTGGGAGAGAAATGGGGGGGAAATGCGAAAATAACGCGAGGTCTACTGTTCACAGAACCACTAGTTGTAGTATGTGAAAGAAAGAAAAGCATTTATTTTCACACAGAGAGGCACATAACAAAAGTAACTAAATAAATGGCACAGGGTACACATCACAAACCCGAACATAACAAAATCGAAAAAATTATGTACCAAATGAAAAAAAAAACAGTAAAGAAAACTATACACACACACATATCACGCTTATATCCCCGAAGGGGTAGGCAGAGGTGCCTTACACACCCACAATGCCAGTATTTTAGTGCCACGTAATAGGGGGCTAGCCTATTGCCGTCACCGGGCCCACGTATATAATGGGTTATGTCCAAAAGGGCCGGATGAATTTGATAAAAAGTAGCAGCTATATTGTAATTTTGAAATAAAATCTTACATGCCAGCCGCTATGGCACAGCCAATTAAAGTCATCTAGGACTATAATGAAAATAAAAGAAAACTATATTAAATAAAAAACTATTTAAAACTTTAGTTAAAATATGAAAAAATTAATAAATTGTGTGTGTGTTTGTGTGTGTGTGTGTGTGTGTGTGCGTGTGTGTATGTGAGAACTTCCTCTTCAAAGTAGAGAATGCTGATGCCCACTATCAACCGCTTAGTGCCATATTTAACTACGCGTATCTAATTTTAAAGAAATCTTGCATCATACGTTTTGAAGACAGACACCTTAGAAGTGCCATTCAGAATGTTTCCAAACAATAAAGAAGAAGGTTTTGTGGTGACGAGAACAAATTATGGTGTACATTTACAATTAGGTGTGTACACTGTACAAGTCCTTGTCGCTAGCTAACTTGAAACTGACAAAGCATTAGAGCATGGCGTTGTTGCACGACACTTACCCAATACGTCATAATACTGTCGACAAAAGCCAGCTGAAACCTGACCCATTTTCGATAAAAAATACAGTAAGCCTTATTCAGCTGGATTATCCAAGTCCCCTTTACTGGTATGCGTTTGGCAGGTTTTACAAAGTCATTTAGTTAGTAACGATTCTAAAAAATATTTGTTTACAATATCTGCCATGATAAAATGCTTAAATTTATGCGTTTAAATTACACGTAGCTCTATAAAATGCTGTTAAAAGCTTTGTTAGTATTAGCCTACATTAATACATGGGGCACACTAAAAGTTTTGCACTTCTAGCTAATCGGAACTATTTGAATTTCGAATGTTATATTTTTTTAAACGTTGCAACCTTCTTAGTAATAAAAAAAAACAATTGGCGGGAAATCATTTGTCAATTGTTTTTTATCACACATCAAAGTTCTACGTATACAACGAAAATGGAATTAAGTCGAAAAGATTTTAGAGCGATGATTTTTTATGATTTTAAAGTTCTCTCTCTCCGCAAGACTGTGTCGCTCGTCTTCAAAATGCTTTTGGAAGAGAAGCACCTTGTTATAAATAATGTGGCGACTGTTAAGCGGTTAATTGAAGAAAACCCGCGGATTACCTATGAGACTCGAGGACTATTCGAGGACTATTGGGGATTGGTATGAGTCAAATCCAGAAAATTTTACACGAAGAATTGAAATAAAAAATGTGTAAGTTTTATATGGGCATGTACCCGAAATAAAGATTGATTTGATTTGAAAGTTCGGTAACTTTGTTGTCGTTGGATCCCTCATGAACTGACAGCGGAGCAGAAGCGGGCTCGTGTGGAATGGTGCTCACAGATGCTACTGAAGTACGACCACGGACATTCTAATGCTGTTTATGACATTGTCACAGGAGACGAAACGTGGATTTATTGTTTTGAACCCGAAAAAAAACAGCAATCTTGTGAATGGGTGTTTGAAAATGAGAACAAGCCAACAAAAGTGAGGCAGGCGAGAAACGTTGGTAAAAAAATGATCGCTTTTTTTTTCTCAGCTACGGGTCCCATCTGTACAATTCCGCTTGAAGATCAAAAAAGTGTTAATGCCGAGTGGTATTCTACCATTTGTTTATAGAAAAAGTTCGCGAAAGACGACCCAAAAGCCGCGTTCTCCTACATCATCACAACGTTTCTTCGCACACAGCCAACAAAACAAAGTCAGTTTTAGCTTCCGAAAAATTACAACTCGTCACCCAACCTGCGCATAGCCCCGACCTAGTACCCTGTGATTTCTGTATTTTCCCCAAAATCAAAGATTTGATGAGAGGTTTCACTTTTATCAACTCCGAAGAGGCAGTGATAGCGTTCAATCAGCACGTAGAAAACATGCCTTCAGATCTGTGGTCCTCCTGTTTTAAAAAGTGGTTCGTTACATGAAAAAATTTTTAAAATGTAAAGGAGAGTATTTTGAAAAGCAATAAACATAATATTTTGGTTTTAACATGTTGTTTTTTTAAGTTACGCAAAACTTATAGTGTGTACCTATCGTACTATATTAAGCCTCTGACCATTTAATTTCTGTACTTATATTAAATCCACCATGCAAACAAGGGTTACACTTTTATGTTACGCGTATTAAATCAATCAACCAACCTACTTACTTACATTTTCAACGGGCTATCTAGTAATTTAAATGTAAATTTTACATATATTTAAAACACAAAAAGATTACATATATTAGACTAACTTTGTGGAGTTAACTGAAGGTCGGTGTAAGTAATTTCGCCATGAAAAGGTAAAAAAAGTCATGTCATCACTTGTAGTAACGACACCTATTTGTAAATGTAAATTGTCAACAACTACAAAACAGGTTGCACCAGATTTGTAACGATCCAGATATCTGTATGGAATCTATTAAACTTGTCGTACGCTTGGTGACCTCCCCGGTTACATAACTGTTGTTCTATGTCCATTAGGAGTTTGTCTAACAACTAGTTATTTAACAATCCCTCAGCTATAAGCGCCTTTGTTAACTACATATAAAGTTTTGTTAACTAATATTTCTATTAATCATACATTCATATTGCTTTCCTTTATTTTTGTAATAATAGTGCGAAGGCATAGCATAATTTTCAGTACAGTTATATAAAAAGAACGTCCCTTCACACCCTTGTTCAGTTGAATAGAATTATTTAAAGAAAGAAAATATCATTTTTTTAAGTATTTTAGAATAAACTTTTCCTCTAAGCTTTATCCTAGGTTCGCTATAAGCTTATTAGAAAACCTGAATGAAATGAAAATACACAGAATTTCTGGCGTCTTACAATTAATTAAATAGATATTAGCTTCTTATCGTGGACGATTAAAATACTTCCAGTAATGACAGAAAATAAATTAAAAAAGAAATAAGAGATCTGATCGATATGTGCATAGAATAGCACCATCTTCTGTGTTATATAAGTATTCATTCAAACCTTTAGACTACTAACAGATGTTCCGATTTGGTCGACCCCGACCGACGGAGCAACCAATCCAACATTACTACAGACGTTCCGACGGTCGGCCATCCAACCGTCAGTTGCCTTTGCTCTGTAATAGTGTACAGACGGCATGCCACCTTTGATTATATATATATCTATATCTTATATTATACTACTATTATAAAGAGGAAAATTTGTATTTTTGTGTGTATGTTTGTAATTAATAAACTCAAAAACTACTGTGCCGATTTCAAAAATTCTTTCACCATTGGAAAACTACATTCACCCTGAGTAACATAGGCTACTTTTTATCTCGCTAATGTGTTCCCACGGGAACCGGGAACGAGTAAACTAAATCACGCGGGCGGAGCTGGGGCGATCAGCTAGTACATCTATATATTCAAAGCATGCCACCTGCTCTTTCAAAGCAAGCGATAGCCGCTATAGTTGTGGCAGCTACATTGGTGCCCCAAAATAAAAAAAGAAAGAAATATACTTATATTTTGTAATATATAACTATTGTATATATATATAATATATAATTATACAACTAGCGGACCCGACAGCAAAAAAAAATACCAAATTGTGAATCTAAACCATTTTTCCATTTTCGTTGTTTAGGAGGAGTTCAGTGACATACACACGTACAGTAGAATTATATATAAAGATAAAGATAGTTCTTGTGGGTTAAGTCCCACAGACAAGGAAAGTCTTTATGTAATTCCAAAATGTTCACTATTATTTATATAGTAACCCTGTATATATATATACCTATATATATTACGTAATATCATAGACGATATGTAATCGGGTCCGGTGGTATATTCCATTTCGAACGTTATAATAGACGCACTTGTTTGCCGTTACGAAAATAAAGTGATTAAAGGAGCAAGACGTTATGTAGTCCTGTTTTTCCTATACAGTTTGTGTCGTTTGTCAAGCATTTAACAGACAGGAATCACGTATTTATCCCCGAAGGAATAGACAGAGGCGATTATTATGCCCAAGCATTTAACGAACTTGTTAATGCCTTACTCATATCAAGTTCTTTTACGAGGTGCCGGAGAATAGTGGGGTTTGGAATAGTTGTCAGTTATAGCCTGCGCTTAACAGATTTAAAGTTAACATTAATATAAAGCAGTTAATATAATACACAAAAATTTTTAAACGGCAATAATCTTGGGTTGACGACTTGGTGAAATGGGGTATAATAAGTGACTCTGTCGGCCCCATCTGTCATAAAGACGCGGTTTGAGTCTTTTGAAACCTTTGTGGGGTTTCCACCTCTTTATCTTAGTATCTGCGAGATTAGTTAACTTAGCTGCCGATGGCGTGGTTAGAAAACAAATAAAATCCTCCAATCGTAAGTTTACATTGGATCACAAACTTCTGCATACACGATAATTATGTGCCCCTGAATACGAGAATTCAAAAGCCACATCCTCATTTGAATACTTTAATTGTGTACTTAAAGTGCTCGTTATCCTAGAAGCTTAATAAAAATCACTTCATATGTTTATTTTCAACATATTCACTTCTGTAGGTAGTACGGTTGAGTAAGTAGGTAAACATAATATCTCTCTCAACTTGATGTTTGCTTTCAACAGGGTCCATATTAAAAGCATCTCTTTACATAAAGTTTCGTTTTCAGTGCATTGGCAACGCACTAGCATTCTACATACGCGGTGGTTGCTACACTTTGGACTAGGTACCTAGTTAACTTTGCGTGCGGGCTGTCGAAGTGATCAAAAAAGTACTGACATATACTTGTTATTTACAGTTGTAAAAAGTCAGACACACGATTTCTATTATTTTCAACCGACTTCCAAAAAAGGTGGAGGTTCTCAATTCGACTGTTTTTTTTTTGTTTTTTATGTTTGTTACCTCCATATGTTTGGACTGGGCGAACGAAGTGGTCCCATTTAAATTTGGTCCCATTCCGACAGTTATTTGGTCCCATTTCGGTAATTTGAAGTCGCTAGTTGTGTCAATTCTTGACGTATTTTTGACTGAGGGAACGAAGCGACCGAAGGCTCCGTTTCAACTTGCAGACTGGGGAGAATTTCTTTCGTCTGTACCCATCTACGGGTTCTGTCAGATCATGTTTGAGGCCGTATTTATCAACCGATTTTCATTAAACTTTACACACACACTCCTTGCTTACAATGAATAACATTTGAATGATATTTTTTGGATTGGATGACAACTGAAAGAGTAATAAAGAAAATTGAAGAATAAATTTTCTAAACAAAGCCGCTCCCGAAGTCACAGAACCACTAGTTTTATTACCTTTACTTATATTCTAAAAGTGGAACTATTGTGATCGTTTAAAAAAACAATGTTGAGATTTTGAGTTACCCATGATCCCTGAGCTCCCTATGTGTCGAAATAATTGATTTTAGGAAAATTTATGTTACACAACCCTACCTACTGATACAACTGTATCAGTGATGATTGTTTCACTCTGTCAATCAACGTTCGAAGTACAGACTTAAGTATTACGCAAACTTTATAGGCATAGAAAGCAGTATGGACATGAATATCTGTTAGGAAAACTGAAAGGCATCATGTGGTATAAAAGTCGACATTAACTTGACATACGAGTAGGTACATTGACCACGAACTTTTGACAATGTCTCCATATTGTTCCTTCAGCTTCAATTTACGCTAAAAAGGTTCAGTTCAATATTCAAGTAGCGATCCCAAGGCAACTTTGTGACATCGGATATATATTTTCTTGTTTGAAATTTATTAGATCTGAGCTATACTTTCAACTGTGTTTATTTTCATTTAAGTATCTGCTTCATATGCTTCAGGGCTCATTTGTATTGTGCCATGACTTGGTCGTTACGCCGCATGCGGGTATGACTAATGTTGTACTTAGTCGATAGACCGCATGCGGAAATCGCGCGCATGGGCGGTAACGATTAATAAAATTAAGTCGTCCGACAGCCCGCAACCAAAATGCAGGTGCCTTTTTTTATGTCTGCGGCTCCTCCTACGTCCATTTCCGGGCGTCTCTGGTACGCACCAGGAGGTTTTTCCAGTGGTGCCCGGCGTAATCCAGTGGCGCTCGGCGGCAAATATGCGGGCGCTAATGTAAATGAGCCCTCACAACTTGCTTGAACATACCTGTTAAGCCACCGGAACGCAAAAGGACCTTAGTCCTGTGTTTACTAACACTAGTCTTAAGGTTCTATCACTAACACAACTTTATAATATCTATAATGTATTCTTAGTTTTAAGGTATTTATCTATGGGCCATAAAATAAGTTTATACCACCTGTAATTTTGCTATATTTTGCCTGAAATAAATAAGTAAATAAAATAAAAATAAAAAACTACGTTTAAAAAAACCGACTCCAAAAACTATAAAGAATCAATTTCGTTTATTCAGTTTAGGCACATAAAGAGCACATATGAATGTCAAGATTTTACAATTTTATGTCAAGCAATATTATAAAAATACAAATTAAGTACATAAATATCCATTTGAAAATGATTCTTTCGCTGGTTCGGTAAGTTGGTTCTCCTGAGAAGATACCAGCAAGAAACTCAGGTAAATTATCCATTTTCTTTTTTAATATTGTTTCGTTTACATAGTGTTACAATTTACGAGTATATTTTATTTTACGAGTGGCTAACAAAACAACAGAAGATTAGGGTGACCATGCATTTTTATCATTAAGATATTCGTCTACATTATAGTAGCCTTTCTTCATCAAACATTTTTTCACTACTATTTTAAACAGGATTTGGTTGACATGCCTCTTAATAAAAGAGGCATGTCAACCAAATCCTGTGAATTTTATTAAATATTTTTATACAATGACATTTGCCTACAAACGAATTACCAACTTTATGAAGTCTTAATTTTTGTTTTTGCCAGTTTATTTTTATTTCTTGTATTAAAATTATGGTTGTCAGATTTTTTTTTGAAGAGTGCTATTTTCTTCCGTACACATAAGATGTTGTCGTAAACATATTGAGAAGCAACTGTTACAAGAGAAGCAACAGCTCGTATAGCACGTTTCTGTAATATGAATATTGTCTTCAATATCAGTAGCTGAGCCCCATAGCAGCAGACCATATGACATAACGCTATGAAAGTAGCTAAAATAAACAAGAAAGAAAGAAGAAAGTAGCTAAATCAAAATATTGAAGGTCTTTCTGGCAAGGAATTAGTAGTGGAGTTATTCCTAGAGGAATTAAATGTAGATATTTTGTGTTTAACTGAACATTAGCTCAAGGAGAGTCAGATGATGTTCAATATAAACAACTACAATATTGCAAGTAGCTTTAACAGGAAGTTTGCGATTATAGGTGGCTCCATGGTATTAATTAAAAATTTTCTCCGCAGCAAAGAGCGGTCAGACATAGTTAGACTTTCTGTTGAGCGATGTGCTGAGGTGGCCTGTGCCGAGCTTGACCAGTATATAGTAGTTTGCGTATACAGTCCACCTTACAGTGATTTTAGTGTATTTACCAAGGTCATGGACCAGGTTCTAGGGGTTGCGTCAAATAATTTCGATAAATTAAATCACGATTTACTTATTGAGAGGTTGTGGACAATTGGAATACACGGTGATTTGCTTCGCTAGATTAGGTCGTATGTAAAAAATCGCTCACAGGCGGTTTCGAGTAATGGTTACGTATCCAAGTTCCTTGAAATTCCCTCGGGAATACCCCAAGGGTCACATTTGGGACCTCTCCTATTTATTCTTTATGTCAACAATATGGGACACTCGCTACATTATTCAAAATCACTACTCTATGCCGATGACGCAAAAATTTTCCGAATAGTTACTGAAACTAATGACTGTTTGAAATTACAATCTGACTTAAACCGGTTGTCTGAATATTGCTCATCTAATCAGTTATATTTAAATCTAGATAAGTGCTCTGTTATAACATACACTCGCAATTCTAACCCAATATTACATAATTATTTAATTGATGATGAAACTCTTGCTCGAGTTACGTCTGTGCGCGATTTAGGAATTGTCATGGACTCAGCTTTGTCATATAACTTGCACATAGACCATATTGTTGACAAAGCCTTTTGACAGCTCGGTTTCATATTGAGAATCTCCAAACCGTTTAAGCAAGTTCATACCCTAAAGTTACTTTATTTCTGTTACGTACGGTCTATTTTAGATTTTGCTTGTGTTGTCTGGAGTCCATATTATGCTTGTCATATTTCACGAATAGAAAAGGTGCAGAGGAAGTTTGTTAAAAGTTTGGATTACCGTTGCAATAATGAGAGGATCTCGTATGAAAATTCGTTAAACCGTTACTCACTAACCACCCTTTGTGATCGTAGAAATATCTTTGACCAGTTGTTTCTGCATAAAAGCCTCAACAATATTATTGATTCTCCTCACATTCTAGAAAAGATAAACCTTAGAGTACCCAGGCCTGGCTCCCGCTTACGGATCCTATTTTCTGTCCCATTGTACACAAAAAATTATACTAGCAACAGCTTCTTTAGACGTAGTGTTAATAATTATAATAAAGATTTTCAACAGCTAGATTTGTTTAGTAATAGTTTCCTAGTTTTTAAGAAGGCATTAAATGCTCTGTTTTTATCTTAATTTTGCTTTGTAACTTTGTAAATCAGAAATATGTTTTGTAAATTAGGTAGTTGTTTCTTGTCACCGATTGTGTGCTTAACGACTTTTACAGTTTTGTATAATTATCACCCACATACAATGCAATTGACTATGTAAATAGTATGGAACTTTAGGTTTTTAAGTACGCCCATGTAATATGAATGAATGTAAGAAAATAACTGTTTGTTTCCTAAATAAATAAATTAAAAAAAAAAAAAAAAAAAATAGTGTTCTAACAAGCTTGACATACTTAGCCCTTTATAATAACGTTTGCTCGCCGAAGATATAGAATCCCTGGATTTGAACTACCTACCTATATTCATCCAATATGTTGAACGTTATTATAAACCTATTTTCTATCAATCCGAAAAATCTTAGAAGCTTAATGAATTTCACGTAATATGTAAATTAGAAAAGCCAAAGTTACGCTTGGTGGAAATTAACAAGAATCAAATATATTATTATACTAGCGGACGCCCGCGGCTTCACCCGCTTGACAAATTATATATGTACACAAAAACCTTCCCCAAGAACCACTCTATCCCAATGGATAGAGTTGTTCTTGAGGAAGGTTTCTGGATTATGGTGCGGTTTTCACCAATGTGAAAACTGTACAAAATCTGTTGCGTAGTTTTAAAGATCCAAGCATACATAGGGACGGAAAGACCTGGTTTTATACTAAGTTATGATTATGATAGTTTCAAATTTAAGAAGTCATTAATGACCAGTTCAGCTAGGTAGCAGTTTATTTTTGCTTCAGAGATACCTACTTCAAACTCAATCACAGTTACTATTTACAGCACCGATACGCTGGATTTGAAGTAATACTGTAGCGATTCAATCAAAATGTATAACATTTTTAGATTTTTTTCAACATGTCATGGACTGGATGGATGGTTCAAATCAAAGTTCAGCCTCAATGCTAATATTTGTACTAGGGAGAACGGAAAAAGGAAAATACATTCCAATTCAGAAATTGGCATCCTGTAACGTATTTTTATTTACTTAAATACTATTTTCGGTTTGTATAGGTTCCTCGTTACATTTAAAAACCTCGAGTTATATTCCGGGTACAAATAAAAATAATGTCAAAATTTCACAGATTGTTTGAGCGTGATATTGATAAAACGCTGGTGAAACACGATCGTGCTTCAAGGCCATAGATGGATCAAACTCTTTAAATAACGAGCTTTTCAAGAAATTCGACGATAACTCTTAGTACAGTCGAGTTCATTAATATATTGGCACTGCCAAGGATTAAATATATTGTGAGCGTTGGAAAGCTCAATAAATTGTATAGAATCTATAGATCAACAATATGTGCTCATTCGTTTCAGTAATATATGCTATGCATTACGACAGAACTTCTGAACTTGTGACAGAAGTTTCCATTGTTTTCTAAGTTTTTGAAATAGGTCTTTCAATGTTCCATATCCTGATAGTCATAGGTGTGAATTGAATTTGACGCCATGGAAAAGGTAGGAATACCGTTACATTTTAGTTTAAACTGTTTTATCTGACCCGTATAACTAAGTAAAAACAAATATTTAAAAAAACAAAAAATATTGTATCCTAAACTGAAATGAATTTTAGTTATTTATTTACATATAAAATAAAAGGGCACGTCTATTAAATAAGTTGAGTTTAAGAGAAGTTATGTTCAAAATCATAATTTAAATATCTGTAAGCAAACTGTAAACGTAACATTTTATGCCTTTCCGTTAATAACATTTTTTTAGCTGGAGTTCAGTGATGAATTCCAGCTTCTTTAAGTCTTATTCGTATAGTTAAACTGGATACAGCCAAATCAGCTGCAAAAGTAGATGTTCTGATAAATCTTGCATTTCCAACACTTTCAACCAATTTCATATCTTGTTCTTGTGTTGTTTTCCTAGGTCGGCCAAAATACACATGTTTTGTAAGATTACCTTGTTCTTGCCATCTTTTCCACCATAACGTAACAGTATTTCTCTTTTAAAGAACGGTTTTATTAAATTACGACATTAGAGATTAGCACAAATATGGACGAATATCTAAAATTACTTTGCTTACCTATATGCCTAACTCTTCTGCAATGGCTGATTTCGGAACACCTTCCTCACACAAATGAACGATCTTATGTTTTGTGTGTTCATCAATTCTATACATTTTCTTTGAACTAATAATATATCTTAATTTGAGGAATTTCATAAAATTGTTGAATGACATGTGCGTTAGTTATAATTTTATTAGAAAATAAAACGTAATTTGAAGTTAATCTAGCCAGTGATAATTAATAATGTTGCAAACTCCTTGACATGGCAATTTTAAGATTGCTAGTAAAATCATCTTTATGACGTAGTGATAAGGTAGATGTTATTGTTTTCATGTGTGTTGCTGTATACATGTTATTGAGAAAAATCAGTCACATATTAATGAATCTATATCGTGACCACAATGTAATGATGCATATAGTTGTCACACTACAATTAACTTTTTTAACGTTCATATATTTATGAAGCCTGGAGGTGCCAATCAATATATTAATGAACTCGACTGTACATAAAATTCTCCGGATTCTATAATCCTTCTTTGATATTTCTTTAACTGAAAACATCTTTAGAGTGGAGTTAAGATTCCGTGTTCATAACAGCTCATACTTTATCCAACACTATTGGTATAACTTCAATAGGCAGTAGGACCAGTAGGTATTACATTATTATTTTATTCCTCACTATGTATGACCACGGAAATTTATTTTCAAATCTCCTTCCAAGGTTACAGATACAGTATATTTACCAAATATCAGGTAAAATCTATCATGTGCTTAGAGCCCGATAGAGCCACAAACAAATACCATACCGACTGCCAGAAAATGTAAACCGACATAATATTATTTCGTTTCATTAAAATATTATACCTAGATTAAATTCGATGTGTCATATTATAATATCAGACATCTAATTACCTTACATGCCTTAGTTACGTATGTCAGACATCTGCTCAACATATGTTATGCAACATGCTAATTATGAGTTACTCATTCATGGCAATTTCATATCATCTATCCTTCCTCATTAAGGAATAAAATCTAATAACGTATACTGAGCCACATTATTACCGCAACTTCATAAATCCAAGTTTTATTAAGTTTAATCTTTAAAATCTACTTTTAAAATTTACTAGTAGCTTGTTGTTAAATTAATTTCTAGCATTCGCACTGAACATTGTCGCTATTGAAACGGTATTAAATCCCGAGTAAAACTATGAAGATTAAGCTGACTTTATAGTACTATTACCTATTCTGTGCTTATAGTTTCTATATTATGGTTCCCCAACGTTTTAAATTGATTGAACCAACTTCACTTTGTCACTTTCATTTTAGTTTGAGCCTTATCTATTTCCTTTTACTGTGCCCACCTCAAATGTTATGCATCTAAATTATTATGTTGATCACCTAGTAGAGTAAGCAGGTAATTTTAATGCAAATGCTTTCCAGGGCGTGATCAAAGGACTACTCTATATTTAATCTGACTATCTTTGCTTTATGCATGTTAGCTTTTATTTTTATATAGGTTGTGTTCACGACCTTTTAAGATTACTAGGGGCCGCCAGTGGTCGAAATTCTCTTATTATTTTAACGTAGATACCTACTATGAAGGTAACATATCTATACATATGAAAAATTAAACCACTGACTTTAACAATAAACACAATATGTAGTAGGCAGGGAATTGTCATCTATAGTACAGTAGTATGTAGGTATATGCGTGGTAGTTTGAATAATGTTGTTTTTATTGATCATTTCCGAATAATTAAAAAAAAATTTACTCTCCTCTCCATTCACTTCTCCTCTATATAAACTATAAGTGTGCAAAATTTCGTACTCCTCCGACCGCGCTATTTTCAAAACTTTGTACCGTAAGAAAGATGAGAGCATCTTAAGCTACACTAACTTGTTTACTCAATAAGGACAGATATCTTTATCTTTGATGTAGGTATTAATAATGTTAAGAAATCTTCAATTAGTACCAAATGCCCAAGTTAAATAACTTAAGATCATAACTGGGGCACAACGCAAGACAAACGAAATGCGAGACAGTACTGCACTCTCTTTTATTCCCAAAATAATGGATACTTAGTCAGCAAAGCAACTCCGTCATAAACTTACGGACTACCAATGATGATTTCCTAGAATTCATAAAATATACTTACATGATTATGTTTTTTTGTACCCTATCATCGTGATCGAAAACGATTACTCATAGCAACCTATAAGGGGAACACAAACACCTCTCAATAGTCAATAGCAAATTGAATGTGTATCAAAAAGCCAGTTTAATGTCCCTAGTCGGCTTGCAACTCCATCAGCATGATTGAGAATTGGATGCCAATTCAATAACTCTTCAAACGTTACAGGCGTTCAAACGTTATTGATATAGGTATAGGTAATTTCACCGAACTACAGAAATATTAGAGGGACCTACCCAATAACAGTAGACCTAGTTTAATAATATCGTCTGAAGCTTGCGCCCGAAATAAAAAATCTTCAGCTAAATTACGATAACTAGCGATCCTTAATCAAGACATCGCATATAATGTAATAGAATGATTTTAAGTCATACCAATGATTCACCGCCGGGCGCCACTGGAAATACCTTCTGCGTGCGTACCAGAGACGCCCGGCAACCGGAATAAAAACATACACATACAAAGATACATGATAACTACAAACACCTTGTAACGTAGATAACCTTCTTACCTACTAGATTAGATGGTTTTCACTGAATAGAAATAAATAAGAAAACTTGGTATGACTTTATACATATAATGTTTGAGATAACAGATTACAAGTAATAATACCACGGCTTTAGGGGTCGTGGATGGTAGATGATTCTAGATAATGTTAGGTCTTTAGTTTAGTATAGGTTACAGGCTTCAGAATCGAGACAGGTGCTGTAAGTTAGACAGCAACTTGCCTGGATATATCGTAGGTCGCGCAAAGAGATTGAATGACGTGTGACATTCGTTTATATAGAAGGTCTCGCTAACGCAGGGGGACTGTTGAGGCGCGGAGAGGCTTCGACGCACGCGCAACTCGCATGACGTAGTGTGACGTCACACCGACGTCACAACCTATATTTAGATAAACAAGTGGGCACTTACCCGTGGTCCCACCGCTACGACCCACTAGTGGGACCACGGGGAATTTTTTTTTCCGTGGTCCCACTGCCTTGTCCCACTACATTAGAGATGTGCCGCAAAGCCTTTGTTGCCCGCGGTACTACTGGTAGTACCACGGGATTTTTTTTCTTCCCATAGTACTACTAGACTGCTTGGTAGTACTATGGGAAGAAAAAAAATCCCGTGCTACTACTTCAATGTTTTGGTTTTATAACCCTTTAAAATATTAAATTTTATGACCTTATATTATGGTCAGTCTCTCTAATCTTGAAGGCTCTTATGTTGTTATGTATTCCTGGTACATTTGAGGTTTGTATCTTTTATAATGGACAATCATTGCAGCGTAATTTTGGTGCCATGAGATAAGACTCCGCGATGACGCCAGCAAGATGGACTGGTCCTCATTAATGGCTACAGAGTGCATGGACGAAAAAGTACAAATCCTTTCTAGTAAACTAATTGATCTATATGACGTTCATGTCGGATGCGACATCTGCCGGCCCCTTGGCTTACTACTGAAATTAAGGCCTTAATTTCTAAAAAAGCAGCGGCCAAAAGTAGGTTTAAATCACGTCCTACACCAAGTAAACGCGTAAGATATATCGCCATACGTAATCTCTGCAGTAAGGTGTGTAGGAATGCACAACGCCAACACATCCATAATTCGGTCGAGAACGGCGACCCTGCAAAAGTTTGGAAATTTCTCAAAAGTCTAGGGGTTGGAAAGGCTATTAACTCGAATTTCCCAAGAAAATTGACATTGATTCTTTAAACCAGCATTTTTCCTCCTCATCAACGATTGAGCAGAGTCGTAAGGCCTGCACTTTACAACATCTTTCATTCCTTCCAACTCCCTTGTATCCACCGTTCTTCTATGAACAACTATCTGCCTGTGATGTTAAGAAGTGTATTATGTCTATGAGTTCCAACGCTATCGGCTGTGATGCCATCAGTCGTAAAATGATACAGCCTATACTCGACGAAATCCTTCCCATCTTATGTCACATTTTCAATCATTCCCTTACTACCAATGTTTTCCCTAAGGCTTGGAAGGAGGCGCAAATAATCCCACTTCCTAAAAAGACCAACCCTTCCTCCTTCTCCGAGTATCGTCCTATCTCCATCTTACCTTTCCTTTCCAAAGTCCTCGAGCGGCTAGTGCACAACCAGCTTAGCTCATTCCTCAACAGAAACTGCCTCCTTGATCCTTTCCCATCAGGATTTCGTCCAGGACATAGCACAGTTAGTGCGCTGATTAATGTTACTGATGACATTAGGCTAGGTATGGAGCATGGAAATCTCACTGTTCTCTCCCTATTGGATTTTAGTAACGCGTTCAATACAGTGGATTTTCACATTCTGCTGGGCATACTACGCTCAATTAACATATCTCCAGCAGTGGTTAATTCGTTTCAGAATTACCTGTTTGGTCGTCGACAGCGTGTATGTTACGATGAATGCCTTTCCTCTTGGTGTTTTACATCTGCTGGCGTACAGCAGGGTGGCGTTCTCTCTTCATTACTTTTCTCAATCTTCATTAATTCCATAACTAAAACCCTCCTTTCTTCTTACCACCTTTATGCAGATGATTTACAAATTTACATGCAGGCTCCACCGAGTAATTTGAGTGAGGCCATTAATATAATCAATAGGGACCTGTTTCAAATCTGTACGTGGGGCAAGCAATACAGGCTTGACGTAAATCCCTCCAAAACGCAAATATGTGTTGTTGGCAGTAGCAGAAAATTGTCAGATATTGACTGGACACATTTACCAAATATAGTTTTTAATGGTGTAGTATCACCAGTGGTTAATAAGGTAAATAATCTTGGTAATTTAATGGACAGTCCTGGGACGCGCAAATCGTGGAAGTAAGTCGTAAATTGTTCGCATCAGTAGGTTCTTTACGCAGAATACGTAACTTTCTGCCCACGGCCACCAAGGTTGCGCTTGCTCAATCCATCCTTCTTCCTATCCCAGACTATGCCGACGTCAGCTATCTCGATGTCACCGAGGAGCAACTTAACAAGCTTGAGCGCCTCCAAAATGTATGTATTAGATTCATATTTGGCTTACGTAAATATGATCATGTGTCCGAATACCGCAATTGTCTCAAGTGGCTCCCAATTCGCCTTCGACGAAATACTCATATCCTCTCTATCCTTTACAATGTTTTGTTTAAGGGTACAGGGAGTACCCTTACTTATTTAAAAGAACGATTCAAGTTCCTTAATGACACACATACGAGATCCCTGAGGTCGTCGGAGACCCTGGTGTTGGTAGTGCCATAGCACTCAACGACTTTTTATGGTGGGTCCTTCTCCATTAAGGCCGTGCGACTATGGAATGATCTGCCGGTAGTTGTTAGACGAGCACCAACGTTGGCTGTCTTCAAACGAATGCTAAAAGATCATTACCTTGACTCCTAACTACTCTAATCAATTTTTTTTCCACTCTGTTTTTATGTATATATATAACCCTAACAAGGTATAAAATTATCTCTATTTATTTAATAGTGTTTAAGTTTTACTATATGTAGGTATAAATATTGTCTATAATTACTATATTCAGTTTATTCCATTATTTTTCTTTTCAGAACTTTTGCATCTTTCTTTTCATATTACGAGTATATGCCAATACCTATCCACTGTTTACTTCACTTCTATCTTCTTATGTCCATCCAAAGGTTGCCTGTAAGAGATCACTCTTAGTGATAAGGCCGCCATTTGTACATACTACTTAAATATTAAGTTTCTGTTTCATTTGTATTTTTGTATTGGTGTACAATAAAGTATAATCTAATCTAATCGAATCTAATCATTTTCATCTGTACTCGGTGCACCTGTTGACACATTTAAATAAACTAAACGGATCGAGATTCAAATGAGATATCGAGAGTGCTTATGTAGTTCTGTAGTCCTAGTATTTTATTCATAGTTCGTGTCTTTTATAATAAAAGATGGCCTCACCATCAATGTGACTAACGAAATATGGGTACAATTAACAGCTCTGTCTACCTCATCAAACCATAAAACAGAAGAATCTATATGACATTTTTTAAGCACGATCAAAGGTGAACGGTTTCTGAACAAAACTTCTTCGAACACATTTTGAATAAACCAAACTGAGCGAGATAAGAGTTGGCGAGTGCTCTTTTGTAGTTCTGTACTCCTAGTACTTTTGTTGTTTGTGTATCTTATAATGGAGAATTAAGGGACCTACGCGGCTCTGGTAACATATATCCATACTGCCCTACTAAGCGCATGATACATTTTTTTTGTCCTGATGAAAAATAAAGAAATGTGTCGACAGGGGCACCGAGTACAGATGAAAATGATTGTCCATTAGAAAAGACACAAACCTCAAATGTACCAGGAATACATAACAACATAAGAGCCTTCAAGATTAGGCACATCTCTAGTCCAGTGGGTCTACCGAATTGGATTACCCGTGGTCCCACTGTATCTGACAGATAGTAGAAGTAGGACAGAACGATATCCTTTTAGTCCACATTTAAAACAAATCAGAAAGCGTGGTCGATTGCAACCATATAAAGAGTGAGTGTCGGTTCTGCATCTGGGACAGTACTGTTTAAAATTATTGTATATATTAATTGCATTTACCATATTATGACTAGCATTTACCATATGATTACCATTACCATATGACTAGCATTAGGTTTAGTAAAACATGGTTTATAATTTTTATAGAAATTACCATTTGGGGAGTTTTTATTTGAATTAGGGATAAAATAGCCGTTATATGCTAGATCAGGAGCCAAGGTATCAGCTGTGGGCCTAGATGGTTCCACAAATTGTTCACTACGGCTATGTTATTTTTCAAATTTTCTACACACAGTAAGTAATGCAGGAATGTCGGTTATATTAGTAGTTAAAAGTGCATGCGTGTAACATGGCCTAATATTGTTTAATAGTATTTCTAGCTTTTTTCAGTTTCGCTGATAGGAGTATCTAGACGAAAAAATAAACCCTGCATTTTAGAAAGATATATAGTTATATTCTCATTTATCCCCTGAGATCGCAATCTAATTTCCGACATTAATTTATTGTTATAGTTATGTGGACTAAAATCACGCTTTAGACTGTATACTATCCCTGACAGCTCGATACCAATGTAAGGCATTCTCTGAAAATATCTCGAAAGCAAAGGATAGGACTTTGTCCCTACGAATACCTCTAGAAGCCATAAACTCGTTCAATTTTTGTAAGTACGCGCGCACACAAGTTTTTCCGTTGTATTTGAATCTACTTAATTCAGCAAACAATTTACGTTCGTATAGCAATGCTATGTAAGTGCCGTCTTCGCGCGCATTGGATTGGTCGACGATTTGGATTAGACGAGATTGGTCGAAATAAAATAAATAAAAATAAAATAAAATAACGTTTATATTCTTTGAAATTTTTAGAAAATTATTTAGATTCGTCAAAAGTTGGTGTGACTCTACCGAGGGTTCCAAAATGCAACGAGACTGAGAAGAGCCCTCAAAAACTCAGTTCGGCTTTTTTCCAAAATATTTCATCTTAAATCTAATACAGAGTTATTTAGAAAGGAGCAATTCGTGTTACAACCAGGCAGCCTTGTCATCTAAGAAATCATTAATACTATAATAAGCTTTATGGCACAATTTACGTTTTATTAGTTTTTTAAATTTATTAACAGATAATTTTGTTATTTCGGTTAGCAATGTATTGTACATTCGAATAAAGTTCCCCGCAAAAGAATTACTCACTTTATGAAGCCTAAATTTAGGAACAGCCAGTTTATCCTTATTTCTTAAGTTTAGATTATGATTATCACTATTTTTCACAAATTTACTTTTGTTCTTGTGGGTATACAATAAAATTTCATAAATATACTGTGAATACACTGTAAGGATGTTAATATGCTTAAACTTATCTCTTAATGACTCCCGAGACCCCATTCCATAGATAGTCCGGACAGCCCTCTTCTGCAACACAAAGATGCATTCAATATCGGCAGCGTTACCCCACAGTAGTATGCCATATGTCATGATACTGTGGAAGTAGCTGAAGTAGAAAAGACGCGCCGTTTTAATGTCTGTAAGTTGTCGGATCTTTTTGACAGCATAGGCTGCTGAACTAAGCCTGGCCGAAATTTTCCCGATATCAGGCCCCCATTGCAATTTGGAGTCTAACGTTATGCCCAGAAAGACAGTGTCATCGACCAATTCTATTATATCATCCCTAACCTTAACACTGGTTTTAACAAGTCTTACATTAGGTTAGGTGAATCTTACACATTTAGTTTTATTTTCATTTAATAATAAACTATTAGCACAAAACCAGTGGACTATCCTAGAGAGGGCAATGTTTACATTGTCAAGTTCGCGCTGTCCACGTTTAACTTTAAATATTAAAGAAGTGTCATCAGCAAACAAAACTAACTACTGTTTACCATTGATCACTACTTTCTGGACCCTATCACTTAAGTAAGAATTGACGAAATTCAAGGCCGTCCCCCGGATTCCGTAATGATCTAGTTTCTTAATTAAAGTCTGGTGCTGAACGCAATCGAAGGCCTTAGATAAGTCACAGAATACACCATAAGCATCATATGACTCATCCCAGGCCCTGTATATACACTCTAATAATTTAATTCCGGCATCAGTGGTGGACCGACCGCAGACCGGTTCCTGACCGCATGGCGAATTTAACGAGTTCAAATCCGCTTGGGCCAAATGATAAGCCTCCCAGACGGGCTTAATTGATTCTGCGATGGTAGGCAGAGATATATCAATTCTAGATAGTCTATGAAACACGTGGTTAATAATTGATTCCGTTCTATTATAAAGATTTCTATAGAATTTAGATTTTAAAGAAGTAATGTAGTTTTTTATTCTACTTATGGAATTGTTAGATGCAGTTATATCGACCTCCGGAGTGTATTTAGAATATAAAATGTCTTCCGGGGATATTTTGGAAAGTTTGGATAATTGATTGCATAATTCCTCAACAGATTCGCCAGGCGTGTCATCTCTGATGAGTACCTCATACGTTAGTACTGGTTTATTGAGAAGCTCAAATGAAATTGCGTACGCCATGGTTATCGGTTGAGCAGATACGAAGTGCACAAAAAAATATAGATGTCAGGTAAGCATATGCCATGGGGCATATGCTTACCACGTGCGCGTCGTAATTACAAAGACAGAATAATCATTTAGAGTTTTGTGACACTGTTATTTATTAAAATCACGAATTAGCACTTTAATTTTATATAATAGTACGTACCCTTGTAGACGAGTTCACACAATTTCACAGAGAAAAAAAATTATAGATTGCACGTGCCCTTGACCTTGAGACCTGTAACCTTTTTAAGCCTTTTTATCGGGCGCCACTGTAACGTAGATAACCTTCTTACCTACTAGATTAGATGGTTTTCACTGAATAGAAATAAATAAAAACACTTGGTATGACTTTATACATATAATGTTTGAGATAACAGATTACAAGTAATAATACCACGGCTTTAGGGGTCGTGGATGGTAGATGATTCTAGATAATGTTAGGTCTTTAGTTTAGTATAGGTTACAGGCTTCAGGATCGAGCCAGGTGCTGTAAGTTAGACAGCAACTTGCCTGGATATATCGTAGGTCGCGCAAAGAGATCGAATGACGTGTGACATTCGTTTATATAGAAGGTCTCGCTAACGCAGGGGGACAGTTGAGGCGCGGAGAGGCTTCGACGCACGCGCAGCGACCCTTCCCTAGCAGTCATCTAAAACTTCAATGTTTAAACATCGTTGTCGGTTGTAACACGATTGGTACCAACGCTAACCGTAGGTAATAGCGAGATCTAGAAATTATATATGAACCAAAAATTGTGTGAAATCGGTAGTAACATGTTGAGTAGTTTAGTGCTAGGTTCGAGTGGTTCACCCTTGTTTGGTATAACAACGTTTGGTCGAAAATCACTTCGACTAATTTCAGTTACAATAAAGTCATTTCACATAATTATTCATTTGACCGAATATTTAATTGGTAGAATTTTATTTAGCATAATTATTTATTTGGAATAATGTCATTTCACCGAATTTTCATTTGCACAAGTTTTTTTTAAACTAATGCTTCATTAGACTAATAATGATTTAGTCGAGAGATCATATTGAATATTCGGTTTAACTTTAATGTACACCAATTTAAAAAATCATAGAATACAAAAAAATACAGGATGTACAAAGGGCGGCCTAATCGCTAAAAGCAATATCTTACAGGCAACCTTACCTACCAAACGTTGTTATGTTTCATTGTCAATAAACTGACAGTGGTTTCATGGTTTTTTTTCATATTTTGTTTTTTGCCTCGTGCTTGTTGTGGTCACAGTTCTAACCTAACCTAACCCTGCCGATTGCACTGAGAGTTTTTCAATTTTACTGGTATTGTTTTTCATGACACATACTCTTAGTGGTTTTCTTACATCACAGAAATCGGCAGGGTTAGGTTAGGTTAGAGCTGTGACCACAACAATACAAAGCCAGATAAATAACACAAATAACATGAAAAAAATAATGAAAACCCCCTTTACATATGTCAATCGATATTATGCAAAGCAATTATTTTCTCAAACGTTGTTCGAATTAGTAACATTCGACTAAACGTTGTTATATATATATGTAAACGTTGTACCAAACAAGTGTGAACTATTTATAATGTTTTCTTTTCTACACTACATTACATTATACCTATTGAATTATCGATGAAATACATATTATACCAACTGAATATTACATGAAATGAGCATTATACTTTTCGATCAATAGCGCAAATGTTGTTATCGCAAATAAATATTCGATGAAATGAAAATTATGTCAATCGATATTATGCAAAGCAATTATTTTCTCAAACGTTGTTCGAATTAGTAACATTCGATCAAACGTTGTTATACCAAACAAGGATGAACCGGATCGAGTGCTGCCGATGATATAATTTTTTGTGATTTCTAAACACAGGACCGCTATATTTGTTCGACGGATAAACTATTTATTTTACTACAAACAACATGTAAAAGAAAATACTTACACTCATTTATATTAGACACATTATTATTTATACATTGATTTATATTAGAAGTATTTGTTTTAATAAAATTACCATAGGTACTTATTGCATAAACGTACGGTTTGTTATAGATCCCCATGTTAAATAATAACATTAGAATTGACGTTCACAAAACTAGTTTATAACCAAAGAGAATATAACTAAAAACGAACAGAGGTTTTTCGCTAATACTCGTATTATAATTTAACTTGGAAAATATTTATTATACATTTAATTTAAAGCTCCCAGTCACATACTTTGCAAAATAAACAGTAAATATATTAAAAATCATACTTTTTAAATTTCTACCATCATCATATGTTTTCTACCCTTTATTAACATTCTCTGTAAATGCATCTAAGAATCGAGCAATAAAAGTGTCTCCCGATAGAGTTTGTGAATTGCATTTTTAGATCCGTTCGGTCTGGTGATCGACCTCGGCTGTGCTGTCATATCCGAGATGACAACTTATCGAGTGGTTGTGAATGAGCTAGGGTTACGACGTGTCGATTCGCCGCTGTGTTCCGACCGCTTTGGGATGGACACTGCTTTCTTTGGAAACCAAAGCTTAAGCGTACCTATATAAATACTCAGTAATACATTTATAAATATCATTTCTAATACGAAATGAACTGTCATTTTTAATATTACTGATGAGGTGCAGATTGGACCACGTTGAATAGGTATTCCACGTGGTCGAATCAACCAAAAGTTGACGTCAATAAGGTTATTGACGATAACTTTTGGTCCTGCCATCCGATTTTGAAGACACCAAACCAGCTCTGAAAACAGCAAACTAAATCCGTACAGTAAAATCGGGGATTAGCGTGTACGTACAGACAAACGATCGCTTTTTTTGTTCAACATATTAATACCACCACATAGTTATACCTACCCATAGAAGAAAAGATCATATTGATTAATTAAAGAGATTAATTACAAAATACCTCTTAAGAAATCAGTTTGTCAGAATAGCCGATTATCTAAACAAGTTATAATATAACAATTTCTTAAATCATACGTACCTACTATTACTATAAAAGCTCAGATTTACGAATCTTAACTTTCTTAATTCTATTATAACAAAGATGAAAGACAAATTTCCTAGGGAACAAAAAGAGCATAAAAATATAAGCTAACATCATCATTATTAATGTTGAAATAGGTAAGGAAATTTTTGACGGCTGTGATATACCTGTCATCAAATTTGCCTTCTCTAGCAGTGATGCCATCTGCGTACCTTCCTTATCTCTCACAACTCAATCATATTAGAGAGGTACATTTTGCCGAACGCATACTACTAGTGGTCTGCTATATGTACGAAGACCTCGCGAACATTAAAAACCACATTTGAGCATATTCTCCCATTCCCCCCCATCGGATAAAAACGGTTACGGCTAGCCCGGAACAGACAGACAGACGGACGAAAGCAAAATTGCCCAATCTCGAAATATAGACGCTTCGCTCGCTCTGTCAACTAAGAAATTAATCCAAACCTAAAATAAAGGATTATTATATATTAATCCCAAGTTTTTGCTTATCTAACATTTAACGATAATTCCTTAATTAGGCCAACTTATTATAGTAAGCTGGCTTCACTTTATTAGGAGGCGGTCCCTATCGTAATTGATGTTTACAGAAGAATTGAGATTAAGTAACGAGCGTTCGAGATTAGCACGTTTCACTTGAGGCTTTCTTATTTTGCCATTTCGTGACGTATCATTTCTGATCAGTGTGTCTGGATCAATAGTGATAAATAATGTGGGTATGTTAGCGTAGTCTCGATCACTGGACCTTAGTCTTGCTTCAAGCCTACTTAAAACTATGGAAAGTTAGGTAGGCTTTAGGTAGGTATGCGTTCTATCTTTTAATTAGAGACTTCAATTACAATGGTGTCAGCTGAAGTACAAATTAAGAACTCAATTTGATTCAATACAACGACTGTTCAATTATTTTAAGAATAAGGTATCTTGTTTACTACACAATAAATTCTTGTACTGTGTACTTAATTAATGAAAGATAGAAATATTGATATTCACAATGAACACTTTTTTTTTTTTTTTTTAATTCCGCGGCCCAAGGCCGCGGCCGCTCTAACGTCCGTTGCCGGGCGTCCCTGGTTACTAGCAGAGGGTATGTCCAGTGGCGCCCGGCGGACTTTGACCACCCCAGTGGTCTCTGCGGGTGTTTGGTCGGGACGAGAATCCCGCGTCATTGGGGTCGGGTTTTATCCCGCGTCAGTGAGTGAATCTGGTTGCGTGCTATGGGGCAAAGGCCCCGCAGCACGCAACCCTTCTAGCCTGCTTCTGTAAGGACGGTGGGTAGCGATCCCGTTGTCCTCAGGCCCCGATCATGGAGGACGATAGTCTTGGGCGTAGTCGCGTAGTCTGGGGCGGCCTGGCCGCCGACTACGGAACTCGGCGGGGAGGGTACGCTCCCTCTCCCTCCCGGCCGCCTCCTTCGCGAGCATGACTTGCTCGCAGAAGGACACGGCCGCGTTCCACCTACTCCCGCTGGATACCATGGCTTGAAGCATGGTCCCCAGCGAGAGGGTATCCACGCCCAGACCCACTACGAGGTCCCGGCGCTGACTCGCCCACGCTGAGCACTCCACCAACGTGTGGAGTGCGGTGTCGTCGTCGGAAACCTCGCAGTGTTGACACCGGGGTGTGACCTCACGATGCATGCGAAACAGATAGCTACCGAAGCATCCATGCCCGGCAACCATCTGCGTCGCACGGTACGTGAGGTCACCATGCTGCCTCTGCAGCCAATCGTCCATGATAGCCAATCGTCCATGATCGCAATGAACACTTGTTATTAATACAAATTCACCACGATTCTAATAACTTTATTGCCTATTCTATTATACGTTAGTAAGTGAATGCTATTTCGCTAAGCATTTTGACTAGTCCTTATCCTAAAAACTAACATTGCCGACCTTTATTTTTGTTCTAAAGGTTTCTGCGATTAAAGGAGCACCGTGCTAAGTAATATTACTTACGTTATCGTCAATAACCTTATTGACGTTAACTTTTGATTGATTCGACAACGTGGAATACCTATTCAACGTGGTCCAATCTGCACCTCATCAGTAATATTAAAAATGACTGTTCATTTCGTTTTAGAAATGATATTTATAAATGTATTACTAAGTATTTATATAGGTACGCTTAAGCTTTGGTTTCCAAAGAAAGCAGTGTCCATCCCAAAGCGGTCGCAACACAGCGGCGAATCGACACGTCGTAACCCTAGCTCATTCACAACAACTCGATAAGATGTCATCTCGGATATGACAGCAATAGTTAGTAGGTAAGTGAATGCTATTTCGCTAAGCATTTTGACTAGTCCTTATCTTAAAAACTAACATTGCCGACCTTTCTTTTTGTTCTAAAGGTTTCTGCGATTAAAGGAGCACCGTGCTAAGTAATATTACTTAGTACGGTGCTCCTTTAATCACAGAAACCTTGGGACTAACAAAATATTAAACGTTACGAAATTCGTATTTTATTTTAATCCGATCAAATAGGTACTCTTTATTGTACTTACACTTTAGAAATAAGAGCCACAACACTTACAATATGTACCAAACTTACGTGGAGTTCAATCAGTTATGATCAATAGGTTAGGTAACTTGAACGACAAAACTTCATGAAATAGATATGGTTATGTAAATATAAAAAAGTCCGACAAGTACATGAATATGTGTGTAGAGAATATTCAACTCTTTTAATAGAAGCTTACATTTATCATCGTCATATATAACATTCAGGTACCTACTAATGTATTATTGGTATGTTACATAAATACTCAACGAGATTACTGAAATCTTCTTTTTACCTATTTCCACGTGTCCTTTTGAAGTTTTCTTCGCTGTGAGGTATCGCTTAGGCTTTAAACATCCAAGTCCGTATTTATTTTTTCTTTAGAAGTTAACACAAGTACGCTGTTTAGAGATGCTGTATCTACAATTCCAGACAGTCTCACTGAAAGCACTTCACCTATAAATTTTCATGTAAATGTATTTTTAATAGCTTGTTGTAATGAAAATTTTCACGGAAAATGTACTATGTCAATTTGCATTCGACAGCAATTCAATTATGTGACATTTTAGTTGAAGTTCATTGTTTTCCACCCTCGTTCAGTACTCGGGTGTTTTAAATTTGTTGTTCCCAATACAGGCTGTAACATTTTAATTGTTTTATAACTTGTACCTCGGGGATATTTTAATGGAAAAGCTGGTGGCTGGAATTGTTCCCAGCCACCTACATAGTCGTAATTTATGTGTTTCGAAATTCAGTTGATTGAGTTAGATAAGTTAGATGGGTATGATATCTTTGTAACAAGCTAAACAAGTCATGAATTGTCCTATTTAAGTGTGTTCGTCCGTATGCAACATGATGATACTATATTGAAAGACAGTAATACCTAGTAATATTCATAGGACCTCTTGTCCTTAAACTTATTCATTTTATTTTATTAGTTTTTCTTCAAAGCAAATACAGATACACTTACTAACTTGTAATAACTAGGTATGCAATGCATGCTACTAATTGCAAATGTTGATCGGAGCAAATTTCCTTAATTTTTTTGTGCTCTATTTTCATGATTTCTGAGATATGCACTCCCGGGTATGATGTCGACCAGCATACTGGTCAAAATCAGTCTAGCCGTTTCGGAGGAGTTGGCATACAAACGATTTACACTTGTCGTCTAAGGTACGCCACGCTTCGCTCCGCTCAAAAAAAAAATGTGTAACACTACTATCTTTACCTTTACTTTTAAAGTTTTAATGATATTAGATGCTCCATAGGTGACTTACGTTCCACGGTGAAAATTTTAGCAAAATAAACAGACTTCAAATTGTATTAATGGAACCAAATCGTCCGAATGGAACAAAATTGAAATGGAACCGCGAAGCACCAGTTTTCAATTAAAAAAAGAATTTTTAATATTGGTTCATTCAGTCAAAATTTATGAAGTAACAAACAAAACATACAGTCGAATTGAAAACCTCCGCTTTTGATGGTCGAATTTCAATCACTGTCGGACCAGTAGTATGTGTAAATATTATTCCTGTATAAAACCTAGTCATCCGCATAATATGATACGCTTTGTGAATTGAATTTCAGCTCCGCGATTCTCGTTAGTGTTCATGTACCTTAATTAAATTCTTGTTTTATATGTGTACTAGTTAGTGGTCGCCCGCGACTTCGTCCGCGTGGTAATTTGGATTTTTTCCCGTTCCCGTCGCGCCGCGTCATATTTTGAACAATTCACACAATATCTTTATAAATTGTAGCCTATGTGTTATTCTGATGTATAAGCTATATTATTGTAAAGTTTCATTAAAATCCATTCAGTAGTTTTTACGTGAAAGAGTAACAAACACCCATCCATCCATACATACTTACATACTTACATACTCACAAACTTTCGCGTTTATAATATTAGTAGGATATGAATGAATGTGGATATCCTTGCCTTTATAGTACCTCAGTTGTGTGCAGACAGATAAATATCACGTGTATAGGTATCATACATTATGAAATGTCTCACTTGTACAGATATTCCACAATTTTTTATTGGTAATAGGACCTGACCGGTTTCGCTTTATGGCATCATTAAAGGTGTTTTACACTAATGCACTTCACATATTTTAAGTACACTTCATACACTTTATTTTATTAAATTAATCGTGAGGCTAACATTGGCCTGCACACTTGAATATATTATAAAACTAATGTGTATAGGTATCCCCGAAGGGGTAGTCATCATAGCTGTATTACAAACCCACACTTCGCCAGTGCCTCGGAGAGCACGTTAAGCCGTCAGTCTCGGTTGTCATACAAACATCTATGGCAGTCGTTAGGGGTAGTTGGATCCCTAAATACATAAGCATACCACTAAATAGAATATCTGCAGTACAAGTAAATTGTGTGCAAAGAATGAAATAAAATCATTAAAAAATGTATTTTTTTATCAAGCTTTTATTCAACATAATATTGCATTGTCATGCACTTTACAGGCGCGTGCAAAGTTTCAGTTCAATCGGAAACCGAGAAGTGTGTTAAATTTTACTTGCAAGATTTGATTACACACGGACATCGGGACAGGTGAAAGTAAATAAAAGCTTGTAATAAAAGCTTGTTAAAAGATTCAATACAATTTCCATTGTGATGGTGATCCCATAGAGATGCTAATGTCTGCCTGCTACGCTGTTAGACAAATGAAAGACAAAAAAATATTATCTGACGCTTGAATTATGACTGCAATAACACTATATTATGTGATGACGTTAGTAGGGAGATATTGGGCATTCTGTCCCACCTCCCTCGGGCACAGCCCTCGGTCACTACGGTGGGACAGAATGCCCAATATCATCCTATGAATGGTTAACCAATTTCACTTGCTAGATGATTGCTTTCGTACAGCAAACTAACCCGATGCATGTTTGTTAACATGAACACGTTAAGATCACATTTTTAAGATAGATAAAGGTGGGACAGAATGTCCAATACCTATAACTTTGGATTGGGAAATAACGTAACTAAACGAATATCCCACTTTAATATCATTTGAGCACGCTGTCCCACTGTTCGTACGTTCGCTGAAGCTCCTTGCATGTTCATTAGGGAACTATTTTGTAGAATCACAATTACGATAAGCTAAAACGTACTTACCATTTATAACCTACAGCTTTTCTGTAACCAGTTTGGGTCGACTACTTGTAGTTATAAATATTTATGTTATAAATACATCTTTTCATTACGAGTCCATCAGTATTACATAGCAAACATGAAATTCGTTAAACAAACACAATCGTTACAGGTCAATACAATCTGTGACGATTTGACAAAAAAACAAGTTACGCCATGGAGAATTATTACCGAATACAGTACGTTGCATCATTTGCGGACCATTACATGAAAATGGATTGACATTTCAGAATGTTTATGTATATTCTAAAACTCTACATCAACCAAAGTACATCTTTTTAGAAAAAGTTTTACAACTAGTACCAGGTATCACTCTCCAGAAATACCAAGCAAATGATGACGTTTTGAAGGTTACAGATGCGAAACCTAATTCTGTGATTATTTTTGACGATGTAGCATGTGAAAATCAAAGTAACATGCGTGATTATTTTGCCATGGGAAGACATAAATTGATTGACAGTTTTTATTTAAATCAAACTTATACCAAAATACCTAAACAACTTGTAAGAGATAATGCTAACTTAATTGTGCTTTTTAAGCAAGATGAAGTTAATTTGAAACATGTTTACGAAGAACATGTTAACACCGATATGACATGGTTGAAATTTCGAGAAATGTGTTCCCTAATATGGAAAGAGCCTTTTGATTATGTAGTAATTAATAAAGATTGTTCTAAAAACAACGGCTGCTATAGAAAAACGTTTGACACTTTTGTATTATTAGATGACATTTGAATATTTAAGTAGACTGCAGTCACTTTATTGTTATTCTTTAATTGGTTCTTATCCGATTGCCACCTATTTTACATAATGGATAAATCATTGAAAAAACAAATTGTTGATGCGACACAAGCTGTCAGGAAAAAAATACGTAAAATGAAGGATTTAGAAGATAATAATAGGCATGCTCTTGATACAGTTTTTAAGCCTGTTACAGAATCTCTCAATTTAATAGCCAACACTAATAACCACTTAGCTCTAACAAAAAAGGAGGAAAAAGGAGAACCCCAAGAACCACAAGACCAAGACATGAAAGAAACAGATGATAGCAGTAATGATAGTAACGAATCGGAACCCTCATCAGACTCTTCATTTCAGTCATTAGTCGATACTAATCCAGATGTATCATCTTGGTCATTATCTTCACAAATACTATCGAATGTACCATTTGGTATAAGAAATAACCGTGGACAGTTAATGTTAGGTTCCTCTAGCATAACGATTGGAGATAAAGATATTACTGTAGCCGGACACAAGTACGAAAGTACACCTGGGTTGTGAGAGCTACTGTTAAAAAAAGACATTGATCTGAGCTTGGTTAATGACTATGACAAGCAAAATTATAAGGCAATGTTACTTGTAACGAATGCACATCGTCGTGATTTCGATTCAAAAAAACCAATTAAAAGTTATAAAGGACAAAAATATTTGCAAGTTATTAAGCCACTTTTCGAACAAGAAAGTAAAAGTCCAACTTGTAGACAGAAAGTAGGAAAAGGATTACCTTTAACAAAAATGTGGAAAAAAAAACACAGATTTTATATATTGGGATGATCCCAATGAATTGGTTGATAGATTAAAGTTATTAATTGCTTCTCGAGATGCTGGTAACACAGGAATAGACAATGAAATAATATCTATCATTGAATAACTACGTGAAAGCAAAATCATTAAATAAATAAATCTACTAATATTATATGTGTATCATTTTACTATATACCGTTCAACATAATACACCTTTAATATGAATGTAGACAAATTTGGTCATTATATTCATAAGCGAATGCGTATATCGGAAATACTTGATTTTAATGATAACGCATTAATAAAATCTGATCGTGGAGATTATGACTTGAAGACATCGAGGTTAAAAGGTGTTAAACCTCCTCAAGACGCAGATGATGCCGTAAATAAAGCATATGTAGATGAATTGAAAGGTGTACTAATGAATGACTTACAAAAATTGCAAAGTTCTATTCCAAATAGTCTTCAAAACCATATAGAGAAAGCTTTAAAAACAATAATGTCTGAGATAGTGACTCATTTGGAAAACAAATTTTACACAAGGAACGCAGTTGATAGACTAATTCAAGACGCAATTCAATCTATATTAAAAGATCGAAAAACATAGACCTCAAAGTTTATCAAAATGGCGAAACAACAAATCGTCAATGAAATACATAAAGCAGCACGAAAAAATTTTCCTCGACGATCTGTAATTTTAAAAGGTATTGATGATTTGTGGCAAGCAGATTTAGTTGATATGCAAAACCTAAAAACCTTTAATAAAGGATATAACTATATTTTAATAGTTATTGACTGCTTCTCAAAGTACGTTTGGGTGGAACCACTAAAAACTAAATCCAAACATGATGTCTCTCATGCATTTGAAAAATTACTTTCTACTAATCATAGGATACCAACTCATCTGCAAACTGATAGAGGTACTGAGTTCTATAATTCTACATTTCAAAAGCTTTTACAGAACTATAATATTAAACACTACTCAACATTTTCAACCAAAAAGGCTTCAATTGTTGAACGAGTTATTAAAACGATTAAAAATAAATTGTACAAATACTTTAGCTTGAACGGATACTATAAGTGGGTAGATGGTGGCTTGAACGGTGTTATGAAGACATATAACAACACAAAACATCGCACTATTAAATTTTCACCTGTTAATGTTAATAAGTTTAATGAAACGGACATTAAAAATAATATTACAAATTCCATGATAAAGGTAACCCAAAAATGTCGCCCAAAGTTTAATATTGGTGACAAAGTTCGAATTAGTAAGTACAAACATATATTTGAGAAAGGATACACTCCTAACTGGTCAACAGAATTATTTACTATAAAAAAGATAAATAATACTGTACCAATAACATATAGCATCGAAGATAATCAAAAACAAGTCATATTAGGAACTTTTTACGAACAAGAGCTTCAAAAGTCGTCCTGCCCTGGTGTCTATTTGATAGAAAAGGTATTAAAAAAGAAAGGAAACAAACTGTTTGTAAAATGGTTGGGTTTAAATAACAAAGAGAACAGTTGGATTGATAAGACTGCAATAGTGGAATAAGTTAATTATATAAGTGATATATAATTTTAAAGTATATTCATTATTCTTTGGACGATGCAAGGTGGTGGACTAATAAACAGTATCATTAATCATTTACCATTCGAACTTCACATACCCGGTTATAACTATTGTGGACCAGGAACAAAGCTTTCAAAACGATTACTACGTGGTGATAAAGGTGTAAACAAGTTAGACGAAGCTTGTATGCATCACGATATCGCATACGCAAACTACATAGACTTGCCTAACCGTCAAAAAGCCGACTTACGTCTTATAGATATGACTAAACAAAGACTTAAAGCAAAAGATGCTCGAACAGGGGAAAAGATTAGTTCGTGGATAGTAAACAAAGTTATGAAAGCTAAATTGAAGTCTGGTGCTGGTGTTAAGACCTTTAATAACTTTGTTAGGAAAATAAAAAGAAAAATCTCGCCTAAAGATAATAAGTCATTAATAAATATAGCTTATATGGTTGCTAGAAAATTAGTTCCATGCATTCCAAAAGTTCGCGTACTTCGAATGATACCTATACCAAAAACTGGAGGCATTCTACCTTTAATCCCAATTTTTGCTGGTTTGTCTGCTTTAGGAGCATTAGCTGGTGGTGCAGCTGGTATTGCAAAAACAGTGAATGATTATAAAGACGGTCAGAAAAAATTACAAGAAACTGAACGTCATAATAAAACTATGGAGGCTATAGCAATAGGTAAAGGTTTATACATTAAACCACATAAGCAAGGTCAGGGATTGTTTATAAATCCATCAAAAAACTAATTGATCAGCTACCTAATCGCGCTTTAACTAATATCGATATTCAGAAGTATGCCTATTGTATTCCTTACTTTCGGGGAGTTTACATGAAGGATCAGTTACCAAAAACACCTAAACGAATTGAATGTGGTATAGTTAACCTAGATAATTCAAAAAATGATGGAACGCATTGGGTAGCTTATGTTAAAATAAATAATTATTGTGAATATTTTGATAGCTTTGGTGATTTAAAACCGCCAAGAGAATTAATCCTATATTTTAAGAACTGTGATGTTTATTATAACTTTAGTAGATATCAACAATTTAACACAATAATTTGTGGACATTTGTGTTTAAGATATTTGCAATTTTTTTGGAATAAATACTATAAATTTTATATCACTCTTTCATTTCCATCATTTGCAAGATGTCACTCACCTTATCGATAACTGGAAACTCATCGGTATTATCTACCTATTATCCAAGCACGCTGCCATTAGGTGGGGAGTATGAATGTGCATTATTACATTTCTCTACATATAATTCTATTCCAAATTTTGATAATACAAACAATAAATTATATTATGGTTCTAAAAATGTCATTGAGATACCTGAAGGAACTTATGAATTACAAGATATTGCCGACTATTTAAAAACTGGGATAAAAGATGCATCCATAAAACTCCATTGTAATAACAACACCTTAAAAACTATGTTATTTTGTACATCAACTATAGATTTTACTAAAGAAGGTACATTTGGAAGTTTATTGGGATTTAAAAAACAGATCTTAGAAGCAAATAAATATCATGTATCAGAGTTTCCAGTTAACATTTTGCCTACGACTGTCATAAGGATTGAATGTGACATAGTTAGCGGTTCCTATATAAACGGTCAATCCAGTCACATCTTACACGAATTTGCACTTAATGTTCCACCTGGATACAGGATTATAGAAATTCCTAAAAACGCAATCTACTTTCCAATAAACCAAACCAATATAAGCTGCATACAGATAAGGCTGTTAGATATAAATAATAACTTAATAAATTTGCGAGGTGAAGAAGTGCAGTTGTATCTACATATCAGAAGAAAACATGATAGATTATAATAAATATGTGGTTCATTCAACTAAACATAACAGTCCTATTCAAACTATCAAACCAATAAGAGCTCGATCCAAAAAGGTCATAAAATTGAATAACAATAATAAAGCTTTTCTTAAAGCGATTGGTTTGTTAAAATGAATATACTAGATGTTTTATCCGCTCCTGCATACAACAACTCTGTGGAAGGAATTGAATTTCACTCTTACAAGCCTTACGTAACAAGTTTCAATAGAAGCGATGAAATCAGGATACCTATTAATCAACAAGACTTGTATATATTACCATCAGCAAGCACTTTGTTTTTGGAAGGAACTATTGTTGTAAACAAAGCTGAAAATCTTAAGAGAGAGTCAGTAGCGTTCATTTCACAAACAATAGTTTACTTTACTTGTTTCAAGATATATCTTGAAACAAGTAAAGTAAACTACTTGATCACTTTACTTGATCACTGTGACGTTCGTGATGTTAGAGTATACCTAAATTCAACCTACTTCCCTTATGAAAATTTAAATTCAAGTTTCTCGAATAACAGAATTGCTTTAATATATGAACAATACACCAGATTCCAACACTCATATTATGGAGGTCGTCGTGGTGAACCGTTATTAAGTGAGAAACAATTTAAAAATATTGCTCCGTTATTTGTCGTAGATTGTTCTAGACAACCAGATAATCTTAAGTCGGGTCCTGTTGTGGATGTCAGAGTGGAAATTGAAAGTGACATTGATATACCAGATCAAACTTCAGCATATTGTCTTATATTGAACGACTGTATCATCGAGTATAAACCGTTAAGTAACACCGTGAGAAAGATATCATGAACAAAAATACTATTATAGTAGATGTTCAGGGTTTTAAAGATCTTTATAATAATTTTATAGTCAAGGAATTGGCTGTAGCTACATTGGAACATACTCATATATTCTTAATAAAACCTCCTTATCCGTTCTCCTCGCTGACTGATGAAGAAAGAAGACACATTTGGTGGATTGAAATGAATAGAGGTTACCGCTGGAGTGAAGGATATATAGACTACAAAGAATTTTCTAGAATAATCAAACCCTATTTGAAGGAAAAAAAGGTTCTTGTTAAAGGTAGTGAGAAAATAAAGTGGGTTCAAGAGCTATGTGGTTATAATAATGTTTCTGACATATGTGAAAATAAAAGTGTTCCTAATTTAAAGACTCTTAGTGATCTTTACTGTAACGATCTATTTTTGTATAATTGTTTTGCTCATAAGAACTATTGTGCTTTAAGGAATGTATTATGTATTAAGCAATGGTGTTCAGAAAATAACTTTTGTATTTCATAATTTTAATAAACTTAATAAATGTTTTATTACTATACTGTGTTTGTTTTTCATACTATTTCCTACACAAGATGAAATTGAAATGAAAAAATGATTGTTGTTAAACATAATACCATTTATTAAATGTCTTAAGAAATTTACATTGATCTTAAACCTAACACATCAACACTTTCATTCTTAAAAATTGAAGCTTATTTGATATGATACTTGAAATTATAGTTACAGCATAATAGTAACAGTATAATTAGATACAAAATGTCGAAGCGTCAGCAGTACATCTCTAATTATTAAGGTGATGTATAAACTTACTTAAAACTAAAACACATTAGTTAAAATGATAAGCTATCACCATGAATTTTCTTAGATATTTTCTTAATAATACCTTCAGCCATATCCATGATTTCATCAACTGTATCATGAACTACGTGTTGTGCACTAAGTATCACACTGTCACTGTCTTCACCCAACTGTAACGGAGGTTTGTCTTTGTCGCTGGTGATGTCCAAGATCTTTATCTGAATTAGCTTGACTCCTTTTGGTTGGGTGCTGATCACAAAAGATTTGAGAGCTGTCTTTTTAGATTTCTTACAAACAGTTGGTTTTCTTCTTTTTGGTTTAACTTGTGTAGGTTTAGAATTAGGTAAAATGTATGAGAAGTCAAAGGGGTCTTGAGCGTATTGAACAATACCATCACCATATGCGTCTGCCATTATTTATAATGTATTATGGTTGTCGTCTCGTCCTCCTCTGCCGCGATCTTCTAACGTTTTAGATATCTGGCTCAGTAATTTCTCTGTTTTATAATATATTTCATCCCGGTGATCGTAAACAATATATTGGGTTTTCACTCGTGTTTATTTCCACTTCGTTATGTGATGTATCTTCAGCTTCTAATACATCTATTTTAATTACGTATTTTGGAATCCTCCTATTCCTTGTAGCAAAGTAGCTGGTTTGAGCTTCAGAGATGCACTAATGTTGCTTCGACATTATTAGTTAAAAGACTGATTCGTGTGAACGTAAAGAGAACAAGTATGAAACTGAATGTAATTATGAGTAAAAGGTGAAACAAACTAAAAATATGAGACGCTAGTGATGCATGTACTGTACTACGTATTAATTCAAGTTCTCACCTGTTGATTTAGTTTATTTCACAATAAGTTGTAACGAGATCCTCACTACAAGTGTGCAAGTGTCATCGCTCACTATTGACATGTTCAAACCTGAAGCCTTAAGAATGATGTAAGAAATTCTAAGTAGGTATCTATGTTGAAGCCAATGCATGCTTGCACTTCCACAGACGACACTGACGCGTTACCAACCATATAAAAACTATTAGACATTAGTGGGTATATAGGATAAGGTAAATTAAACTATAATTCAATTTAAAGTATACATTTATTTCTTAATTTAATATACAATTTTAATTAAGTACCTACTTACATAGATATTAGTTTATTAAAATACATTTTCTCATATTTAAATGGATACTAAGATATACTACGATAAAAAACGTTGAGTGGAAATTTTATCTTTTTACTCTTTTATCAGACCAAACCAGATATATAGTAGGTACATTATTTTCTGTTGTACATGTAAATATCTTTTTTTATGCAAATTAAAACATACTTAATTATATTAAAACTAAATGTTTATTTCATTACGAATTAATACGAAAATAATAACATATGTTAAAAATTAAAAATACTTGTATGTCCCCACGCTCGAGTTGAAATTTTATCTTTAGATATAACTCTTTTGTCATCATCACCAGATAATGCAATTTTGTTTACAGTACACGTAAACAACTCATGTTTTATTGATTTGAATAAAACATTAGTTTTACAAACAATACTACCTTCATGGAGGGTATTTTTGTAATCATCAACATTAAAATCACGAACAATATTTTTTTTAATACCCTTCGCTTTTTTTATGGTACTATGTTCGGTTTTTATACAAAATAACTTCGAGCGAAGTCCTACAAATTCACTTATGATTCTACCACCCATTTCATCCTTAAACAGACCAGGTACTTTTTTATTTTGTATTGGTAACATATATTGATTAGTTTTACAGAAATTACTAGTATCAAAGTAAAACAAAAAATGATTTTTTATATCATCATAAAAATCATGAGTTCGTATATGATATACAAAACTATCTGTATCCGTATAACACATCTGTACACGATTTTTATAATAAGGTTGTATTACAGAGTAATGAAAGTCATACATGTGACTTTTCGATAATTCAAGCACAGTAAAACCAATGTATATTGGTTTGTTTAAAGTTATTTGATCAGGATTTAACTGCACTGCAACTAGATTCTCAGTAAAAACCGTTGCACTATGGAAGTTTGGTCGAGCGATAAGCATTTGTGCACATTTTCTTTTTTTAGTCACATTGTTGCTATCATACCACTGATTAACTAAATGAACATTAATCCTCTTTTCATTATTATCTAAGGTTTTACCAAAGACACTATTGTTCAAGAGTTTAAAAAAGTCTTGTTCAAATATTGATGAACTTTTTTGTCTCAGTTCAGTGTTTAAATCAATGTATTGTTTTAAATAAGGACTTTGATGAAAACTAATTACGCGATATTTTTTTTTTTAAATCAATCTATGTTTCAAACAAGTTTGTAAGTGTACATAATGTATAACATATTTAAATTTATCATACAAATTAGGGACTAGCTTATACGTTTTCCCTCCAGGTGGAATACATTTTTCGGGACAAAATGGTAAATCATTGTGTAAATTATGTAAATGCTTAGGATATACTAAATCCACTTCTAGTATGTAACCATAATCTGCAGTAGTGGGTATAGTTGTTACATCTAATTTATTAATTTCTTGTTCATCAAGAAACTTGAAATCAGACAATGGTAAATACTGACACATACTATATCCATATAAATTATTACAATCGATATAAGCGATGTAGGAATCAGGCTTTGTAGATTGGTAATCCGGTAGATAAGTATTATTCGCTTTAGCATGTCTGTGAGAACAGAGACAAACTCCTCCCCTAATACCACTCTGTAGCATACGCACCATTGACAAGTCATCAATAAGTTCTAATTGAACACCGGTTTTTAATAACATTGCATCGAATGATAAACTAGGTGCAGTTAAATAAAATGCCGGGTCTAACTGATAGTATCGCTTGCACATTATCCTAAAATTTTCAAAAATGTCTGTGAGAAGAAGTACGTCGGTTTTTAGATATAGATCTGTATAACTACCTAAATCATTGATTTTAAATGTTGACCATACTAAACATGCATGCTTATAATCAACTTCAGAAATATTTTCATCACTTAACGAATTAAAAAAGCATTTTTTTGGAAGTAATTTTTTTTCATCATACCGTTCCCACGAGTCCATATATTCAGACGGATAAATTCCTTTACGAATTAGTAAACGAAATTGCTCCCGAATAGGAAAATTATTTTGTAAGTGTTTAAACATTTCCGGTTTTAAAGTGTTAGACAGTTTATTTAAGCTTGTGCACAAAAACTTATAGGAATCAACAAAACGAAGTTGATAAAATTTATTATTTGAAACGGGTACAAGTTTAGTAAATGATATATAGTTTTCTTTTGTTTTAGGTATTATTTTTATAGCACCAGGAACATCTCCCAAAGCTTTTATAAATAAGTGACAATCATAGCCGGCTAAGTTGTGGAAAAAAATAGGAATAAACGAAGGGCGCTTATACTGTAAATTACAGAAAGGGTGTGCGGCTCCTCGATAACGACCTGTAAGATGACAATGGTCACGAACTTTGTCTGTAAAAACGAAATTTTGGCAAATGTAACAACGTTGAGCATTGTTAAAATCATATTTGTCTTCAGTGGTGAATATCATCGGGACAGTCAGATTAATTATATTATATATTTTTTGTACGTCTTTCATTATTGAATCTACAAACCGCTTATCACAGTTGGGTCCCCGATAAGATACGTATCTATTGCAGCTAGGGTCATCTCGACAAACAATATAATACCCAAAGGCAACTGGTATATGATGGTTCAAAGTGTTCGTTTTTCCGCTTGAACCGATGGTTTCAGTCCTGGTCTGTAACATCGATTCAAAATCTGCATAAATACAAAAAGGCATGTTTTGTTTACGTTCATAGTTTTTAAATTGAATTACCGAGCCCTTATTCGGGAGAACAGTTACGACGCCTCCACACAAATGGTCATTAACTTCCTGAGAAGTATTAAATGATATTAAACATATGTCACAAAAGTATAACTTACTATGATGGGAAGTAACTTGGCTTCTAAAAAGTCTAGAAGTATCTTTTATCAAACAATAATGAGAAGAGCTGTTATTTTCAAGAAACAGTAAATTAATAATTTTTCCTTTGTATTTTTTATCAATTTCAGATTTATACAAAGGTCCTACGATAGCTGTAAAGTTTTTTAATCCATATATTATAAATTTTATGTTAGGGTTATTCTTTTCAAAAACGCTAATATCATGAAAGGATACTGGAAAAGACATATTTCTTATATCAAATAGTTCACGAAAATTAGGATAAGACGAAATTCTCTCAGGGTGTTTCTTAGCCGGATATACAGCCGCTGTTATACACCATAAAAAGCAAAATTGATCCTTATTAACAATATTTAAGCACGCCTTTTTAGCTTGGATTGATTTAGGCAAACTGATATAACTGGAACCGCGAAATGGTTGGTATTTATTAATATTTACCTCAATGTATAGATTGTTTATAAATGTCCATCCACTGTCACGATCTTCAAATTCTTCAATACTTGTTTTTAAATAGCTAAGTGTTTCAAAATATAAGTTTTCAAAATCGAAGTGTGAATACAATATTTTGTTTTTGGTTCCAAAAGATTTGACTTCTTGTGAATTATCTTTGAATTTTAGAAACATAGCAAATAGTTCAAAATTTACCTTAACACATGTATGCCTCATAAGACATTCATTTAAAAGAGATTTTAACTTATTACGAATACTGAATAAGAAGGAATCCAGTGAAGATAATTGAATCTGGTCAAAGGGTACAATTTTATATGTTGTAATACGATTACGAAATGCTGAGCTGACGATTTCTATACCTTGACTATGTTTAATTGTATGTCTACTTTTTCTATGTGAATTGCTCCGTAAATGTCCTACCCATGATCTACTGTGTACAGATGTGTTACACGTAGTACAGAACGGCATTTTTATCGCTTAAGATATTGGGTACTAATTATCTATATAACGATGATATATAATTAAAGTCAAATAATATAATATACTAGCTGTTGCCCGCAGCTCCGACCGCGCGAAAAACTTATTAAAGTTTGTGTTTCCTGATTCCTACAATCTGGGCTTTTTCAAATCCTGAGTGAATTGGTATCTTCTATGCAAGCGTGCTCCATCTTAGATCACATATGCACTTACCATCAGGTGAGATTATGGTTAATGTAAACCTATCAACTATAAAAAATAAAATAAAGACATACATACACACCAGACTAGTTCAATAGTTAGTAATCTGGCTGCTACGTTGGAGTTTCGATTCCTAATGATTTATTTAATATTTAGATCTAATTTATCTAGATATGCTTAAGTGTATCCAGAAATAACTCCTTATTTATTTATATATTTATTTTATCACAATCTTGTTACTGTAATGAGTCGGTTCAGAGTCCTCAAACTCTACAAAAGCTTGAACCAAGTACGCTTGAAGTGCTTGCCACGACGGTGATGATTCATCACACTGTAGCTTTATGGTTATCAGCGCTGTCTTATACCGAACATCAACAGCGTGAGAAGTATAGTCAGTTGCTTTGTAAAGTTTGAGGTCAACGAAATACGCACCACTTCGTTTTATTGCCCGACGCGATGTTCCTGTTGACACTCGGCTTGCAAAGCTTGATGTTAGGCTTCCAGTGCCGGCGTCCTTTTTCGGTGCGCTTCTTCAGTTTGTAAGATTTTAAACAAACCCAACGAAGCTGGTTTCTTCGTTCTATAAAAATGTAAGAATGGAACTATAAAATATACTTGTGTCATTAACATAGAAACACATACACATTCCATATAGCTCTTAAACTAGATTGTACTTTACGTTTTATTGACATACAGTTGAAGATAAATTTACCCCAACTAACACTGTTTTAACATATAAACTGATAAAGAAAAAGTGTAAAAATAGATTACAAGCTATTCTCAAACCTATTCTTCTAATTTATATCAAAAAAGAAAAAAACTGTATTTAAAAGACTTGGGACGAAACGGTTTCAGTGGTTAATACAATAAATAAATATAAATATGGTTCGAACATATTATACACATCTAGATCAAACACAAAATTAAACATTATGTCCATTATATAAAGAGTTATCTAGGGTGGGAATCGAACCCACGACATTTGACGTACTTATCAGAGTCACTAACTACTACACTAAACCAACAGGTTGATAAATATGATAAATATTCCTAATAAACTGATGCTATGAAAATCACATATACAAAAGTATAAAACACTTGTTTAGTAAATAAATAAAAATTGTGCAATACCTATGTGCTGTAGGTGTTCGCTTGTATTGAGCGGGTATCGAACCTCCAGCAAGCTCCTCCGAATGCGACTCGTCGTCCTTACGGCTGCGTTTGTTGGTGGTTGCAACACTGCCTTTAGGTTTTCTCTTCTTCACCTCTACAGGGGTAACTTCAAATGTACTTTCAAACTCTGAATCAGACCTGTTAAATTAAAATGAAGACCAATACGTTAGTCAAAGTCATACTTAACCCAGATATGATTTTTCCTAAATTAATCACAACTAAAAAGAAAAAAGATCAAAGTATAATATTTGATCATACCTAGTTACACCAGTCGACATGAATTATCCAAGCCACTCACATAACAATATAACTACATTTTATAATTATTAATGTAAAACAATGGTAAGTAAAAATTCAGAGAGAACTGCTGTTCTCTCTGAGACAGTCTTGATAATGCCTCGTTTAGAGGCGAAACAATTGTCGACGTTTTGTTGTCCTTTTGATTCTGCGAAAAATTAATGCTATTAATTAATGCTAAAAAGTTTTTTCTTAAAAAAATTTTTACTTACCATTGTTTTGTCATGGATTTTCGCCAAGTAACGCCTGTTTCTATCCAAATTATTAATGTGTTAAAAGTTACACCAGCGGGTGGGAATTAACCAAGCAACTGAGCTGGATAACAATTAATCACATTAATTAATTAATTATTAATATAACAATTAATCACAGTATTATTAATTTAATAGAACTTACTCACATTTTTTTCTTATCACTGGAAGATACTGGAGAGAAAAGTGAGAGGTCACTGGAAGATACTGCTGGAGCGAATGTAATTTTATTTGATCAATTGTGGGGTTTTATACATAAAAAATATAAATTCAGCAATATTCAGTTCACATCAAAATTAAAACTTAACTTCTTACTTTCACGGGTGCTTATTTTAATTTATGTTACTTACGTCTAATTAAATCAAAGTGTTGTAATTCTGTTATAATAATTGTAATACAAAACCACGTCTTTACCAACGCCGCCAAAGGTATAAACCGATATACATAATAAATTTACCTATAATTTCTGTATGTTCGTTGATCGTTCATTCGTACCTACTTATATATTATCAACTAACAGTTATACATACTGAGTTGCCTTCACTGATATGATGAGTAATGATCAGTAGACATAAGCATCCTAAACACGATTTAGATACTTTCATTGGATGAAAAATTCGAATTTTTAGACAATAGGTATTTGGTTGTCTAATACACTTCTACCTAGTCCTGGGATAAACAGGTGATTGTATGTAATTAATTCTATTTAACAGACATATCCAGAAAACCACGTAGTTTATTGCGGTATTTAATGTTAACACTTTGTAATATAATTTCCGACATAAACAGAGAAGATTCAATTGCATATTCATTAGGTTTGTGTGTGTGTGCTTGCGTCAGCGGTCAAACGGATACCTTACCGTTTGTTACTGTGTAGTCAGCAATTCAATATAAGAACGACTACGTCATATAGTTATTTACCCGACTAAAAAAGGAGGTGGGTACCTAATTTATTTGTATGTGGTTTTATGTGTTTTTTCTCATAATCTTAACATAACTTTTTTTCTATATAGGTACCTAATACGATTTTATTGATTATCTTTATTTGAAAGGTAGAATCTATAGTACAGGTGGTTTATATAAATTTGATTAAGGTTTAACGATAAAGAGAAATCTATCCTAGAGAAATCGAAGGAAATTATTAAAATATTAAATGACATTCAAAGTGATTTCGCAATAATTTTACAAATATAACAATTTGAAGTCCTTTGAATATTGGAATTGTTTAGAATTGAAATTGTTTGAATTGAGCTTCCAATAAAAGTGTTAAAAATAAGTTATACACGCTTACGCTTAATGAAATATTTTTATGCTTTATTATTTATTCCTTTAAAAATATTCATTTAGCAATACTTATTTTGTTCATACACCTCTTTCTATCACAGTCGGCTAACAACGTTACAAAGCTAAGGTAATGTCAGCAGTTTGTTCTGGTGTGTGTTACTTGTGTATAATAGACATGCATCATCGTTCCCATACTCGAAGAACGTCTCACATTCTATTCCCACGACATGCTGCACGTGCATTTTGTGGACATACAGTATACCTACTAAGTACTCTATCTATCCTTGGATTTTAAAATAAGTCAGAAAATAAGAAGCAATGTCATGTAAGTAACTAATAATTATGATAAATAATTTTCTAGTCTATTACACACCTATTTCACACCTATGTCTGAAATTTTATAAAAAAAAGATTTATATTGTGCATAAAAACACTTTATTTAAGTTTTACGTGAATATCCAGTGATACTTTATAGTTATTTTATGTATCAGTAACATAAGTTCTAACATAAAGTTTTAACTTATAAATTATCTATCTTAAAAATGTGATCTTAACGTGTTCATTTTAACAAACATGCATCGGGTTAGTTTGCTGTAAGAAAGCAATCATCTAGCAAGTGAAATTGGTTAACCATTCATAGGATGATATTGGGCATTCTGTCCCACCGTAGTGACCGAGGGCTGTGCCCGAGGGAGGTGGGACAGAATGCCCAATATCTCCCTACTGACGTTATAGTGGAAATTGAAAAATTTTCTGTCATCGAAGTCTTTCGAAGAAAATTATAAAACGTATGTTAAATTATTTCGGAATATAGATCATTATTACCATTTCCAAGAATATTATTAACTCGTGTTCGCGGTTAAAAGTTCAGAAAAAATGGCGTAAGAGCAAAATGTATATTTATGAGTTTAATGTCACTACATACTTCTATTGGTATAATGTTCATCTGTTCCCACTAAATTTCTAACATCTTTAATGTAAGATTTATAAAGAAATGTTATCTTTCCTCTCTGATATTATACTACTAAGGCTCAAAGTTAAGTTGCTACATGACCGATATGCTTACGTAATCGAATTGCGTAGCATTTCGCTACGAAACCATTGCCACATGCCAAGAAGTTATGAACTTAGGTACAAACTTTGTTTAATTAACAACTCTTTATGGTTTCTTTTTTAATTAAAATCAAATTACGACTGAAACAAATTTTGTAATATTCGTATATTAGAAATCTGTTTTATAATTTTGTAATTTGCCTATACTTTTAAGTAGGTACATAGAAGGCCATAGACGTCATTTCCCATGAACCATCCGTTGATATAGTTTTAAATCGATAAGAAATAAATCTGAGCTTATTGTAACGTTGTGCGTCGTGAAAATCTATGTGTCATCATTACAAAGCAATGGATCTGTAAAGCACTAAAATAGCAATCCAACGTGCTTTTTTTAGTTCGCGAGGCCTAAGCTCAGCTTTGCATTTGTGTGAGTGATCATGAAAAGAAGAGTAAAAAATCATTGTGTTGTGTAGCTGTGTGTACAACACATGTGTGTGTAAAACAGGTCACATTATGCGTTCACGTACGTGCACTCACACAAATGCAAAGTTCAGCTTACGCCTAACGAACTGTACCTACCTGATGGACTGTTACAATATATACACGTAGTCTTAATTATATAATTAACAGTAAGTAAGTACAGCATGGATCTACCAGGGTATAGTTAGTTAATAGGTACAATTATTAAAATAATAATGTATGTTTCTTATTTTTCGTTCTAAATTTTACATTTACAAAATCACAATCAATCAATAATTAGGTAAACTAGTAAAATACTTTTTGATTTTTATCATAAACAAGCTGCCGCGGCGAACTTCGTACCGCATCAATTTTGCTAATGTTCCGCACAACTTCTTTTTCTTCCATAAGATCCTTCTCGTGGTAATTACGAACACAACAAAAAAAGAATTAGCGAAATCGGTCCAGCCGTTCACGCGTGATGTCGTGACCAAGGGAATTAGGGATTAATTTTTATATATAGAGAAGATATACCGATGTTGCATCTATGTCTATACCTAACAATAAAATCACCAATTAGGATAAAAAAGAAACCCGTTTTCGAATTAAAATATTATCTTTTTTAAAATTGTTAAAATACATTTATTTGTTCCTTGTATCTCAGTGAACTGTGCACTAATGAAATGGTTCTTGTGAATTATTTGTGAACTTCCTTTGTGAGAACGTGTCTACATTTTTAGATATTTTTTATATTGCGATGTGGCTATCGATGTTAAAGGCTAACCCTTCCCCTCATACATAACAAATGATACGTCGATGAAATTCAGTCTCGGAACGCCGAGACAGTATACCTATTACTTATGTATACCGTCTTAAGGTAGGTATCGGATGTTTGCAGCATGCGGCACGCGACAACTGCGACAGACAGACATCGCCAGTCTACTCGTTGTACAACGAGTCTACTCGTTCGAATGACGAAGTCTACTCGTTGAACGTTGTAATCCCGTTCCTATCGCTTATAATTATTGTTCCCGTCGCGTCACCCGTAATGACATCTAGCTTCGCAAATAATTATTTTAGAACGAATTTCATTTCCATAAAATATTTTATAGTGAGTTAACCTTAAAAGATGATATATGCTACTGCGGAATTCTTTTAGAACTTTAATGAGGAACAATTCTTTAGAACATTATTTTAACATAACCTTAACGACGAAGTTTGTTTTGAATGAAGTTCTTTAAAGAAATATTTTATCTCCGATTTTGAAACATATTTCACTGCTGCTCTGCTTTCTCAATAAATGCACTTCTCAACAAAAAAAATATTTTTTCAAATCGAACGAGTATTTCCTAAGGTTACCGCGTTCAAACAAAGAAACAATCTCTTCTGCTTTATAATATTAGTATAGATTAAAAATTCCAGTAATTTCTCTATAGTAAATTCTCACCTCAGATATTGACATTGACAGGAACAGTTGACGAATTTTGACTAATTCTCCTATAGTTATGTGTATCTGCATCGGCCAAAGGGAATGGGAATGGACAAACAGATCCCTGTCGTTTTCCCAATCTAATAAAATAGTTTCAATCTTTTATGTTTCGATGATCGCAAGCTTGATATTGCGCCGCTTAGCTGCACCTTAAACTAAAATGTCACGGTCAAGTGGTTCGATGCGGCTATAAATTGCGAACGGAGCTTTTCATATTTTTCGGATATTATAGCCAGCGGATTCTTGAAAATAGCAAATAGCCACTTTTGATATAAATTGCGAACGGAGCTTTTCATATTTTTCGGATATTAGCCAGCTGATGCTTGAAAATTGCAAATAGCCACTTTTGATATAAATTGCGTCCACGTCGATGGCTTCACAGATAAAGAACTTTTATAAATAAATATTTTTGGACGTTCTCACACAACGTCGTCTAGCCCAAACTAAGCTATACGCTTGTGCTATGGAAACATGCGCGCGGAAATTGAAAATAAATTGCGGATACATCAGAATCACATACAGGCTACTTTTATCGCTGTAATGTGTCCTCGTGGTAATTGGAAAGAAGAAAACTATAATATATAACCACTCGTGTGAAACTGCCGGCTTTAGCTAGGAATAGATAAAGACCTGACAAAATAATTATCATATATAAAGGATGGTGTAGCGATTTTCTGTATTGGAGTTATAGCGTACGTAGACATAAATAAAGACAAACGGACATAAATCACGCCTATATCTCCGAAGGGGTAGGCTGAGGTGCATTACAAAGCCATACATTGGAAGTTATGTCGTTAGTCCCACGTAATAGAGTAGAAAATCCATAACTACCATACCCTAGGTAATTCACACCTAACTTCCAACAACCCACCACTTAATAGAATCTCAGCAATCCGAGCGATAACAAATTAATTGCAACAAAATTATCTTTTAAATATACCATTGTTGGTACCATTGTTTACAAAAATAAGTCCATAATTGTAATAAATAGGTACATAAATTGATCTGATCAATGGAGTTGTTTCAAAAACGATTCTTGTTGTTGTATTTGTAATAATAATATATATATTATATTTTATTTATTTCAAGTAACAAGACTCATGGGGTTAGTAACAATGCTTGCTTTAAACACATTTACAATTGTTTTCATCCAATAATGTTTATTTACAGTGCCGTTCTCCGATGCAACAGTGTCGGAACGTTTTTGCTTAAAGTGAACAAACCGTCGAAAGATAACTCCTTTCGGCCACAGGTTTGTTAGTTTTGTGCTGTGGTGCAAACATAAGCAACTACCTACATTGTTACTACATCTGTTGTATAGGTAGTGGGTACTAGAATACTTACACCGGAAAATTTACTTACAAATTTTATTTTTATCTTTCTTTTCTTACAATCTGTTTTACTAACTAAACTTGACCTATAAAATATATAGACGAGTTTACAAAACCTACTATGTTATATAATTATTTAATTACCTATAGGAATCTAAAAAATAACTTTCCGTCCTTTAGTTAGATTGAGGTACATACTTGACTGCTTCGGTGACGTGGTCGGTAGTGCATCGGCTTTCGACTCGGGGGTCTCGGGTTCGTATCCTGGGTCGAATCAAATATTTGTGTGATCCACAAAAGTTTGTTTCGGAGTGTGGGTGTTATCTACGTATGTATTCAGAAATACATAAGTATGTTTATCAGTTGTCTAAATCCCATAGCACAAGCGTATTTTGAGCGTAGTTTGAGCTAGACGACTTTGTGTGAGAATGTCCAAAAATATTTATTTACTATACAAATAATCAAGACTATACCCGCGAGGTAGTAGGCAGAGGTGTGTTGCACACCTTCATTGTGCCAGTCAAAGTATTTATACACACTTATTGAAGGTTACTAAATCCGCCCATTCGATTACCATACATCCGAAAAGATGGGCAAGAAACAAGGGAGGGTCCTAGTTGTGTTGTCCACCAACAATACCACTGGGGGCAAGCTCATTGCCACGACCTGGTACTGTATATGTACCTATACAATAAATAATAACCATTCTGTAATCCGAAACTGGATTCCAACAGCCAGGATGTTACATTACCAAAAATCTGATCAATCCAAGCAGAGAATATTAAATCCTTCCACATAAACAAAGCATTCAAAATTATACTGAATGTTTAAGATACATTTTCAGAAAGTTAGTTCGTATTCCATATAGTAAACCCAAAACACTTAAACACCACTACAACTATATCTAACTGTACCTACAAGTTTTTTACCAGCGGGGGACGACACTGAAGGACTTTTATCTTGTTAATATTAATAATACGAGTATAATACCCGCATCTGGATCTAGTTTGTGAAACACTTACCTCCTTCCACTTTGTGTCCAAGTTTTCCAACTCCCTCGGGCATGTTTATGACTACTAACAGGCTATTCACGAGATATACACCGCCAACTAGCAAACAACAGAAGCTTGTTAGTTCTCAACTTGCAGTATCAACTATAGACGTGACGTGATATCTACATATATACTTTAGTTTGTGACTCGTGAGTTGTGACATGACTAGGGCAGAAATCCAATATTATTATATTGATATAATTTCGAAGTTATCTGCTTTATTGAACTGAATTATGCCAACATTGGATCCAAGATTCTGTTTCAATTCGTATTATGCTAATTTATTTGGTTTCTGGAGGTCAGATGGCAGTTGCTGCTCGGAAAATATTGAAGTTCAGCCGCATCCTAGTCAGACTGGAAAGCCGACCGAGGGAAAAGGCTCAGTGGATGATGATGATGATGATTATAATAATTCATTTCTTCAGAAATATATTAAAGGACTTCGTAAATTTAAATAAGTTAATAGATCGGAGAACGGCTTCCTCCCATTCATATATAAAAAAAATTAGACCATCCTGAGCATTTTCGTTTTATACACACATATCACGCCTATATCCCGCAGGGGTAGGCAGAGGTGCATTACACACCCACATTTTGCCAGTATTTTTCCAGTATTGTCCCACGTAATAGGTGGCAAGCCTATGGCCGACACCGGGCACACATATAATGGGTTGTGGCCAAAATGGCTGAATAAATTAAAAAGTAGCAGCTATATTGTAATTTTGAAAAAAACTTGAAACTTGTTGCCTTGCGATGAAATGTTAATTAAAGGCAACAAAATCTTACGTGCCAGCCGCTATGGCACAGCTAATTCAAGTCCTGGGCGTCTCAGACTTCGTCTTATACATCTTAATAAAATATGTACCGTTGGCGTTGGTGAGTCAAATGTGATTTAGGTCCACTTCCGATCGACTTTTGGTCGCAAAAAGTTGCCCTTGCACCTATTCTAATAGAGAGATACCTATGGGTGTACGGGCGGACGGAATAAATGATAGTCTACTTTGGAAAAAATGAATTTTAGAAACTCTGATATTAATTATTTAAGTAGTACAAATACAGACCAAAAGAACTATTTTCGACATTGCAGTTCGCTCACCGCTAACTCAATAATGCAAGTAAACATTACAATCGTGGCTTGTTGGCCTAAAAAATAGTTCTTCGCTCTTGCTATGACCGTGTTAACTCGAATGTGGAGCGAGAATCAGTTAAATATCGCTCAGTGAACACATCTACACGTGGACGAGATTTCATTTTTATCTTTCTACTCATAAACATCAAGTCATTGATACCTAGATACGAAGAGTGTGTCAGACACTTATTTAAATTTATACTTATTATTACCAACGATGGCAATAAGAACATAATAATAATATGTTCATAGTAGATTACAATAATGCATGACTCTGTACCTCATACATGGCTTCGGAGGGTACTGGAGTTGTATAAGATTGATGCAACTCTATATTCCTTCTTGAGGGTATGTATGGGGCAATATAAGACGGTCTTGCGCTATTCAGGATTTCGATAGACTTGTGGTAATGGTGGACCGATAAAGATCGAACGTGGTATATTTCCAAGGCGATAGTCTCAGTTCGTTATGGTTTTGTCTGCCACTGAACCCTCTCAGCACTTTCCTGGAGAATTCTGGTCTAGAGTGCCGGTTGCGAAAGATGATCAGGTTGTACAGTCCGTAGGTTTATAATATGAACCACATACGGAACTGTAGGTATCAGAACTCGTCATACACTAGATATGCAACTAATGCAACTTAGTAGTAACATAGTAAGTACGTATAATAAATAATAAAAAGTCGAATTATATTTTCCAATCTTCAGTTTCTACTTCAACTCGAAATTGAAAGAACTCAACCAAATAGCACTATAGGTACCTACTAGTAAAAGAAGGACAAAATAAGATCAGCGTTTTTAAAACATAAATATGTATAATTTTACTTAAAATATATTATTCAAAAAGTTAAATAAAAATAGTTTTTAGTAAGTGTAAATAGTATTTTGTTCTACTGTTAATTTTTCTTTCCTGTGTCCCTATTGTAAATAAAAACAATTAGGTATAATTAAATTAAATATCATACAAAAAAATAGTTAAATAAATCCAGGGATTAATATTTCAGAGACGCCCGGCAACAGACGTGAGAGCGGCAGAAGCCCGCGGGCACCGGGATTTAAAAAAAAAGATGAATCTTTTGAAAGTTGCTTAAAAAGTTAAAAAAAGCTCCTCTATACATTTTAACTTCTATAAAACCGCTAGATCGCTTCGTAAACTCTCGTAATTAAATCTTCTTATCCTATCAATATCCTTATATTGATTTCAATGGTTCGTAACTGGAAAACGCGACGCGTACTGTCGTATGATTATACAGGTGTTTGATACATCACTTGTCAAATTTAAATGGCTGATAGAAGAGGTCATTAACCCTTCAGCCTAGTTTCAACATCACCATATCTTAAATATCGATTATAATTTATCGATTATAATTTATTTTTTTAAACTCCAAAATTCAGCATATATACTTAGATATTGAAAAAAAATCTTAGGAAAGGCCTGGTAATTTTGTTTTTATTTTGAAGCTTACTGTTGGGCGTCTTAATAAAATTCTAAATTATTCACAACACCAACAAAGTTTTTGAAAAAGTGAAAATTAAAGTTAGTTTCAACTTTAAGCTACATTGAAAAAAGGTATTGGTTCTTCTATTTACTTATTAAATTCTGTAGTTTATCCTTGTTCTATTGGAAAGCAATATATTATGAAAAAAAACGCTCAATTCTAACTGGAAAGCCTTTACAGAACAAAGATAGTAGAATTGTTTGTAAATTGCTTTAGTAGAAATTTAATCTCACTTTTAAATCGAATTTACACGTCGACTGGCCTTACACAAGTACTCTACCCACATTCCGGTTAGCTTTCAAACTATTTATTCCTTCCCGCAATTCGAACGGAATCTCTTGCCCTATTGCCAACGGCTGCTCCCTCAAATACAATATAACATGAAATTTGTACTTTGCGCAATAATGTTCTGTTAGGAATAAATTACTATTAGACTTTCATAAATCTATGATCGAGTGTACGATCTTAAATAGGTCGCATTTTAATCATATTGTTTATAGAATAGAATATCAACACAAGAATATATTTTTAATTTTAAATACATGTTCTTATGGTACAACTATTTTATATGAACTCATCACTAATACTTTACATTGTCATACCTGAACCCAAGTAAATAGTACAGCGTACTGTACACGACATTTAAATGAATTCATACTGCATAAGGGCTCATTTACATTGGTCGATTACTCGGTGGTTACGTGGGAGGGGCTCCCGCATGCGGGGTAATTCTCCGGATATGATATATGATATATGTTGGTCGATAGGTCGCATGCGGGGAGTCGCGCGCATGCGGGGTAGCGACTAATAAAATTAATTTGCGGCATGTGTTTCAAAAATCTCCTAACTACCGATGTAAATTATAAGTATAGAAATGATTATCTTGGTGTTTATTTTTTATAATTCATTAACATGCTTTTGATGTCTCCAAAATCACGCTAGATTGTTGTCGAGATAATAATTGAATAATGTTCAGATGTACTACCACTATAAGTGTGTTTTGTCTCAATCTATATAAAGTTTTCCTAGTATACTATGTATATTTAATAGCTGATAGAAATTTTTTTATTAATTTACATAGAAAACAGCCAATACTCTTTACAAATATGTACCGATACGCGCTACCATTTTCCCGTAGAGGGATTCATTTAGACGCTTCGACTTGAAAACATGTTCTTTGAAAACTCTTTTATTTGAGTTGGTGAACAGTAATCGTTTTAGTATAAAACTTTCTAATAATAATAGGTAAGCATCGTGTTGTCCAGTAGAATATCTAGAAATATTAATTCCAATAGAAAATCCAGATAAATCTCTTTACAACTTGTTTAGCCTCGAATTGCCATGAGCTTCAGTATACTCTTTGCTAGGACAAATATACAAAGCGCCCGCACTGTAAATCCACGAAGTGCTTAGAGATTAAGAGCGATTAGATGTCTAACGGTCGGTTTTTAAATTGATAATTTGAAGTTGAGCATCCACTGAGTACGCCAAATGTCAAAATTCAGGAACAAATTTTGACATTGTACGTCCTCAACGGATACTTAACTTCAAATTCTCAATTCAGAAACCGGCCGTAAGTATAATCAATATCACAGATTCTGTGTTTACTTAGTACCTGAATATTTTGTGCTCAATACACAATGACATCATGTTTATTGTTTACCTATCGCAATATTAATTATCTATACCTACTACAAACTGTACTATCACAGAATAGGGAATAGTACTACTGGAATATATGACACAGTTGCATTAAACCGTATTTGTATGAAATATTCAGAGGTAACTAACATGGGTAATGTACCTATAATTTATTTATTGTATGAGTTACTCTCAATATGTATTGTGAAACATTTACGTTTTATAGTAATTGTCCTACGTCTAAATCCAAGTTAAAATCTTATCCTACCCCATGTCACTGGGTCTAGTATGAGACAATAAAATGTTTATTTATTATTTTAATTGAATCCATGTCAGACTAAAGTACCTATATTCCAAAACAAGCGACAACAAATCTACCAATGAGAGTTCGCAAGTGTATTGTCTTTGTGATTACCTCCGAAAGGTATGAACACAGTTTAACTATGTAGTCTTCATGCCTTACTTCGATAACACTGTGTTAGGCAAGCGGCAAACCCCCTGAAAAACTAAAATGACTGACCAATCACTGAAAATGTGAATGCGCCCATACAAGTTTGTACGTTTTGTAAACCTTGGACCAAAAGAAGTCAATTGGTAAGAAAACAGAATTTGTGCGGGTGGGCTATTAATTGTTATAAACAAATTAATTTGTTAACTGATAATTGGTCTGAAAATGATTTCTAAGGGTAAAACGGGTAAAATAAGACACTTTTACTCTTGTGGTTTTTTCGAAAAAATGCGTTATAAAGAAGTTACAACCATTTTAAAGCGCAAAAATGGTCAAAATCTAAATTTCTATTTCGGCGAGTTTTGATCGAATTCAAAAAAATCCTGCGGTAGAATACTTCTCAAATCTTAGGCTACTGACTGTTTTTCAAATTGGAATGTATACATTTTTCGCATCGTAAAATAGCGTAGCGTTTGTCGTTGTCCGAGTTAAGATAGATACACTATTATACGCATGTAGAGTCGCGTCAACTCGTATAAAGCGCTTGCAATTTGACAGGATTCAAACGGGTCATAAATAAGACACTCCAAACTCCAAAAAAACGCTACGTGTATAAATAGATTTTACGATGTGAAAAATGTATATTTTCTCATTTTGAAAAATAGTCAGTTGAAGCTTAAGATCTGAGAAGTATTCTGTCGCAGGATTTTTTTGAATTCGATCAAAACTCGCCGAGATAAAAAAAACAGAATTTGACCATTTTTGCGCTGGTTGTATGGTTGTAACTTGTCATATACAGTATGGGCTTAGTTGTCATATACAGTATGGGCTTAGTAGCTATGGGCGTACTTATAAAAATTATTTGGATGAAATTTATAAACTACAGGTAAGAATTCTTAAAGTAATAGTTTCACCCAAAATAAAACAGCAACTTTGTGATAATGAACTTTTTGAACATTGTAAAGTCTTACCAGTACACACACATGTTAACTTATTACTGTTGAAATAACAATTTTTTAATGAGTCCTTAAAGGAAATTATTGAACACCTGTATGCACCCGGGCTGTTTGCAATAAGCGGTTGCGAACGCATCGCGCTCGTGCCGGAGGTCTGGAAGGAGGCGAACGTACAACCGATCCCCAAGAAAGGGGATCGGTCCGATCCAGGCAACTATCGACCCATAGCTGTCACCTCAGTCATTTGCAAGGTGCTTGAGCTCCTTATAAATAAGCAGCTCATGCAATTCCTAGAGGATCACTCGCTAATCAATGATCGACAATACGGCTTCAGGCCAAAGCGATCAACGGGTGATCTTCTGGCATTCGTAACGCATGTCTGGGGTGGGGCTATGGAAAGGCACGGCGAGTTCTTGGCTATTAGCCTGGACATCGCCAAAGCCTTCGATAGGGTCTGGCATGCTTCGCTCCTTTCCAAGCTTCCGGCATATGGTCTACCTCCTCAACTGTGCAGCTGGATTGCCAGCTTTTTAAACGAGCGCCGAGTGCGGGTCCTCTGCGATGGCCAGGCTTCTCGCTTCTTGCAAGTGAATGCCGGGGTACCGCAGGGGTCCGTACTATCACCAACTCTCTTTCTTCTGCATATCAATGGTATGCTATCCCTCGGGAACATTCATTGCTATGCAGATGACAGCACACTGCACGGGAGTTACTCGGTTCGTCCGACGGCGGGGCGATCTGAGATTGAGGAGGAGAGACGACGACTCGTGGCTGATCTCGACCGTAACCTCGACAGTATCTCTCAATGGGGTACCGAGAACCTGGTCGAGTTCAATGCCCGCAAAACACAGGCGTGTGCATTTACTGCGAAGAAATCCCCTTTCCTTCCCCTACCCTCTCTTCAGAATGCATTATTACCAATGAAGGACAACCTTGATATCCTTGGCATAGACGTTCGTCGAGAGCTCAATAATAAAAACTACATCGAAAGATGTATAGGGCTAGCTTCGCGGAAACTAGGAATACTGAATAAGGTAAAGAGATTATTTACACCGGACCAGAGGTGTCTGCTGTACAAGACGCAGATTAGACCCTGCGTCGAATACTGCTCTCACCTCTGGGACGGCTCCGCGAAGTATCTGCTGGACGCTCTCGACGCTATGCAGCGACGGGCTATCCGTATTATAGATTGTCCGGAGGTAACGGGAAGCCTTGAGCCGCTAGTTCAGCGCCGAACAATAGCTTCCTTGGCCGCATTCTACCGTATTTACCACGGCGAGTGTTCTGAAGAGCTCTTCAATCTGATCCCACCCTCTTCCTTCCGATCCCGAACGACTCGTGCCGGGCAGAGATGCCACCCCCACACAGTGGATAGCATGTTCGCGAGAACCGAACGTTTTAAACGTTCGTTTCTCTGCCGAACGATAGTGGCCTGGAACGCCCTGCCTGTGCACGTGTTTCCTCCCACATATAATCCTGGGTTCTTTAAGCGGAGCGTGAAGAGGCACATCAGTAGGTCGTCAAGTTGAGGGCCACTCTCAATAGTAATGTGTGCTGTGAGAGTGGCCCACAATCGCTAGACGTCGTCACGACTTACCACCAGGCGGGCGGCGTCAATTTGGCGAACCAAATATAAAAAAAAAAAAAAAAAAAAATTGTGTATTTATTTTTTTGGTGAAACGATAAATAAATTAAAAAAAAAAAAAAACTTCTTTAAAACGCATTTTTTGAAAAAACCACAAGAGTAAAAGTGTCTTATTGTGCCCGTTTTACCCTTAGAAATCATTTTCCAATATAAAAACCAACTTTTTATCAGTTTATAAATTGATTTGTTTATAACAATTAATAGCCCACTGGCACAGATTTTGTTTTCTTACCAATTGACTCCTTTTGGTCCAAGGTTTACAAAAAGTACAAACTTGTACAGGCGCAATCACATTTTTAGTGATTGGTCAGTCATTTTCATTTCTACGCACTTTTTCGGGGGTTTGCCGCTTGCCTATGTTGGTTGGCGAGATTTATATATATCTGGTATCCCAATAAGAACGCCGGTTTCAGAATTAAAAAAACTCTTTTTTTTTAAGTAAGCTGTGATATGTCTTTTGATTTCAGATAAATACATTAGTAAAATACGTAACATAACTTATTTTTTCACGTATTATATCAGTGATATGATACTGATACTACTACTGGTAGAGTTCGCGAGGCCTAAGCTGAGCTTTGCATTTGTGTGAGTGCTCACGAAAAGTAGAGTAAAAAGCTGTGTGTAAAACACATGCGTGTGTAAAACAGTGGCACATACTCGTATATGTTCACGTAGTACACTCACACAAATGCAAAGCTCAGCTTATGCCTCGCGAACTGTACCTACTATAATTATGACACAAATACAAGTATGTATTCTTTACAGAGCTCTCTCGACGATAAGACTTTGGACATGACAAAAGCGGATAACAGGCTTCTCGTGCTTCAAATCGCTCTCAAATGCGCAGACATCTCCAACCCCTGCCGGTCTTGGTATATTAGCCAAAAATGGAGCTTGAAGGTTTGCGAAGAATTCTTCAGACAGGGTGATACCGAAAGAAGACTAAACCTGCCCGTGACTGCCTTGTGTGACAGGCACACTTTATCGATTCCCAAGATCCAAACAGGTATGATCTTTTAGAGCGCAAACTTTTTATTACTATTGCAATTCAAGGTATTGTAATTGTCATTAAAATTTCTAGAATTAATAAATTAGTTGTACTTTTTCAGGTTTCTTCAAGTTCGTAGTAACCCCGTTAATAAAAGAATGGGACAGGTTTTTAAATAACGATGTATCAGCTCAAATGTTCGAAAATTTGGTATACAATCAAAACCAATGGGATCTTCTTGCAAAAGAGACATCTACTGAAATAACTGCTACAGACATGGTTGAGGAGGATATTGAGACAACGTCGAGTGCTAATGTCTCTGATAGCTCTGAACAGTTGCTACCGCCACGTCGTTGCTCATTGAACCCACCTAAAGCAGGAGCATTCAAAGAACAACTGAGGCGATTCTCTGTGCCACTAATATTTAAAAATAAACTGGAAAAAAGTCGTACCTCCTCAAGAAAAAGTTCACAAAAAGATGATAATGACAGTGAGGTATCTATACGGTCTGAGATTAGTGCTGCAGAACAAGCGCAAGTGGAACCTGAAAAGGTTCTGAATGCAGAGATATTTCTGCCTGATCCGTCAACAGCGTCCATCTCGACAACCATGCAAGCCACACGTGTTAACACCGTAATTAAAGGCGGTGTGAGCTGGAAGTTACTGCGACAACAAACCTTCCCACCTTTAGAACCATCACCTTCTCCAATTGCAAGGTCGCTCCATAAGAACAGCGAGGGCACTATATCAAGATTCATAACAGATTTACCTAGTTTTGTCCCGAACCAGAAGGAAAGTGGATCTAGCAATTTGCCCAAAAAGATAGTCACAGATAACACTCCTATTGTTACTTATGGTTCTCAAAATAGCTTGGAAGTGACGGTACCACCTATAGAACGCGAACCAAAGAGGAGGCAGTCTTTAGAAATTGGGAGCCAGTTCCGCAGCAATTTGACATCAATTCAATTAAGACTTGACCCTGATCACCTATTGGGACGACGAAAGTCAATGCCCAGCAATGAACTGTCTTTGAGTAAGTTGACAATATTCTCTATACATACTATACCTATGTCACCGGGGTTTTCCTGGTTCTTCATATCGTATGGTTTTTGGTCAATGTGGTGCCCTGATATATCCAGACTGCCCAGGTGTGTTTTTGTTCAAACAATATCTATTACCTATCAGCAAGGCAAAGCTGTAAACAGCATGGTCATTATATTATATACATTAATGGAACTAGCTCTGGCTGGTTATTGTCAAAAAGCTGAGGTATTGTCAAGCTATGTAAGCTTGACAATACCTCAGCTTTTTGTTTTCATTCCACATGTATCATTGATTTTCTTTTTACTTTCTTAAAATTATTTTTATTTTATTTTTTTTGCTTTCCGTGTCGTAGGTCCTAAAGAGAAGAAAACCCAAGAAAGCACTAGTGTGCTACCACAGTTCCTATGGCGTACACTCTCGGGAAAAGAGTCTTGGACGCACCGTCGGGGTTCGGCGCCGTCGCCGGTTGCAACCTCCGAATTTAGAGGCTTGCTTAGTGTGGGATCTATATGTCATAGTCCAAACGGGGGAAAACGTAAGCCGAACCCGATGGTCTTATGCCAACAGTGGTTGGCTAAGACTACTTATAACGTCCAGGAAATATCCCAGCATCCGGGGCGTCGTCGTGGTTCTCTCCCAGTTGACGTGTTGACAGGTGCTTTACAGTTTTGTTTTTGTTTTACTTTTACTTTATGTTCATCGGTATTTGCTGCATCTTCTATTTCATTCTTTGTATTTGTTTTATACGAAATTAATCTATAAATTGGTAATTGTTCATTTGTTTGTAAAGTGCAAAACAACAAACGATGTTACACTGTTACTACAAAATAATAAAAATAGATAAAAAGTATTTTTCTAATTTCAGGTAAACAATCACCATAAATATCTCGTCATCATTTTGCGACTTGGAGAGCATCTCTAGACTCGAACCTTCGACGGCCCATATAACCTGTAAACAGTAAATCAATTTATCTTTAGTTTCTACACATAAGTACTAGTTTTGTTAATTATATTGATCAGGCATATGACGGGTTTGGACCATGTATTTTCCCAAACGTACCATGTTTTGTTAAACACCATATCCGACGTGCCGTGACTGGTAACAAAATTTACTTTGAGGATCCAGTCGATCGAATGAATAACGAACTTTGTCCTTACGATATATCAACGGCAACTCGAACTCGTAGGTTTGTTCATTCTGACTGACACTGACAGAGACCAGCAAATTGGTTTGCAAAATACATCACATCATTAGAGTTACTATTGGAGTGGTTTGAACTATCGGACCTTCAATTCAGCCCTCGGAAACGTGCAAAGACTATATAAACACGTGTCTCTGTAACATCTAACGGGCTATTTCGCCGGTTGTCCATCAATCATCTTAGCAATTTGGCTTCGTTTAGTTTTGGCTACCTAAACATGCGCCAGATCCTTGTCCTTTAATCTTGGGTTGCCTTGAGTTACTACAGACAATGTTGGGCTGAAATATAATATCGATTGACACTTTTGGTTGTCTTCGGCAGGACTCGAGCCTGCGGTCTTTTTCTAACGGGGAACGCTATACCACTAGAACATTTCTTTTCTAAATGACCACGTTAGCCTAATATCATATCCAGGTTGATGTTAACGTGGAGAGTGAAAATATAAAGTTGTATCGTACATACGTGATTATTTTCAATTCACTGTTCTTAATTCAGTATAAGCTGCTAACTTTTTCTCTACTGAATGGGTTAAATGTTATTTATTGCTCAAACTTAGTTGTATTCTTCTTCAAAATTTTTACTGCTACGGGTTCGAGTTGCCTCTTTTTTGTATCGTACAGAATCTAAACGTAATTCCTTTTATCCCTTTGTATAACCCTAAGAGTTATACTCCCGACTAAGTTTCTGCGATTCCCTTTAATTTTTTTTATAAATGAATGTGTAAATATGTTATAATTTATAAAATATGCAGTTTTAGTTGATCACCATATCTAAAGATGCCAGACGAATTGAAACAGTGCAAGATCTTAGTCACTGTGAGTGTATAGTTTGTACAGTTAGTTTTAATTAGATAGTACACAGTACAAAGCAGTACATATTATTCAGTTTGTATATTGTATATTATGTAATTTTTGTACAGGTATTTATTTACATGCAATACAATTATGTTGGCTGTTACACTGAAAGTGTAGATACAAATAATAAGAGGTGAATGAAACTATTGCCGATAACTTTAATCCAAAAACTTGTGTAGTGTGGATATAAATATTTTGTGGTAAGCATCTGTACATACGTTTGATTTTTAAAAAGAAATCACAATCAACCAAAATAGAACAACTGTTACAATGGATATTTGAGTCTCATTTAGTATTTTAGTAAACATAAATTCATAGTGTAAAAAGATAAGTACTTAATAGATTATAAGTTTATATAAATTGTATATAGATCACGTTTTTCTTTGGAATAGTATTTTTTGTGTATATACTTCGATTTTTATATGTATATACTTGTACAGTTTTACAAAAATACTGCTCTTAGAGGTGGGTATACAGACCTGAGCATTGTAACAGAACAACGAACTGCTCTATGACATGCTCTAGTCGCTAGTGTATCACCCTATCACAAACCAAACTTCGAGCAGGCTCGCCGTATTGTGACAGACTAAATGTCTAAGTAGCTTCACTGATATGTGTGAATCGACCCTAATTGAGCGTTGCGACGAACGTTCCAGTGTAATGTTTGGTCGAGCTTTTCCGCGAGCATCTCAACGAAATTTTTCGGGTCCCAAACGTTCAGATCTATACCCACCCTTAATTATGGTACTGAAGTGTTATTGCTATACTTTTTTAACATTAAATTATTGGTACCTACTACAAATATTTTGAAGATAAATTTGTGATTTTAAATAACAGTTATGTTAATTTATTTTATATCGTTATTCATCTCTATATATTCAATTGACTGTTTAGTAACAGATATTTTTAATTTTATTATTGGAACAAATAAGTGACTAGCATTATGTACACCTTTAAACTTACATTTTCTTGTAGGTACTGTAATGTAAATAAATGCAGCTTTTAATACCAAAGTTGCTGATACATTTCGCTCATAAGCAAGTGACACAAGTTTTTATAAATTTTTATATCTGTTAGTTCAACACTGGAGGCTATTTTGTGAAATAAATATTATTTTTATTTAAAGAACTTCACTTATCGAAAATGAAACTACAAAAAATCTGAGTTGTGATTAAAAATAGAAACAACGAAAGGTCAAAAAGGGGGAAATTAAATAAACCGGAAAGCGATAATGAAAAGGGATCAAAAATAATTAAAAAAGGAGATATACTTACACGGATAACAGGGCCTTGTAATGTTGATAAGACCCCTTAACATCTTAAATACCTACTTAAAAGTATATTGTGTGTAATATGTACATCTGCAATGTGAATATTTGTAAATCTATATTTTACACCAAAAATACGGCCTCTAGTGTTGAAAAACACACTCAGTTTTCAAATTACCAAACTATACGTACGGTACAGACAGTATAGGTTGGTAATTGTTAGATTTAACTATCACGAAAACAAATTGTATTGACATATGATGTTTTAGTCACAAATATTTAATTTTATTATTTATTAAGATTTTTCGGAAAATCGAAATTTATTTAAACAAAGGTCCGATCGGTCTAACTATAGAACTTCGATATCGCCCATGGGTTGTGGAAGGTCAGATGGCAGTCGCTTCACGGAAAATATCGAAGTTCAGCCGAAGTTAGACTGGAAAGCCGACCCCAACTATGAAAAGGCTCGGTGGATGATGATTAGGTTTGTTCGAAAATATACAACTTTATTATATTTCTCACTAGTAAGTAATTATACCAAACCCCTCCCCCCATATAGTCCCCTTTGTTTACCTGCATCATAAGGTCAAGCTAGGTTGATAATAATTTTACTATTCGTATGTTAGGAATGTTTTTTTTTCCGGTGATATTGTGTATTCCTAGTCAGAGTTCAGAACCACTCAGATTCACGTATCACCTATATTATCACGTACCTCGTACCACGAAACGAGCCAATTCGTACTACAATATGACCGTAGTACGAATTGCCTCACAAGGCGCGCTCTAGTAACATAATAATTTGCTCTTTGCGTTTAACACAATGACCTAACATCTACACATGTTTACTTTCAGGACCACCCAATTACACGTGTCACACAATAGGGTAGACCGACTGTGAAATCAACCACTTCTTTTTATTAAATGTCAAAACGGTAAGTCTTATAGAAAATTGTATGAAATAGAAGTCAGACGTCACTTCAATGTCAAGTCAATGTTGAATATAATAAAGTACATATAAGTCAATGTTGAATATAATAAGATTGGATACAATAGACGAATCTCTTTAGGAATTCTTGATTTAATAAATACATTTAAATTATTTATTTGAGTTGTAGTCGTCTACCCTATTTATTACCAGTCACCTACATTTGTGTGTACCAAGGTTGACACGAGTATACTACGTGTCAACCTTGGTATACTCTTAAGTTTATTGATATAAGCTGTATATGTATCAATGTAAGTTTATGAGTAAATAGTACCTATGTGTTTTGTAGACATTTCAAAAATAAGTCAGTCATCACAAGAAACTGAAATTGATTATACTCAATTCTAAAAGGACGTTCAGCTCTTTGATTACTTTGTATAGGGGAATTATAAAACGATAGAATAATATTCTATCCGTGCGACCACATTACTAAAGTGAGCGACTAGAAATACAGAGTAAGCGACTAGAAATACAGATAGGGTTAACCCTATCTGTATTTCTAGTCTACCTAGCCATTTTGTTTAAAGAAGAAATTAATTTCTTCTTTAAACAAAATGGGTAGGTTAAGTTAGGTTTAAAACTGTGACCTCCTATGCACGACCCGAGCGAGCGAAGCGAGCGGTGCCGCGGCAGTGGCCGGCGAGTGCCAGAAACGACTTGCATCGCTCAAATGTTAAGTCGCTCACTTAGTAATTTCGTCACTCGCAGTCAGTCGCTCACTCTGTATTTCTAGTCGCTCACTTAGTAATGTGGTCGCACGGATAAAATATTATTCGATCGTTTTATAATTCGCTCACTTACTAATACTATACGCTCACTTAGTATTACAGTCACTCGTTTAAATACTACCCCTTTGTATATTATCTAATGTTCAGCTATTTGGTTTATTTTACATAGTTCTGGTCATAATTCAGTAATCGATTACACGACTTTACTTTATATGGTTCCCCAAATATTCAAAAGACTAAACCAAAACCGTCTCAATTATGTCTCTGTATGAATATCGTTCTACACTTTTCATGTTGGTTTTGGTTTTGTGCGTTCGTTGATATTATTTGAACGATGTGAACTTCTCCAATGTGTTAGGAGTGGCGTACCAACTGTATAATAACTACTAACTAGTCAACTCTTTTGTTAAACCACAAAATACCTACAATGCTTCTTGACGTTTTGTCGCTAAATGGAACAGGGTTGTCAAGAACAAACAGAACGCGTGGAACTGATTCCGTTTAAGTAAATGACATACACTAACGAGCGTATCGGTTAGCAAGCGAGCCACCCAGTACTGCTCCTTCCACCGTTTCTTCATACTGCGCCTCACAGTTGCTACTTGCCGCCGCCGAGTCGACTCACTTTTATCTTTTGTATGTATTTGTCGAATATACACTACTCCTAACACAATCAATATTAGCTTAACGGGAATGCCAGGAACTGGATTTACGGCAGCTACTATTCAAATATTTATCAAGAGGCTCCTCACAGTCGGGTTAATTTAATTTAGTTATAACTAAGTGTCTAGGAGCCAATTCTACTGTGGCCTTATAGCTCTTAGTAGTTTATATATTTAAGGATACTATTACTATCATTTTGAAACCGGCTATGAATTGTAACAATATTTTATTGTCTAACATTATAAATAGCTTGTAATAGATGGACGTCTCATTATAATATTATGTTTCCCTAGATGTTGTGATGTTGTGTTTTAGGATCGAGATTCATAGACCGCACTAACACTTCACTTTGAACATTGAGCAAATAAAAATATTAGGTAGGTACTCCACAGTCTAATTAAACGGAGATGAGTATAGGTACCTATATAACTGATTGATAATGATAATTTTCGCGTCAATTTCATTCCGGTACCTACTATTTCCAAGAATTGTGCAAAGCTAAGTTGTGACTTGGAATCTCGGCTTTAGACTAACATAATTTGGAAGGTATACATGCTAAGGCGGCCTAAAGGCCCGATAGAAAATTAATCTGGTGAGGTACAGAGCGCAAAGGTACTATGTAGGTATGCAGACTTACCTTCATAATTATGAACATAGGCGTGCAATACCTCGCGCTAAAATCGAAGAGTTGTGTTCAGAAAGTAAGGAACCCTTACGAGTATACCTAAGCAGCTTATGTATACTCTAAGAAGGAAACGTAATTATATAGTTTGTTCTTTAATTTAAGAGTGTTATAATGTTAATTATTTACTGTTGTATCCGCCTAGAATTTAAATGTACAAGTCATAATCAACCAATGCATAATAATCCAGTCTTATCTGTAATCAAATCAAATATAATATGACTAAGTAGGTACGCTATAAGTACAATTATATGCATTTCATGACCCATATTTAACGCTCAAATATATAGGTACTATAATTAGAACTGTAGCTTAACCTAAATCTTTTGGTATTAATGATGTTCCTAGACTCAAAATATCACTATTCTATTATCATATTATAATTGTAATGTGTCTCTTTTTGTGTTACTATTGAGAATGGGATTTAAAGAAAGACAATCAATTTTATTATATAAATTTAATTATATAATAAAATTGACAACTTATATAAGTTGTGTAGCATTGTCAATTTAATTATATAATAAAATTGACAATGCTACACAACTTATATAAGTTGTGTAGCATTGTATTAACACAACTATTTGAAAATCAACAGAGTAACTTGTTATCGCAAATTTAGTATTTTTCTTTTCGCATCCCTTTTAAAATTCGTACTTAATTTATCTTAAACCAATTGGATTCTTAATCATTTTGTCTTTATTGCAAAGAGAGCTTTTAAAACAATCGGTTGAACTTGCCTAAGATAACAAATATCGACTCTCAGTTTTGATTATGGTTTATTCTTCAAGCATATACCTAACATATTTTAATAGTGTTGTGAGTGGCAACCATGAAGATGATCGTAAATATGTTGTAACTACAATTAGGAACACGATGAATAGTTTTCTAATACAATTCATATACTTACAATAAATTCCTAAAAAATATTTATAACATTTGGTTATGTTACGGCTACAGAGGACTGGTGTAGGCATATATATATTACTTATAATAGGTCCATGGGTCATGGGTCATCTTCGTTATTGTCACTCACACGTAGTATAATCTTATATATTATGTATATAAAAATGATATGTTGGTTTGTGTACGCTTCAAAAACTCAAAAAGTTCTGCACCGATCGAGCTGAAATTTTAGCATGATATATAATTCGCATCAAGGATTGTTTTTATCTAATTTTTGCATCAGTAAAAAAAAACAAAAAAATCACAATGTGCCACGAAGCGTGGCAGGGTACAGCTAGTAGTCTTATAAATGACAATGGTATTAATTTGTATTATCTGAATGCAAACTATTGAATGTGAATAGTGAATAAATCTTAGGTGAAAAATTAAGCTGCTTTTTTATTTAAACCTGTTTAAAACCACGATTTGAACTAGTTGCTCTGCCATGTATATTATGAGCACGGCAGTGTCGACTTGAGTAGATAACCAATGATATCGCAGAAAATATCGGTCACGAGACCAAGTTAACACATGTTTTTGAAATTTCCTGCAATGTCATTGGTTTTCGATAAACTCTTCCGAGCGCTGCCTAGGAACCTAAGGGGACAAGGCCCTTATTATATTATAGTGTGGGTACCCCACAACATAATAGTAATGCCTACTAGGTTCTGTGCATCCACATTCTATTTTCAAAGCATTTGATTAACTTTTAATCAGCACTTGAATGGCAATTATGACGTATATTGGTAAGAAAAGGTCACATTACCTACTAAATAATGGTAATTTGTCTTCGCTGACGCCAAACCTGTCTCTCATAACCACGTATGAGCGCCACGAACACGAAGAACGTGACGAAAAGGCAACCGCAGATCTCTGCCAAGAAATAAAGAATCTGCCCCCAACGTATTATACGTAGGTATCTACATATCATCACGCAGAAGTGGTAGGCAGAGGTGCATTATATCAATATAGGTAGAAACTATTGTAGTCATTGCAATACACACCTTAGCCAGTAATATTGTTGACGCCACGTAAAAGGGGGCAAGACTATTGCTTTTACCGAGCACAAGAGTACATCCATAACTTTGTAGTTCACACCAAAGCTCCAACAGCCAGGACAGGTGTTACAGAGTACATTTTATACGGACATGTAGTTAGCCTATTAACCATAGTCAGAAATATCCGGACAGGTATCCCCGTAAAGAATTTCATCAAAATCAAACCAGCCAGTTTGTAAACTTTACCGTGTGATACTCCCTAGCGATGACTATAGACCCACTTTAAGGATAATGGCTATAGTATGTTAATATGGTAATAATATCACATTTGAAAAGGCTTCAGTAACTAAATTATGATGGTGGCCCCGCTGCAGAGTATGCTCTTCAGAGGGGCCACTTTATTTTCTGTTTTACAACGATAGGTATTTTTTTTTTAATTGCGAATAATAAAATTACATAGTTAATTTCTATGCTTATCACATTTAAAATCCTTATAGTGGGTCCGCTAGGAAGCATCACACACTTTACCAAGTAGGTATATTACTATCCACATGACAAGGTCCTCTTCCAGCGCCGTCTGCCTTGCACCACGCAGACAGCATAACGCTGAGAGACGGCCGTTTACTCCACATATGTTATGTATTATTATTATTTTATTTATTGTTATTATATACCAAGCTGTTATTGTTGTTTTTGTTATTTTATATAGGTAAGTGGAGTAATAAATGTTTTTTCTTTCACCTTTCTTATCTTTCTTTCTTTTCGCTCCAAATGAAGCAGTAAAAGAAAGAAAACATTACCGTGATTGGACCAAATAATTGTAGGTATGGGACCACTCAGATACCAGTAGCTTTCAATTAAACAATGATTTTAAAATGGGTTCACTCAGTCGAAAGCTATGAGGACATCAAAAAGCACTCGACCAATTGAGAACATTCTCCTTTTTTGTAGGCGGTTATAAATGAAACGAGACACATCTAACATGATCTATTTATTTATACGTATAACAACACTATATAAATATATACAATTAGAGCGTGGGCCCCTTACTCGACTTCTCTGAAGGGGCCCCTACAGGTGTCATATCAGGGTCTAAAGTGGCTTCCGCTTCCATATTTTTCAAGCTCTGTTCGAATTCCACAGGGTCGATGAACTTCTTCTTGGGGAATGGCGGTTTTCCTAATATTGCTTCGACGTCTTTGTAGTTTAATGTCTCTTTTTTAAGCAGCTCCTCAGCCAACTGTTACACAACAAAATGCAGCTTAATTATATTATTATTACAGATACACTTAGTACAGACACTTTTTATTTAATTTTTTTCGGCCGGGCGCCTCTTGAAATACCTTCTGCAGGTGAACCAGAACGGACTTTAGAGCGGCCGCAAACTCGGGACGCGGAATTAAAAAAAAAACGACACGCTTTTTACTGTTTTGTTATGGCACAGATAAAATACTATACTAGTAGAGATATGTAACTATACCAAACAAAAATCAGGGCAAGTGCGTGTCGAACTACGCATAAAATAGGGTTCCGTAGTTACCCATAAAAGCCTCTATAACCCCTGAACTAGCAGAGTTATACTATCCGTTATAGTTTTCCTTCAAAGTTTATTATACCATTATGATTTTTTTCAGATTCTAAGAGCTTGCCGTTTAGATTTCTAAACGGTGATTTAACAAAAAAAAAGCGCTTTAAAGTTAAATATCTCGCAAACGGACACCTAAATCAAAAATTTGTCTAAGCAACCTCCCAACGTTTTAAAAAACCTCTCTAATGATACCCCACGCGATGGGCTTAGCGCTAGAAAACTAAATAATCCCCATTATGATTTTTTTCAGGTTCTTCACGCCAGCCGTTTAGATTTTAGAGGGGAGGGGAGGGCGCTCTGTTTTCGCACAGTCGATGACGGACCGACATGTCGAAACTATAAGGGTTCCGAGACTTTTACTACGATACCCTAAAAACGGGGCTGTTCTTAGGCAGACTTACATTACGGGTGTGATTTACGTAAAATTCCCAACAAATGCGGTTCAGTATTTTCGGAGCCATTCAATGCAAACTAATAAACAATAAAATCTTTTCTCTTTATAATATTAGCATAGATCTAGTCTCAATTACCTAAGTCATATAACACAAGCATATATTAGCTTACCAAAGAATTACCATAATATTTATACAGACAGACAGACATACATCAAGCCCGTATCCTCGAAGGGGTAGGCAGAGATTCATTACACAGAATTACATACCACAGAATATCTGTAGTTCGAGCGATATAATATCATACTCAAATTATACACATTATAAAACAAAGTCCTCCTAAGCGTCTGTCTGTCTGTCAGCAGAGTCAACCGATTTGTATGCTACTTTCACTAATAGATAGAGTGGTTCTCGAGGAAGGTTTCAGTATGTATTTTGTGTGTTTTAGTTTATAATAAGATATATTTACTTTAGTAAGCAAGTTCTGGTTGTCACGCAACAGTTTCTCTGTAGTATAGTAAGCGTCGGCGATCATTCGCCTCGCCTCGTGGTCTATCAAGTGTTTCAGCTTGTTGCTGTAAGGGCTCTTGCCTTCGTCCTTCGTATTGGAAAACGATATTAGCCCCACTGTGGGTGACATGCCGTACACTTTCACCTAAAAAAAAACATTGATACAAAACCTACTTACAATATTAACGGAATGGGATCAATTAAAACAAAAAACCGTTTACCTAGTCGAAAGATTTGAGGTAACAAACAGTTAAATAAACAACGGCCAAGTGCGAGTCGGACTCGCGCACATTTATGGTTCCGTACAAAAACGGCAATAAAAATCACGTTTGTTGTATGGGAGCCGCCTTAAATATTTATATATTGGATGGAATCAGGCGTTACCTGGCGAAAGTCCATGACAAAGCAATGGTAAATATGATGTTAAAACTTTTAATTCATAGCATTATTTCGCTAAAATAGAAGACATTACAACGTCGACATATGTTTCACCTCTACACGAGGCATTCTCAAGACTGTCTCAGAGAGAACAGCAAAATATGAAGCCAGAACATAGTTGTTTATAAGGTATGAACATGTAAACACATACCAGTGTCACATACCAGTACTAACAATTATTGTGATTCGGACCCACCAAAAACAACAAACGGGGGTAGAAATATTAAATTAGGCTACGTAAATATAATTAGGAATTTTTATACAAAAAAAAATTTTTTTTTTTTTTTTCATATATTATTAACATCATATTTACCATTGCTTTTTAAATATTTATTATTTGTTGTTATAGGATATGTAGCTACTTGACTGCTTCGGTGGTGTAGTCGGTAGTGCATCCGCTTTCGACGCCGAAGTCTCAGGTTCGATTCCCGGGCGGGATAAACTTTGTGTGATGACACATACATTTGTGGCGAAGTCTGGATGTTTCTTATGTATAATATGTACGTATTTACAAATAAAAATATCTATAAGTATTGATATCAGTTTATCTAGTACTCATATCACAAGCTCTGCTTAGTTTGAGACTAAATGGCGTTGTGTTAATTGTCCTAACATATTTTTTACTAAACAATAAGTAAAAGAGAAACTACAAACTGCAATGTAAACATCATGCGTCGCCCGTTGTCCAGTAAATAACATATTTTAAGTACACTTTAAACTCGATTTTTTTTTCAAAAAACGTCGTGTTTAAACATCGTAATCATAAAGTCAGCCCTTTATATTTAACTCTTAAGCGCAGGCCACACCGACAGCCGAGCGGGCGAGACGGGCGAGCGAGCGAGACGGGCGAGCGAGCTAGGCGAGAGGGCGAAGCGAACTAGCAAACTACGCAAAATTTTGGCGAAGTAAACTATGTGGTTCACACCGAAAACTATGGACGGACGGGCGTAGCGGGCGTAGCGGGCGAAGCGGGCGTAGCGGGCGGAGCGGGCGAACTGGGGGGTGCGAGAGGTTAGCGTTCTGTCTATTGTCATGTCAGTTGTCACTTGCGCGCAGTTGCATAGTGCACGTTTTTTTGCACTTCGAGTACCCGAAACGGGGAGGACGGGCGAGTGTGCTGGCGGGTGAGCTAAGCTAGCGAAGTGGGCGCGCCTAACGAGGTGAACGAGAAGCTTCGCTGGAATAGCCGGATAATTTCGTTAGGTTCGCTCGCATCGCTAGTAGGTTTAGTCGGTAGCTCGCAGTGTGAACCGAAGTATGTAAAGAGGTGAAACGATGTTCGCCCGCCTAGCTCGCTCGCCCGCCTAGCTCGCTCGCCCGCCTAGCTCGCTCGCCCGCCCGCTGGCGGTGTGGCCTGCACTTTAGATTTTAAAATGTGGCTCCTGTCTTCAAAGTAACCCTGTATATAAAAAAATCGCAAATGCTTTTGCAAACATAATACCTGTGCGTACGCAATTTTGGTGACTTTCTCAAGGTCATTCTGCGCACCGCTTGTGATAGAGTTGAATACTATAGCTTCTGCGGCCCGACCACCAAGTGCCATACACATGCGGTCGAACAACTGGAAATTTAACATGATTATTAGATAAATAAATAAAATAAAATAAATAAGAGGGGCTCGTGGTCTAGAGGTAACTGACAATGTTAACACATTGGAAAGGTTAAGCAACATCGACTCAGGCCGGTCTTAGGATGGGTGACCATTTCTTAAGACATTGAGACCCCTCCGTGCCTCGGAGAGCACGTTAAGCCGTCGGTCCCGGTTGTCATACTAACATCTATGCCAGTCGTTAGGGGTAGTTGGAGCCCTAAATAAAAAATCCGACCGGCTAACTACAGAACTTCGATATCGCCCATGAGTTGTGAAGGTCAGATGGCAGTCGCTTCACGGAAAATATCAAAGTTCAGCTGAATCGCAGTTAGACTGGAAAGCCTTTTCCCAACTGAGTTGGGAAAAGGCTCGGTGAATGATGATTAGATAAATAAATAAATGTATTTGGACATTCTCACACAACGTCACGAGGGGCTCGTGGTCTAGTGGTAACCGACAATGTTGCCACATTGCAAAGGTTAAGCAACATCGACTCAGGCCGGTCTTGTTGCGACCCCTCCATCTCTCGGAGAGCACGTTAAGCCGTCAGTCGCGATTGTCATACAAACATGGCAGTCGTTAGGGGTAGTTGGAGGAGCCCTAAATCAAAAATCGGACCGATCTAACTACAGAACTTCGATATCGGCCATGGGTTGTGGAGCCAGTTAGACTGGAAAGCCGACCACAACTGCGTTGAGAAAAGGCTCGTTGGATGATTCTCACACAATGTCATCTAGCCCAAATTAAGCTAATATAAGCTTGTGCTATGGAATCTAGACGACTGATAAACATTTATATATGTATTTCTAAACATAATATGCATAGAAAACACCCAAACTTCGAAACAAACATATGTGGATAACACAATTATTTGATTCCAACCCTGGACCTCAGGGACAGCAGTCGCATACACCAGTACGCCATCGAGGTAGTTGACTATAGACAAATATTAATGACTTCAACAAATAGATGTTTGTTTCGGAGTTTGGTTAGAGCATAACAATAAATTAAGAAAATTGCATACCTAGTTTATTTGTTATATATATTATATATATAGTATATATTTACACAAGAAGGTAACAAAGCGAGGAGAATAATAGTAAGGATAGAGGTATAGTACAATGGCACCACTTATTTCAAAAGAAATCTCTTCCAGTGAGCCAGGGGAAGGAAATGCTTGGTAGAAGAAGCTTGAAGTGTGCGTAGGTTCAGTATATTGTTACAGTTAACTGTATTATAGTTACATAAATACATACTCATACTACGAATGCACCTACATATACATACATATATAAAATGAATATATATAAAATATACATACATATTTAAAATATATTTAAAACATAGAGGAGAAATATTGTTCTTTCACTTTCCTCTTAAAGGTGTTTAATTAGTATGTATTCAGAAATATAATAAGTATGTTTATCAAATTATGTTTAGAGAAGGAAAACTCGACACTGCCCACTATACCAACCCGTCTGGCCGGCGTGGTATATATAGGCTGAATTCCCTACCTCTCTGGGGGAGGTCTCAGCCCAGTGAATGGCTGTGACGGAAGAATGGATGGAAGTGGCTGAGACGAATTTCGATCTCAGGCGGTCTACTAGTTATTATAGTTACCTCTTGTTTAGTGTAAAGCTTCTGATCCGAGGTTGTGTACTGAGCGAATCCAAGTGCCATGTTAGTGCGAGGCACTATGGTGACCTTCAGTAACGCGTCAGTGTGCTCCAGCAACCAACCGGCGAGCGCGTGACCGGACTCGTGGTAGGCAACTATACGTTTCTCTTCGGGAGACATCGCGTGACTACGTTTTTCTGTACCACCTGTAGGAATTACAATTCTACTAAATAACCTAATTTTGGGTGAAAATGCTCGAAAATGTGGATGAAAATGGAAGAAGCGAAAGAAGTATGCCAAGAAAGTAGCAAGTGGAAATCTATAGTCGTTGTCTTGCCCCAACGGGAAAGCGGTTGCCTCGACATATTATTGTGTATATGTCACCGTATAGGATTGTAAAAACACACTTGATGATTGATGGAATAATTGTAATTACTGGCGACTAGAAAAAGTGGCCTGAGTTAATATTGCCAGATTCTTCTTTCACAGGCTCTACCTATAAAACTCACAATGGGTAACATTAAATAAAATTAATAATTTATTAAAAAGAAACACTGACACAATAGATGCAATTACTTGCTATTGTAAAAGAGTGGCTCTGAGGTAGAGCCTGTAAGAGAAGAACTTGGCAATAAAAACTCAGGGCCACTCTTTTCCAATCGCCAGCAATAATAATAATACCATCAATCATGCGAGTATGATAACAATCTCACAGCTTTTACAATCCTACGGTGACATATACATAATGTTAGTACAGAAGAGTAAACGGGTCCCCTCACCAACAAGTGAAGCTTAAAAGTTCCCGAGAAGCGGCAAAACGTACGCCACATTTTACGTGGGCTCAACAATATTACTGGCAAAAAGTGGACATATAAATTGGGAGAAACCGGCATGTTCCTACATGTACAAAGGGTCGCCTGCGACTTAGTCCGCATAGTAATTAGGAATATTTCCTTTTTTAGAACTTTTAAAGAGGAACAATTCTTTAGTAAATCATTATATATAACATAACATTAATCATTCGATCAGCGCATGCAACGGAAGTTCTCAAAAGAAATAAACTTTCCCCGTTTTGGAGTTTACTCCTTAAGAATCGATTTTCATACATAAGGCGCCCGGTATGAGAAAAATCCGAGGGGTAGAACCTACTAACAAGTAACGAAAATCGTGTCACGTTTTTGGTGCGCAACTTTCTAATTTGGTATGGTTAGATACTCGTACTTAAGGAGTAAACTCCAGTCGTGCGTCGGAGCTGACACACACACTTTTTTTAAGACATGATGTTATATAGCCTATAGCCTTCCTCGATAAATGCACCTTTCAACACAAAAATATTTTTTCAAATCGAACCAATACTTCATGTGATTAGGTCGTTCAAACAAACTCTTCAGCTATATAATGTTAGTATAGATGTACTTACCAACAACTCTCTCGACGGCGTATTCCAGATTGGTTTGTTTCACAATAGTCTGTTTGTGTCTAGCCGCGTGCAGTGCTGCCTCGTTGCAGACGTTCGCTATGTCTGCGCCGCTGAATCCGGGTGTCAAATACGCCAATCTGCATCAATACATCTTTCTAACAATCTCGGCGTATAAAAGGACGGTCAATCTCATCCTTCACATGCGACGTACACCACGCATTATGACAAATTAACAGTATCTGGCCCATACAATTTGTATGGTAACGAACACACTGGTCATTCACCACGCTGTCTTACGCGTCACTGCCTCAAATTCGCGTGTTCCCATGCTATCTCACGCGTACGACGTTGTCACACACGTTTAAAGTGTCATAGCGTGTAGATAACGTAAACGTCAGACGTCGTAAGACATAGGACCAGTGTGTCGCTGTGCCCACGTCGCGTGGCATACTTAGTATGTGAAGGACCAGTATGTTCTAAGCTTTATAAACCGCTGCCTACCGCTTCGGTGAAACAGTCGTGATTGTATGAATCTTTGTAATGTATAAATGTCTATTGTATTAGGCTTGACCAGAATTTGTGGCCTAAATCCTCACCACTGAAAGGCTTATTCATTACCATCTGAAGGCTAAGTAACGTTGTGTAAATTTGTGGTTAATTTGATATACAATTTAATGTAAACGCACACTTATCCAATCCGAACGCATAGAACTAAAGGAATTTTAGAATTCTGTAAATGAATTAATGTCGTGTCATGTAATGTAACCTCGCACATTATCCGCGTCGAATCTTTTTCCAAATTCGGACGATTCAACTCGGATAAGTGTGCGAGGTTTCATATATGGAATTCTGAAATTAGTTCAGTTCTATTCTTTAGGCGAGTTAAGCTCGGATAACTGTGCCTTCAGAACCAACGCAGTTTGTTCTACTTATGATCGCGTGTTCGTAATGCGTCCACACGATGCCCGCTCTCGTGTGGACGCAGGCTGAAGAAGTTGCAGTACACAAGTCCAATTGATAATAAATAAGTACCTATAATAAAGTAATGGTATAAGTAAGATGTTAAAACTTTTCAAAATATAATAGTTTCACCTCTAAACGAGGCATTCTCAAGACTGTCGCAGAGAGAACAGCTGTTCTGGTAATAATGCTATTATATTTTGAAAAGTTTTAACATCTTACTTACCATTACTTTGTCATGGATTTTCGCCAGGTAACGCCTGTTTCTATCCAATACCTATAATAAAACAGTCTTCACCAAAGAAATTGTTGTTTAGTATACAAAAAGTAAATCTATTTATAAATATTCATTACAGCCTAAAATTACCGTTTCACATAATGAACAGGCATTTCTTCCAACACGATATTTTTGAGATGCCTCGTGAATATCTCTTCGCGTTCGAACATGTTCGGGAGATCGATTAATATGTGACGATCAAATCTGCCTGGACGTAACAGCGCCTGTTAACACAATACATACATTATAACCATTACAAACTAGACTATAGTATAATCGCGTTGAAAAAAAAACCGGACTGTTATTTATAAAAACAGAAAAAAAACTACGATTGTTATGTAACGGAAACCCTTTAAGTATTTATTTTATTCTGTTTTTAGGTATTTGTTGTTATAGCGGCAACAGAAATAGGTACATCATCTGTAAAAATTTCAACTTTTTTACCATTACGGTTCATGAGATACAGCCTGTTGACAGACGGACGGACAGCGGAGTCTTAGTACTAGGGTCCCGTTTTACCCTTTGGGTACGGAACCCTAAAAAATAGTGACTCATTATGGTCACCCAGCTTAGCCACGCCCCTTGACTAATTAGGTCATAGTATATTAGTAAGCCGTATTCACATTGGGCGTGTCATTCACTCGGACTGCAGAGATACTATTCAGTATGTAACATCTGTCCTAGCTGTTGAAATTTTGATCTGATTTACAGGTTGGTGGTGACTTGCCCCCTATTTTTATTTTATATCACGTCGCCGAATTGATGCCGCCCGCCTGATGGAAAGCCGTTGCGACCTCTGGCGATTGTGGGCGACTCTAACAGTACGCAATGTGCACTATTAAGAGTGGTCCTCAACTTGGCAACCTAGTCATGTGCCTTCACGCTCCGCTTGAAGAACCCTGGGTAGTAAGTAAGAGGAAAAGGAAAAACGTGCGCGGGGGAGGGCGTTCCAGGCCTCGATCGATCTACAGAGGAACGATCTCTTGAAACGCTCAGTTCTTGCGAAAATTCTATCCACAGTATACGGGTGGCATCTCTGCCCGGCACGTGTTGTACGGGATCTAAAAGAAGAGGGTGGGCTTAGGTTAAAGAGCTCTTCAGAACACTCGCCGTGGTAAACGCAGTAGAATGTGGCCAAGGAAGCTATTGTGTGGCGCTGCGCAAGCGGTTCAAGGCTTCTTGTTATCTCAGGACAATCTATAATCCGAATAGCCCGTCGCTGCATAGCGTCGAGTGCGTCTAGCAAGTACTTCGCGGAAGCGTCCCGAAGGTAGGAAATTGCTGTAAATGCACACACCTGTTTTTCTGTCATTAAATTCGACCAGCTTCTCAGATCCCCGTCGGGATATGTGGATGAGGTTTCGGTCGAGATCTACCACAAGTTGCCGCCTCTCGTCCTCAATCTCGGTTCGCTTCGTTGCCGGACGGGCGTGTAGCTTCGATGCAGAGTGCAATCTCATTGATATGCAGGAGAAAAAGAGTCGGTGATAGCACCGACTCCTGCGGCACCCCGTCATCCATCAGCTTAAAGCGAGAAGCCCGACCATCGCAGAGGACCCGAACACTACGACCATTTAGGAAGCTGGTAATCCAGTTGCACAATAGAGGCGGCAGCCCATATGCCGGAAGTTTTGAGAGCAACGACGCATGCCGCACCCTGTCAAAGGCTTCGGCAATATCTAGGCTTATAGCCAAGGATTCACCGTGCCTCTCCATAGCTTTACCCCAGATATGTGCTACGTATAGCACATGTCTTGTCAGAAGATTACCCGTCGATCGTTTTGCTCTAAAGCCATATTGTCGATCATTAATCAGCGAGTGATACTCCAGAAAACGCATGAGCTGCTTGTTTATAACGAGCTCAAACACTTTACAGATGACTGAGGTGACAGCTATGGGGCGGTAGTTGCCAGGGTCTGACCGGTCTCCTTTCTTAGGGATCGGTCGTACGTTCGCCTTTTTCCAAACCTCCGGTACATCCCCCGAAATGTAAGAGAAGCGGTACAGGTGTGTCAACGCTGGAGAGAACTCTAATTTTTGAATTACCATCGCTGGAATGTCATCAGGACCACTGGCTTTCCGTGTATCGAGTGACCGCAGCAATGCCCGAACATCGCATTGCCTGACCACAATATCAGGCATTGCGACACCACAGTTGGCGATGGTGGGAGGCTGCACGCCACGGTCATCAACCCGAGAATTTGCCGCAACGAGATTTGCAAGCATGTCTGCTTTCTCTTGGGCTGTGTAAGCGAGTGACCCATCAGGGTAACGCAGCAGCGGCAGCGAAGGTTGACAGAAGTTAGCCAGTTACCCGTAGGATGTGAAGTAAGCTGCTGACCAAGCCGCGCGACGCGCTGGGCATCTGCTTTCTTGAAGGCTGGCTTTGCGGATGCTGGTGACATCAGTAAACGGGGTGTAGTATTGCATCCCCAAGCTGATCTCGCCAGCAACGGCAGGCGCTATCGGACGGAGACTTCCCTGCAAAGCAGCGTTGACTCCAGGCATCGCACGCAAAGTAGTCCCGTAGACCATCCCAGTCTGACGACGAGTAGAGCCTGAGTCACCGCGTTATTTCTACTGGACGTACAGTTGGTGGCACCTGCATACCAGTGCGGACCAGATAATGGTCGGAAGTGCCCAGTGGGGCACCCACTGACGTACTTTACTGATCCGGGCGACTCGTCAGCAGCAGGTCCAGCAAAGCGGGTTCGTGATCGGACCTGTTCGGTATCCGCGTGGTCCCACGCGCCATCTGGGTCAGACCGTGAGAGAGAGCGAATGAGTGGGCGGCTCGTCCCGCATGATCAGTTCGGAGGGACCCCCGCCAATCAGTGTGATGGCTATTGAAATCCCCAAAAACATCTGTTCAGCGTTCGGGAACCGCACCTGCGCGTCATCAGCCGTTTTGCAGAGGTATTGAAAAAGTCTAGTTGTCTCAGCATCCCCTGAATGGGAATGGTAGATGCACACATCTGGCTCATAGACCCGTGATCTACGTGCAACTAAAAGACGGAGTATGCAGCTCAACCGGCGACAGCAAACATTCATCCTAATGAACACGCACACTCCAGCCCTATCTCGAAATTGCTCCTCGTCGATATAACTGGGGTAGCACAGACGTGTCGTTAGGGCGGCGTATTAGCGTCTCCGTGAGGAACAACACAGCAGGCCGTGCCGTCTCGTGGTGGTGGACGGCATCGAAGTTAGCATGGAGTCCGCGGATGTTCGCGAACTCCACCTCAAAAGACTGAAAGACTGAATTTGTGGGGTTTCTAGGGGCCGCTGTGAACATTTAATTTTTTTATGTTGCAATGTCATGATGAAAAGGGGAAGCGTGAAGACAGGGCGCCATTTGGTGCAGCAGTAAGTGACAAAGCGCACATACTAGCTTCGTCTAGAACCGTGTGGTTAGGTCGGAGTCGACCCGCCGGACGGAAGGATTCCCAAACCCCCCTGATGCAAGGCCGCTGCTACCCCACACAGGTTACCACGCGGAGCGGCGATCCCACAGCAGGATTATGCGCAACATGTGGGGCAGCCTCCTGGGGTGGTTGGTCCCAAGCGGGCCCTATGACTATGTTGCGGGCGGCCACGGCAACGCCGTAGCTAAGGGTCTCCCTGGCCGGCGAATCGACGCACAACACCCACACTACACTCTGCTTCGCTCCCACTGGTCCCACACCTGCTGCACCACACATCGTCCCGGGCCCGGCGGTGCAGCTGCTGAACCCTTGACGCAACCCAGCCTGGGCTAGGTTACTTGGGGGGCTTTAGCACAGTTGCACAGTGGCACCCCTCGGAACAACACTGTTGTACCACCTGGTACCCAAGTGGGAGCAACGCCACCACTTGGATACCGCTATGTCGCGTAGCCTTGTACGTTAATCAGCAGGTGCGCCAGCTGTAGCTCACTGAGCTCGACGTCGTGTTGCTGCGTGCCGTCCTCGCCCTGTCCTTCTCCGGGGAGACTTCAACCCGGGAAACCAGGGGCAAGGGAAGGCTTTTGCGCGCAGCATGCGTCTCCGCCCGCCGCCAGTACACCAGGTTTCGCCGGAGACATCGCCGCCCAGAAGACGCGGCAGCCCGAGAGGCGGAGCTGTACCGATCCCATCCGGATACCGGCCGATCGTGTTGCTCGACGAGATGTGTAAGCTCTTTAATCGAATTATCGCGGAACGCCTCGTCGAGCATCTCACGAGTGTGGGGCCAGACCTGGCGGACAACCAGTACGGCACATCGGGGACGCTCCCCCGTGAACGCGTACATGCGCGTGAAGAGCCTGACGTATTGCCAACGCTTTTAACACCTTGCCATGGAGCTGCGTTGGGGAGGCGATCGTGTATCACGAAACGCCTCTTTACCACAGTCGTATTGTCGGGGCTTACCTCTCGGCAGGGCCATAGGAACATGGGATACGACTGGGTGCTGCGGGGTGCGTTGCCTGAGGGCGACGACGTAACGTGCTACACCGACGATACCCTCGTCACGGCGCAGGGTGAGGAGACAGCACTCAAAGTCACGACGGGTGTTGCTCAAGTCGATTCTTTATTTTTACGGACCTCGGAACGGTCCATCTGAAGGTTCCAGCTTAACTGTAGGAGGTGTTAGCATCGGCATCCAGCCGAACTTCGGACCACATTTCCGAAGTTAGGGCCCCAAAGTGACGGGGCATCAGTCCCGTTTTCGCGGCCTAAAGGGGCCCAACGCTTCCTGCACCTGGATCCTGGAGACTGTACCTGGGGATCGTGTGGAATATGGCCCTATACGGGGCTCCCGTATGGGCGGCGAGGATTTACGGCCAAGAACGCGACTATTTTGAATAGACCCTTGAGGACTTTAGCCGTCAACACAATAAAGGGGCACCGCACGATCTCCGGAGAGAATGCATGTCTCTTAGCCGGAACCCCTCCATGGGACCTGGAAGCGAGCCATCGCGGCGGTGACACCGATCATGGACGAGTGGCTGCAGAGGCGGCACGGTGACTTCACGTATCTTGCGACACAGATCATTACCGGGCACCTTCGATCAAATATGCACGGATGCTTCGGCAAGTATCTGTTTCGCATTCATCGTGAGGTCACACCCCAGTGTCAACACTGCGAGGCCTCCGACGAAGACACCGCACTCCACACGTTGGTGGAGAGCTCAGCGTAGGCGAGTCAGTGCCGGGACCTCAGGTGGAACTGGAGGGTTACGGGGTGTACCCTCCCCACTGAGATCCGAAGTCAGCGGCCAGGGCGCCCTGTGGCTGGCTTATTTACGCCAAGACCATCGACCTCCATGATCAGGGCCAGAGGACGGTTGAATAGCATCCCGCCGTCCTTACAGAAGCAAGCTAGAAGAGTAGCGTGCTGATTTTCAAAAGTCAATTACATACATTTTCATCTCTCATACTCTGAAAGTAGGTCATTGCTTACCTAATATGCGGGTTGAAAGTGATACATTTCGGCCCTAGGGCGGAAAAGTAAAAAAAAATCATCAGCATATCTTGAGGCGATGGCATAAAACGTATACAGCCAAAGTTCGATAGTCAATATAACACTCTGGTTTTTGAATGAACAAAAAAAGAGTTGGGTTACAATAAAATAAAACGTAAACAGCACAAACAATAATTATTTGGACAGTTATACCTTAAAACACTGAGTATTTTACTCAGAATTTTAAGATTGAGACTCCGACCAAACCTGACTAAATCGACAGCGGTAACGCGTCAAATCAAACTCTATAGCGCATCCTAAAATATGTGCGTAAGAAAATAACTGAAATAATTAAAATAACTGAAGACCATTTTGTATGGAAAAATATAACTAATGACAAGGCGGTATGACCAAAAGACTTGCCTGCCCTGAAAAAAGTGCGAGTGAAAATCAAAAATTTAAAAAAAGGCGGGAAGTACAATACTTGATACTATCTATAATCTCTATTGTTATATTTGTTTTATTTGACTTTTATTTGCTTTCCTCGTATTCGAAATGAAAAGTTGAGTGTTTAACTCGGGTGAAAACACCCATTCTGGCTCGCACTATTTGAATATCTCGTCAGAAATGGGATGCTTTCTTCCCTTGGTTAACAATCTACTATTGTATGTGGTACCTATGTAATTGACTTTTGAAAATCAGCACGCTACTCTTCTAGCTTGCTTCTGTAAGTGTTCAGTACAATAAGTACTGAATCATCACTGAACATAGTATATAACTTCGATCTTTAAACTTGTCAACGGATTTTGATGCGTTTTTTACCAATGGATAGAGTTGTTCTCGAGGAAGCCGTGGGCGTCCACTAGTACTTTATAAAAATGAGATAAACATTACCTTATCGAGTACATCAGCCCTGTTAGTAGAAGCGAGTACAACAACACCTTCACGACTCTTCATCCCGTCCATTTCGACGAGCAACTGGTTCAGTGTTTGTTCCCCTTCGCCGCCGCCGGGACCAAACGATTGTGGTCCACTGGACCTGGCCCGACCCACTGCGTCCATCTCGTCTATGTATATTATACAGGGGGCGCGTTTACACGCTTCTTTGAATAAATCTCTGGAAATTAATACATATTACATAATTTAGTTTGGTTTATTAGGGTTCTGTACCCAAAAGGTAAAACGGGAACCCTATTACTGAGACTTCGCTGTCCGTCCGTCTCATGAACCGTGACAGTTAGAACGTTGAAATTTTCACAGATGATGTATTTCTGTTGCAGCTATATCAACAAATACTAAAAAAACAGAATATAATAAATAATTAAGGGGTGATAAATAAGGGGGATAATAAATATGAAGTGATGCTATGACTGCGCGCTCTCCGTCCTCTATTTCGAAAACGGTTCATCGTATGAAAAAAAAATTTTTAACAAAATTTGTAGAGAATTTTGTATTCTACAATATTGATAATAAATACAAATAGCAAAAAACCCATAGGAAATTAGATATTTACAAAAAAAGCGCAAAAAACGATTTTTGTGACCTTGAAATTTAATAGTTGCGTACACCCTACCATATGTAGGTTTTGAGACAACTTTTAGGGTGTCAATATACAAGTATTTACAGACTTACAGCTGGGTATCTCGAATTCCGAGGTGAACTTACTATAATGACTGGACTAATAGCTGATTAATTCGGCTATAGTTTTACTCGTTTACCATTCCCATGGGAACATGTTACATGGAAGTAAGGAAAAGGTTGTGTATAACACTCAGGTATAATATTTTCTGGTTTCGTTGGCTTTACTTTAGCTGACACGGCAAACCCTGTTGTGCTATTTAAACTACTAGCTGATCGCTGCAGCTCCGCCCGCGTGATTTAGTTTACTCGTTTCCGGTTCCCGTGGGAACATATTACCGGGATAAAAAGTAGCCTATGTTACTCAGGGTGAATGTAGCTTTCCAATGGTGAAAGAATTTTTGAAATCGGCACAGTAGTTTTTGAGTTTATTAATTACAAACATACAAAAATACAAATCTTTCCTCTTTATTGACCGAGCGAGCGAAGCGTCTCAGTTTTAACTCGAGGACTGGCCGATTTGGCGTTGTTGGTATGTGTGTCAGTTCCGGTCTACAGGCCGCATTTTTCAGCCGATTTTCATGAAATTTGGCACAAGTGTTCTTTGTTGCAAGGCGCAACTTTTGTCGAAGGAATTTTTCGATTGGGGGGAAAATAGGGGAGAAATGGGGGAAAATGCATTTTTCAGCCTATTTTCATGAAATTTAACTTTTGTCAAAGGGATTTTTCGATTGGGGGAAAATGGGGGAAAATGCGAAAATAACGCGAGGTCTACTGTTCACAGAACCACTAGTAATATTAGTACAGAAGTATAGAGTGCACGGCAAACCCAGGACTGTGATTGGCTGTGCCATATCGGCAGGCACCTAACATTTTGTTGCCTTTCATCAACTTTCATCGCAAGGCATCGGGTTTTTTCAAAATTATACTATGGCTGCTACTTTTTATTAAATGAATTCGGCCATTTTGCCCGGTAACGACAATAGGCTTGCCCCCTATTACGTGAGACTAAAAATACAGGCAAATTGAGGGTGTGTAATGCACCTCTGCCTACCCCTTCGGGGATTTAGGCGTGATATGTGTGTGTGTGTGTGTGCGTGTTTGCGTGTGTGTGTGTGTGTGTGTGTATGTGTGTCTGTGTAATAGACAAAATATTCGCGTCTGCTCATAGTGCATGAGAACACTTCACTTACCTGACTCGTGCTGCTCCTAAACCACCAATCATTTCGATGAACTCTGACCCATTCATAGACAGGAAAGGTACATTCGCTTCTGATGCTACCGCTTTAGCAAGCAATGTTTTACCGCAACCGGGCGGTCCCAATAACAAAGCGCCCTTTGGTACCTGTGGTATTAAATTATAATAATCATTACAACAATTTATTTGCTGTAATAGATTGTGACGAGGGGGGGGCTCGTGGCTTAGTGGTAAACTAATAGGTTAACAAATTAGGATGGGTGACCATTTCTTAAGACACTAGTACGGTGCGCGGTGCTTCGCGCCGCACCACGCCATAGGTTTTGGCCTATAACTTTTCACCCCTTAGGGCTACGTCAAATTTTCGATTTTTTGGCTTGCCTCCAGATCGAGGGCTATCCATAGAGGGGTCAATCATCATTGGAGCATAAGCATCTTGAGAGCTAAGGGGGACAAAAATTACGTTCACCATTTCTATATATAGGTTGAGACGCCTACGTCCCTCGGGCAATACGTTAAGCTGTCCCGATGGGACCGAGTGTTGGTTCCGGTTGACATCTGTGGCAGTCGTTACGGTTAGTTGGAGCCCTAAAACAAAAATCCGACTGGTCTAACTACAGAACTTCGATATCGCCCCTTGGTTGTGGAGTTCAGATGGCAGTCGCTTCACGGAAAATATCGAAATTCAACCACGTCGCAGTTAGACTGGGAAACCGACCTAAAATGAGTTGGGAAACGGCTCAGTGGATGATGAGATGGCGCTTCTATAAGAAACAACACACCCCGAGTCGCGATACTGATAATATATAAGTATTATCAGTTCATATGAATGCGTTGGCGTCTTGATCTGTTGGTTGAAGGTTTCTCCCAAAAAGGAAATAGCCGTTGGTTCAAGTCCGCCCCGAGACTATCGTTTTTGCTATTCGGCTTGCCCCTAATACATGGGGCGGGGCCTTCAAAATTACTGGCAAAGTATGGGTGTATCATGCATCTCTGGTTTCCCCTTCGAGGATATAGGGGTCATGACATGTTGGTAAATTGAAAAGTAATAACCTTGGCTCCTAAGCTCTTGTAATGCTCAGGGCGTTTAAGATAGTCCACAAACTCCATAACTTCGATCTTGGCTTCCCTCAGGCCGGCCACGTCATCAAATTTGACGCCCTTCCCTTGACCAGTCATAGAATCCACTAGAGTGAACTTGGCACGTCCCAATTGGCTCTGCAAAATGCCACATATTGACATGATTAACTAATAAAAATTGACATAAGCTATAGTTTTAATCAACCCATGACCATAAATCATTATGTAATAGATAACTCGGTCGTCTAATGGTAATGACTCCGGTCCACTCGGTCGATAGTGACAACTATCAATGAAAACGGATACCTGCATGCGCTACAGAAATCTCCCGCACCCACCGCATGCGAGGACTAACGACCTATGTAAAGCCAACTAATAAAAAAAATAATTGTTCAATGATTGATTCAAGCCAACCAAAACGACGGAGATCCGAAGAACGAAGGTATCTTTAACGTATCTTTGATATTGCCACAATCCAAATATACAGAGATCGGCGAGCCATCAATTCACATTTAATGGTAATCCACCTAGTTTAGAGGAAATAAAACATCTAATTAAAAATAAGCCCACTAAAACCGCACTTGGGCCTGATGGAATACCTTACATTATCTACAAAAATCTCCATCAGTTCGTAAACACCTTCTTAGCCTATTTTGCAGGATCCTGATTGAGTAATTTTGAAACCACCTGGGTTGGTTTCAAAATCGGATGAGTATTTTGGTAGCGAATTCAATGCAAACATACAAACAATCAAATCTTTCCTCTTTCTAATATCAGTAGAGAAAACAGTCATTAGACTGGTCGAAACGTTTTCGAGTACCTACAAACACTGTAACACAAGATTTTTATTACATAGAAGATTATAACGAATTGTACTTACGAGACCTCCCAGATTGATGTTAGATCTCATAGACTTGGTAGAATACAGGAACGCCAGGATGATAGCAGTGATAAGCAGGGTAGTGATCACCTTGCCCGCTGTGCTTCCATTCCTGTCGTATATCACTCGGACACCTACAACAGTATGAGAGTAGAATATTCGCTATCCAACCAAAGATGGTCTGGATGAGATCGCTATTAACAATAAGTCAGACATGCACAGTCAAATAATTGCGGCGATGACGTTACCTAACAATTAGTTTTTTTATTTTATGTCTTGGTTTCAAGAACTTTGAGCCAATTCCGTCACTATCAGAGCCCCTACCACAGATAAGTTAGTGCTTACGATCGGCACACAAACCTCTGAAGTAGGTAATTTTTTTTTAATGCTGCTGCCCAAGGCCGCGGCCGCACCCACGTCCGTTGCCGGGCGTCTCTGTCTCACACGCAGAAGGTATTTCCAGAAGCGCCCGGCGAACCTCTGAAGTACAAAAGTAAGGCCAACAAAACGAGATAAATTTTCGTCAACAAACGGACCGTTACTGCGTTAGATTGCGATAGCAGGCTATTATTATAGTTGGTCGACAAGAGCTGTCGTTCCGTGTTTCATGGTACAGATAAACATTTAGTACCGTAGTTGTCAACCATTTGTCAACATTTTCATATTCAGACTCACCTAACGAATCATCTTCGTCTTATACATACGACAGCAATTAGAATAGGGAATTAAACAAATAAAAATATTTTAAACCCCCGATTGGTGGGTTTACTTTAGTAGACTCTAGTAGATTGGTAGAAATAGATAACAAGCTTAGATACCTTCACCAACACCTAAATTCTTTTCGGTCTCTCGCAGTTTCTCTTCGAAGCGATGAATATCTCCAACGTTCATATGAAACACGCGATGATTTGTCTGTACACAAAATAATGTCAATGTTATAATTCCATATCTATACCTACACATAAATTGCCGACGCTTACATAAAATTAATAATCTTTTCTGTTGTCTGTCCAGTCAATCTCTGAAATGGCTGAACCGATTTTAACAAGACTCATTGGCCGACATCTGATGTTATAAGGCTTTTTATCCCGGGGAATGTGTTCCCGTGGGAATTGGGAACTAGAAAACTATTCCACACGGGCAATGTCGATGGCAAAGAGCTAGTCATACTCGTACATAAATTATATTGTCCAATGTTATCAATACTATAGTATTTTTCACATAGGAAGTCCGGTGATGTTTACCGATGATTGTTCGAGGAGCCCGCTTTCGAATATGATGAACTTTTGAAATATGACGTCATCGGAGCTTTGAAGCCTCTGGGCTCTGATAAGACGTCACGCGCTTTCAAAAAACGTTTCCTGAACACGACCTTGGTATTTGACGTTATTTACGCTATGCAGCAGCTACACAATACTCGTTACCTACATCATATGCAGTGATAAGGCTTCAAATGCTCCGATTACGTCATATTGCAAGCCTAACCTAGATGTGGTGCGCTAGTAGCGCGAAAGTGCGCTCCCTGAACGTCACCGGACTCATCCGATGTGAAAAATATCATAGGTTCAAAGTAAGCACTCTGCTTCGTCGTGTGTCGTTGTGTCGTAAAAACAAAAATGTAAATATGTGCATACTTACCATACTCACAAACTGTTTGTTAAAAACATAATTAGAATACAGATACAAAGAAAGAGACTCACTCGTTTGCCCTTGAGGACAGCACCCTCATGTAAAATTATAGTGACCACTTCCAAGTCTGGTCGCACAATCAGTTCTTCAACTTCACCCTTTGACAACATGGAGTATACGAATTCATTCCATGATACATAACGAATCAACTGAAAAATAATAAATGTATGCGATAAACAATAGAATACCTACAGTCACATGAAGTCACCTTTTTTTTGGTTATTAGTTTGGACATAATTTAGTAACAGCTTAACAGATTTTGATGACATTTTGTCATTCGGGATAAATATACTCATTATAGAACAACGGCAACTGCACATAAATATCCGAGAAGGTCCTCGAGGCAATCTGAAAGTTAGTCAGACTGTTGTCCTATAATATCCTAACACAACAACGCAGACTTGGCAGGAGGGTAGTGGTTCTTTTGCAACCCCTTATATGTTCAAACATGGTAAAAAATTACTAAAGTAGGTATTTGAGGCAACTTGGAATTCTACTAACATGGAAAAATAATATACCAATTACCTCATTTTGGGTATTATCTCCTGGCAGCAATAATGAGCTCATTATAATAAGAATGCAAGTAGTGAACATCCAAAAAGCGGCTTTCATCAATAAAGACGATATTTCTTCATTCTTTTTAGGCTTGTCTTTATCATCATCCTATAAATTAAAAAAACGATGTATTAAGAAACATTAAAGCTCGATGGACATGTGGTACAACCACACTACTACCAGACTACTTGAACATTTTACTTCAAAATTTATGTGTATAGCTGGTCAGGGCTTTCCTGCTACTGCATTGCATCAGTAAGGGCAGTGCACACGTGCCCTTATAGAGGTCAGTGATCAGAAATGTTAGCTTATACAAGCATGAACGATTTCTACATGCTTGAACACTAGAAAAGCAGCACATTGGTGTGTGCCCCTGGGTATTGGGGATGAGGAAACTAATCCAAGCGGTCAGACCCACGGGCACTAGCAAGTTGTAACCACTTATAGAATTCATATATCGAAATTCAAACTACTTATGTACCCTGATAAATATTATTCTGTAAGACTTCTGTAATACAGAAGTCTAAATAGTTGTATAGAGGTCAACTTCACCTGCATGTTGATCATAAGACAAGTTATGAGAAACATAAAAGAAGCCAATTAGTGGCAATACTTTCTCGTAATTAATTAGGATGTGGTGAAAAATCCATTTGGCAAAAAAGTGTGATTATATTTAAATCTAAAATATATGAAATAAATCTAAGCTATATAACTGCCACAGTTCAACATAGACACATACATACTATTGTATCATCAATTCATCAGACATATACATATATTATTCAGTAACTTTGCTGATCTCATGTAATAGATGACAAATATTTGACAGAGCAAGAGATTTGCCCTAGTGATTTCTGCCACAGTTGAAGTCTTGTAAATGTACATACCTTTTTTTTATCAAACTTGTTATTATATATTCCTGATGTATGGAAACCTTGGAATCCATTATAGAAAGAGTTAAAACTTGGTATATTAGACCTCTTCAGTAAAGCACATGCCGCCTTGTACTCAGAGTTGAATTGTTTCAGTTGCTGAATAACATAAATGAAAAGAAGTCGTGTTTACTATATTTTCTATTACTATAGTTTCACAAAAAACACACTTCAGTATCCATAACTCGAACAAACGTCTCCTACTAATATTAAAACAGATTCCTAAGAGAAATTCCAATTATAATATTTAACTATACATTAGATTACATAATTATGTTACGAGATAGAAAGAGAGAATGAATTAGTGTCTGGTTGTATGAGATACTAAAATCCGGAATTACTGAAAATGTAGCACTATTTTGCCATAATGAATCTTACATAATGGCTTAACAATGACTAATATGGCTATATTTTCTAAATCCCAATTTCACATTCCACTTAAAACTTGAGAAGGAAAAGTCTATTCCATGTGGGGGTGGTACTGTACACATTAGTTAGATATAGAGTTGGATAAGTTTTTGCGTAAGAATTATGTGAAGAGCAGTGTTTTGCTAAGTGTTTTTGCTCAATCAAAGGACCGAATTCAAAATAATTCAAATATATAATAAACCAAGACAATGACGTAATAAAAATATTTTTTTTTAAATGTTGTGAAATTATAACTCACTGGATTCTTAGATGTCTTAGTTAAATTATGCAATATAGAGAATGACCGGCATAATTGTATTAATTGGCCATGGCACTGTTTATTTATTCGGTATTCCAGTGCCCCTGTTTTATGCACTATTTTAGATTGTATCTTCGATACTGATAATGCTGGTAGACGTTTAATTGAAAGCATTTTAATGATTTAGTGTTCGGTATCTCAGTTCATTCTTATATTTAGTAAACAGTTCTTTTATGTTAGATTTGAAGATGATATGATTTTTCAGTTTACAAAAAAACAACCATATATTATGTAGGTACATAGGTACCTACTATTTGCAAAATCTCATGATTATTTTTATTGTCAATGTCACAATAACCATTTGTCAAAGCCTAACTGACATTACAATTTTTTTCTGTTGTGGTATCTACTACTATTGAGACTTTTGTTCATCTCAAATCATTACTATAAAACAAAGTCTCTTCCGTCCGTATGTATGCTTAGATCTTAAAACAACGCAACGGATTTTAATGTGGTTTTCACCAATGGATAGAGTGATCCTCGAGGAAGGTTTTGTGTGTTTGTCAAGTGGACGAAGCCTCTGGCGTCCGCTAGTTATACATATTCGCAAAGCGAGTGGCTTGCCGGCTTGATAGGAACGAGGGTATTGGGGATGAGGAAACTAATCCAAGCGGTCAGACCCACGGGCACTAGCAAGTTGTAACCACTTATAGAATTCATATATCGAAATTCAAACTACTTATGTACCCTGATAAATATTATCAGGAACGAGGGTGGATTGAAAAGTAATCGGCCTAACCAAGAAAATATACATAATAAATGAAATATATTTTTATTTTTCAACGTAATCACCATCAAGTTCAATGCACTTTTGCCATCTTCTTTTTCTTTTCGTTTCATTTTTCTTTTATTTCCTCTACTAAACGACGTACTAATGTGCAGTAATAATCAGATTTTATAGTCTGACCCCTTTCAAGAGAATAAACCATAATCACACCACACCCTTCGAGTCCCAGAATACTGAAGCCATCACCTTACCTCCGACAAATAGTCAATCGCATCCTTTTTTGCTCAACTGAAAGCAATCGCGGAACCCACCTCGCAGACACCTTGTGGAAACCCAACACGTTGACTATTATGTTTTGAGTACGTTCATAAGAGATGCCTATAATCTCGGCTATCTCTCTAATTTTCAATCTGCGGTCTCCCATAATTCAGTCGAGTACTTTTTTAACATTTTCATCAGTAGTGGACGTCGAAGGCCTACCAGAGCGGGGTTCGTCTTTCACACTCTCTCTACCACGCTTGAATTCTGCTATCCATTTTTTGACGGATGAATATGAAAGCGCAATCCCGTAATGTACTGTCCATATCATCAAGGATGGCTTTTGATGACAGATTTGATTTTTAGAACTAAATGGATCAGTGTTAGGCCGAATACTTTTCAATCCACGCTCGTATATAGATTAGACAGACAGACCCAATGATATAAATATACAATATTACAAGACCAGTCGAGTCGGATTTTTCAGCGCTCATACTTCCCATAACGACTGCGATTTCGTATGGCAGCCGTGACCGAGGGGGCATAGTATAGTTAGTATACCACCTTTTTGCTAGTATATATTTTATTGTACTTCCATCAACTTCCATCTATGATATTTCAAATAAAGTTCAGAAAATTAATGACATTGACACAATGATATTATATATAAATAAAAAATATCATTGCATTGACATTGGTTTTTCTCTAGTACAATATTAAATAAAAAGGTACGTTACGTTAATCAATCAGTGGTGTGATACTGTTGAGTTGACTGGTAATCACGAATTTATACAACATGATCGGATTGCGATCATTGGTTTCTACTACTACGAGGGCGGCAAGACCAGTGATGAGCAGGATGCAAACACCAATCCGAATTCAAAAGCGTGGCCACTCTGATCATGATGGGTCACCACAGCCTTTCGATAATATGCCCTTTTCAATACCAAATCGGTAAGCCCTTTTATTTAATTAAGCAGAATAAACCATAAAAGGATGCCCTGCTGAACGGCCGTAAACATCATCTCTGAGGATCTCTTCTGTTGTCCCATGGCCCGATATCGTAACTCTCCATGTAAATGGTCTCTAAAGTATCTATGCAACAGGATTCGCTAGCAGCAAGGATGTGCTATGAGTGTGTCAATTTGCCAAACCTATTCCCTACCCGGAAACTATACATAAGCGGCTGACGAGATTATTTTTATGACCCTACGGGTTATTTATATGGTACCTAGGCAAATTCAACGAGTTCAGAGGGGATGTCTATGGGGTAGGTATTTGATCCGACGTTTGTCGAGAGAAGCCTAATGGCTGAAAAACTATGCATGCAGCCCCAATACAAGATAGTCCAATAGGTACTTAGATACTAGGTATGCAATGCATGCTGCTAATTGCAAATGTTGAGCGGGACAAATGCTTTTATTACATACCAGAATCAGAATCAAACACAAAACAATTAATCAAATGAAAAAAAGTCTATTTTCATTGTTGACGCACGTGTTTCCATGGCAACCATTTAATCATCTGGTTTTTCGGTGATGGTTCCTCCGTGGTCAGCTCTATTTTCATGATTTCAGATATATGCACTCCCGGGTATGATGTCGACCAGCATGCCAAATTTGGTCAAAATCGGTTGAGCCGTTTCGGAGGAGTAGACGCACAAACGATTTACATTTGTCGCCTAAGGTTGAGCTCCGCTTCGCTCCGCTCAACTAGGTGTGCACAATTTTGCTCTATTTTGCACCGCGACCGCGGCGATTCTTTTATGTTTCCTAACGAATTTTGGTCTAATTGTAGAAATATATGGATCAGATGTAACAATAAAATTATTAAAAATGTCCTCATTTGTTGCTTTTCTAGAAAATTTCCTTGAGTGGTGTTCTCGATACCTCCAGAAATCTTTATTTCTAGATTCAGCGGCTTCTTCAGACAATTTTCCTATTGGGATAAGACCGAAATTGGCAATGATGTCTGCACCATGCACAAGTATTTTATGCACGCTTGCAGGCATATAAAACCATTTATATTTCTCAATGTACAAAGCCAATGTAGCATCTGTAAATTCCTTAAATTTAAATGTATTTATAGGAAGCCCCGATGACAATGTTTCTAAAATGACAGAAAACCGCTTAATAAGATTTTCATTTACTCCAGTAATAGAAGAAGTAGTATTTACGTTTTCGAAAAATCTGCGGGCAGTATTCCCATCATTAGTGGTACCATGACCCTCAATAAGCAGACCAGTTCTAGTTTGAAAAGCTATTTGAACTTCTTTCTTTTTATTTTCCAACTTAGCTTTATTTTCACCTTTCGTAATCCAAGATTTAAAATCTAGTCTATAGGATATGTGCAAAATACATTCCATGAATCTGATCCAAGCGTGAAGTGATGATATACCAAATTTATACACCTCAGTATTCCATTGTTTTTGTGACAATATGTCCAACTCATTCATTTCTTTAGGTGTGGCCTTACAAATATCACAAGTTTGTGAAGAGGTCTCACTCAGTACTGATGCCACTTTTCCATCAATCATAGTTAAATGTAACGTGTGACGAATCAATTTTCCTAGAACGTTAGTTTCATTTAAACAATTAATTTCGGATTCTATCCTCTCCTTTTCACTCCTAATTATTAACTGCGTCTCTTATAAATTTAAAATACAGGGGACGGCAAAAATAAGTAGAATTAGGTGTTTTATTTTCCCACAAAACTTGTTCTCCACATGTTAGTTTTAAAGGAACTAGGCTTCCCATAAATATTCTGCTATCATCATCATTGGTCTCACTTTTCTGTTTATAATTAGACTGACTTGAGGCACCATCGAAACCCCATTTACTAGTTAATTCTAGGCTATTCTAATCGTCTTGTATTTCAACTAATTTTAAAAGTCTTTCTGCCGTTTTGTCTAAAAGAGCCTGTAATTTTATTTGCGCAGAAATATCTGTTATTTCCACATCATCTTTTGATGGATAACATTCATTTTTTGCCTTTTGAATAAAATAGTAAGAGGGTAGTATAACTACGCCTTCTTCTTGAATTGATTTTCTCATAGCATTATATTGCCATTTAGTCATTTTTAAAGATAACATATTACCTAAGGCTTTTTCAGAAGACATAACGTTTTTTTTCGGAACAAAAATGAATTCCTTTACATGTTTTACCTCTTCAGGATTTTTGAACAGATAATTTAAAATTTCAGCAATATCATTTTTACCACACGCCTTTAATGAACGTAAATAAAGATAAGACTGTTCCTCTTCTTTGTCAAAAGAAAAGGAATTAGATTCAGTATTTTCAATTCGCTTTTTTTCTGTTTAGGCCCTAAATCAGAAAAAGGTTTCCTTGGACTAATCTGAGTCGAAGTTCCAACGGTTTTAGTTGTTAAAGGAGTACTTACGTAAGAAGGGCCCGCAATCGAGTGCACGTTCTCACTATCACTTGCTGAATGATTTATAAATTCAGGCCAATTTACACGCGAATCTAACCAAGAACTATATTTATTTACAAAAACAGAACTTTTGCAACCCGCTAAGGTCCATTTTCTTTGAAGATTATAACAATATGTCCTACAAAATGTTTTGAGAGCTTCGTTTTGATCGTCATTTAACTGTTCCGTTAAATGTGATATAACGAGATTGAACATTATCTCACTATTTTTTAAACTTCCACTTTCTTTTACTTTTAAAAATACGTCAAGATTACAAAATAAACCTTCCATAATTCGAACATATAATAGCGTACGTTAATCACAAAAGCAAAAAACGGACTAATAGAATACATACTGACAGAATAATAGACTGATGACTTGAGGGTAGTTGTAAAAAAAATTAATAACCAGATTGCCTCAGTGGCCCATAGTGGTATGAGAGTGCGACTTCCGTCCCTGAGGTTCAATTCCGGGTCGAATCAAATATTTGTGTGATCCACGAATGTTTGTTTTGGAGTTTGGGTATTTTCTATGTATAATTTAATTATATATGTATTAGATTAGCATAAAGATTTATTCTGTGTCTGGGTGTAATTTATCTATAATAATGTATGTATTTACAAAAACAAATGTATTTAAGTATACATATTTATCAGTTGTCTAGATCCATAGCACAAGCTTATATTGGCTTAAATAGGGTTAGATGATGTTGTGTTAGAATGTCCAAACATTTAATTATTTAAAAAAAAATTGCGCACTGGACTAATTTTTATACTGACTACTATAAACACCTTACGCACTATGGTTCTTAACCTCCACATGAGAATAAACAAATATTATAAAATAAAAAAATGAGGTCCAAAATGACGCAGTTCCGGGAATTTTCGAAGCTCCCGAATTATGTGTAAAGATAGAATATTTAACTTATTTATCGACACCGTAAATCATATTTGGAGATTATGTGAGATTTTTGAAATATTAAATTTTTAAATATTTTTTCAAACAAAAAAAATTATAATCTTTCATAACTTTTAGAATATGACTGTAAACAAAATGAACCCATACCATTAAAGACTCGTGTGGACTAGTAGAACAAATCACCATTAAAAGAATAATTTTAAAAAATCTTAATTTTTATATAAATCGTAATTCTATGAGAAATTAATTTGAGCCCACTGTGCGGCGGGTTGCGGTGCAAAATTGAGCTGAAGCGAGACTTTCTATCGCGGTATATAACTCACTCGCCAGCTCCAATAGCAGCATTGTTTGTTTCGGTGATTATTCCTCTGTGGTGTCCGATTTCTGAATTTTCTTTTTTTTTAATTTCTGATTTCTTTTTTTTGAGCTGATGGTCTATTTGACATCTTTTAAGGTCATATGTGGGGAGGAGTTTCAAAAATATGGTACAGTGATAAAATTTGGTTTAAAAAAAATAACTTTTCTGTAAGTTGGTTTAAGTAATTAAATTAAAATAGTACATACATTATGTATATTATATAATTTTTCAAATATTGTACCTATTGTTTTTTAGATTAAAGTATTATTTACTACAAAAAAAAACAAAAATATGTGGGTAAGTATTGAAATTGTGTCCATTACGTTACATACCACATTCAAAGTTAAATATAAATAAAATTATAATACTTTTTTGTCACTCTGACGTATTTATTGAAAAGTTACCTACATACAGTCTTTTACATTGCTTTTAATTAATTAATAAGGCACTACCTACTACTACAGTAGAAACAGTTTAGAAAATTAAATTTTAATTCGGGTTTGTTATTGTTGCTCCAAAGCTTTATCTATTTTTAACGATATTTACATAAATTTAGATATATTAAACCCGTAAATATTTATTATTTTAACCTAGACACAATACACGTCTAATAAGATAAAAAAATACAAGAAAATCTTTAAATTTGTCTTAAAAATTTCAGGGACAGTAACAAAACTGACAGTAACAAAATTGTAAGGCATAGTTTACAAGACCTTAGAATATAAAGTTATATTATAACTAACATTATTATTATCCTACTTATTATTTTTCTTTTCTCCACTTCTCTGTTTTAGCTTCTGCTTCAGCTGAATTCATTTCCGATAACTTTTTCTTTTTGATTTAATCCTAGCTAAATTTTTTTTTCGCTGTTCTTAATACTTTACTGGATTTTCATTTTTAAGCCTTTCTCTATAGATACCTACCTACGCATTTTTTCACTGGCTGTTAGTGGTATAATTCTGAAAGTAAAATATTTATCATTCATGTATCACACGATTTGCATCCTTCATAAAATCCGTTCAATATTATTTTATCCCCATAGTACATTAACCTCAGAACCTTGCGCCCAAGTTGCTAGCGGCGTGGTAAGTATCGCATCTTCCAGTGACGAAAATGTGACGCATATCTCAACCTTATTCCAAATTTGTGACGCCTTGGGTTTGTAGATATTGGATGTTGAAACGGGCCGATTTGACACCTTGCGCCCAGCAGTTTTCTTTGAATTACTCATAAATCACTGCATTTCTATTTATTTTTAGGTTGTCACATTTCGTTACGATGTCGTCACTAATGCTACATCCAAGTTTGAATCTCTTATGACCACCCATTCCCGAAATATAAGATGGGCGCAAGGTTCATAATTCTGAACGTTACGCCCACTAGTATTTTGACGACGGAAGCTCCTACGAGTTTGAAACTTGCATTAAACATTAGTGACGGTAACGAAACTCTATCGTGACGATCATTTTAGCTTCATAAAAGTTATCCTGAAGAGTTATAAGCTTTCGAAACAAAACCCAACATTTCTATGGAGTAGGGTGACCATGAAAATGTACATAAATAAATATTAATAATGCTCATTTTTTTTGTTAAAATGAATATTAAATTGAAGGACATGTCAAAATTACTGTTGTACTATATTTTTGAAATTCCTCATGTATGGCGCGCGCATTATGTGTAGGTAATTCTCTCGGTATACCTAACTGTCTAAGTCCTCCTGGAACAGGTTTTTCGGTGATTATTCTTCCGTGGTCACTTCGATGTTTCTGATTTCAGATATATGCACTCACGAGCATGCTCACTGCCACCATGCAAAGTTTGAGGAAAATCGGTTCAGCCGTTCAGGAGTGTTACGTCAAGTGAAAACCCTCGAGTGTAGTACCTAATAGGAGCTTCGCTCGCCTTCGGCTCGCTACAGCTCAATAATATTCTCGGTACATAACAGATTCTTATCATTTACAGATTTGCAGCGACTGTATTCTTCACGTTTTTTTTTGGAATTGGTTTATGGGCACCAAATATTATTGTGTGGTACATGATGGCTAAGAGAACATTGTAATTGGAATGCCACTTACTCATTATATTAAAAATTAATAACCATTAACTTTGTTGTTTTTTTACATAAGTATTATGAATTTCTATTGCTAGCTTTTACAAACGCGTTCTCTTGCTCCCATACCTAAGCACGAAGGGAGATGTGCGCAATAATTTCTGCTAATTTTCCTAGACTTGGTTCCACAGAAGGCATTCAATTCGGCTACACGTACATAATCCTGTAAATATAATGTATCTCGGTAGTGCGTGTGGTTAGGGTGCAGACTGCAGACAGAAGTAAAACTAGTCACGACTTTTTTGGGTACATCCCACACCCCAGTACGGGACAATTGGCACTCTTTTTTGCCCCAGTTGTCCCATGGGACTAGTGATAGGTATAGTTCGCAAGGCCTAAGCTGAGCTTTGCAATTGCGTGAGTGATCAGTTGTTAGATTGTTGCTACGATCCTGGCGTACTTCTTTCGCTTCTTCCACTTTCATTATTATTTTTATGCACGCTCTCCGGTTATGAGTACCTACTCTTGACCTGGCCTTTTGCCAAAACATCTCCGATTTCATCGAAGTATCGCCTCTGCCGAACCTTACCTGCCTGCCTGTCCTTCCACACCTGTCTTATGTATTTGTTTGACGCATGCCTGTGGTCCCACACTGAGAAAAACATGGCAGATTTATACCCTTTTAAATAATTGAAGAAAATTAAAGAAAATCGTTCCAGCCGCTTGAGAAAAGAGAACAAGGAGTTGCATACAACCGTGTCAGGGGTATGTAAGTACTATTCCCTATTCTGTGCCAGGGGACTGGGATTTGGTGACGTGATTTCTATTGTTATTCCAGAGTAAATAAGGAGAAGGATATAAAAGGTAGCAATTCCCCTACTCGGTTTTTACTTTTTACTTTCACTATGTCAGAGAAAATAAAAAAAAATGTTGAACTCGCAGTTAGTCATTGCAATAACCCACCATTTCACCTTACTTTTTATTCAGTGATGGTGAACTACTTACATTAATTATATTCGAGAGCTGTCGTTGCGTTTCATGGTACAGGTAAACATTTAGTACCTACGGTAGTTGTCAACCATTTTTTAACATGATAGACTAGATAGTTCTGTCATTTAGAAAGGGGGAAAACATTATACTTGTATTTTGTGTGAACAAAGCTTTATTCTGTATCTTAAGTTGGTGGTACGTCTTAGCGACAATCTAATGAGTAGATGGATCTATCTAAATTTTGGATCAAATAGTATTGTTATAAATGTGAAGGTTACAACTACAGCTGGAGGTGTGATCACACTCTGTTAGGAATAATAAAGGGTATATACGCAAAAGTCTGTGATGAGGGATTGATAGGACTAGACGATAGATATTAAACTGATCAATAGAAACAACAAAGTAATATGAAAAATGCCTTTGTTAAACACAGTCATTAAAAAGGGTGATTAAGACTTAATTATAATAATTAACATCTAAGGCCGACAGCGTGTGTAGTGTCCGCTAGATGCTGGGTGCGTCGCGTCACTGGTCAGCACTGTCGGCGTAAACCTATCATTACTTCATTACTACACTCATAATCACACCTAAAAAAGTTTACTTATGCTCATCAAATCTTATTATATAAATGATATTAATTAAAAGTGGGCCATGCAAGTTCCACCACTTTATGCAAACTACAAAGATATATATGTCAAGTTATAAGTATATGAACTATTTATCTAAACAAACGATTTAGCGGTTATTTTTAATCAGTCGACTTACAACTTATTCGACAAACTAGCTATTGGTGTAGTCCTCATTACTTGACTTAGTTAAGTGAACAGTGGGGTGTAACTCGGGTCGGAACATAAGGTAATCATGCAGCTCGTTATATTAAGACCCGCGTCACACTACACCCGACACATACAGTACTGAGCAATGTTCAAATGTCAAAATCATTGGCGTTACTTACGTCGCGTACGTTTGTCTTCACCTTTACCATCGTACAAGCCACGTATATAAGCCACATACACCAAACTCCCTACGTCATATGACTCCACCTCAAGCGTCCATCATCAACTGCCCTTAACCGCGTAACCATTAATAATAGTGGGCTTACATTTAATTTTTTCACATCAAATCAATTCCATTATTCTTTTAAATACCAAATGCTAAATATAGAGAAATAATATAACACTCCATGATACACACACTTATATAATATGCATTACAAGTTCATAGTATATAATTACCGCTACACAACAGGCCACATAGCCATATAGTCGTATTGTTCGATCGTCTGAGTCGAGCACGAGAGTGGTCCATAGAACAATATTTCAAAAACTTTTCCAAATTGTATGAATACAAACTTTACCAGGATCTATAATAAAGTGGTTACAAATCTGAGTTTATATAGATAAGATTAATTAATTGTTGTATCTATGGAACCACTTGTCGATATATAACCGCGTCGCAGTGGTACCTTCACCTTTTCAGCAGTTCTAAGCGTACTGCAAATTACAACAAAGGTGTTAGTCAAGTATGAAACTGTCCAACGACTATACCTGATTACTTATTACACACCAAGCAGTATTATTCAATATCTCAAAACGCTACTGAGTCTACTAAAATCCATGTGTTGTATGTCATAAATTGATAAGGAAACTACGCTTGAAAATATATTTACAGATTAATAATAACGGCCTCAGTACATGTGCATTGTGCAATGTGATTGGCGGCAAAAATACAAATATTTGAATTTAAATACACAAATGCACTATGTTCTTCAAAATTATATCACAGAAATCATAATAAAAAAATATTTTTTTTTACTTCTCCATGTTTTATTTTATTTATTTATAACATAACATAACATAGCATCACGCCTTTTTCCCCGAAGGGGTAGGCAGAGGTGTGCAAACACACCCACATCTCGCCAGCTATGTTAGGTTCCATGTAATAGGGGGCGAGCCTATTGCCATCTACCGGGCACAAGTTCCAGACTCTGGGATAATTATCTAGATAAAATTCTAAAGAGAATTATACATTATCCACCAGACCCGGGAATCGAACCCGTGACCTCGAGTGTGGCAGTCCGTACATAGTACCATTGTGCCACCGAGGTAGTTATTTATTTATTTGGGACAAAAATCAGTTACATGCTTTATATCTATCACAATATTAAACAAAAAAAAAACTAGGCAAGCACAAAACCCACATCATGTCCACAGATTGTCAGATGGAGTTACGGGTATGAGTTAAATAAACTAGATCATTCTGCATTAGCATTTCAGCAGCACAACACCACTAATGTTAATTATTAGTGCTGCCCTGCTCAAACGCTTCGTTATGCAACACATTAATTACTTGATTCTTGATTCTTCATGTTATTGAATAGGTTGAATTTTACAATTACACTTCACAAATATAAACTGATTAGAATTTCAAAATAATGCAGAAATAATTACTTATTCTTGGAATCAATGAAATCAATAAATTACTTAAAATCCTTAAAATTCACAATCGTATAAGTCATAAAAATCACTGTTTACATTGATCGGTATAATCAGAGATTGTGTAAGTAATTATATTCACTATAATGATGTGATAAAGTAGTGTACGATGTAACGTTCTGCACAACAATCATTCGTCACTGTTTGTATAATTTACTTTTTGAACAGTTTGTTCCACTGCAACACCTTAGGGCCCGGTGGGGCGGCGGGTAGTGGTTGCGGAGGCTGGCTAGGCCCTGCCCCGCTTTGGAAGCCTATAACACAACAAATATATAGCTGTAAACGTTCAAAACTGACCACGATTATACATTAATTTTTTTTTATTAATTTGTATTTAATTGATTGAGAAAATTTTTCAATTACCTTCCTCAAATAAGCCTTCAAAGAAGTGCTTATATCGGGCAGACTCCCAAATGGCTCTACGCTACTCGGCCATATCCCTGTCTTCTCCTCCCCCACCCGTCTTCTCGACAATGCATGAACGCGCCACTGACGCGAACAATCTGTCAAACCAATAAGTTAACGATTCAGACGTCTCATCGCATAATGTCCTTTTCTCGAAATGTCCTTTCTCATAATGTCCTTTCTCAAAATGTCCTTTTCCCAAAATGTCCTTTTCTCGAAATGTCCTTTTCCCAAAAAGTCCTTTTCTCGAAATGTCCTTTTCTCAAAAAGTCCTTTTCGCGAAATGTCCTTTTCTCAAAATGTCCCTTTCTCAAAATATGTGCACTACAGGATTACAGTCTTTATACTAAACATGTACATACATGTAACTATAATTTTACACCAGAATGTGAATTCAGAAAAAAAAACAAAATGTTATTAGTATTCAGCTTCTTTATTTTCCGACAAAAATGTTGATGAATGAAAATATTATTTTCTCAAAATAATCAACAGCTTATATTAGCTTAATTTGGGCTAGATGACATTGTGTGAGAATGTCCAAATATATATAATATGTATATGTACATGTTTAATTCTTTTTATATACTCGTACTTACTATCTTGTTAAAAAACAAAATGTTATTAGTAAACAATGATTTTAAATACAATGGATTTCGGATCATCGCTCAAAAGTGTCCGAACTAAAAGAGAAACAAAACGCTAAAAGAGAAACAATCGCGCGCCAGTCTTGATTTTGACAACTGAACGACAACATGTTGCACAATGCCGTACTGTATTGTAAAAACGTGTAAAAACTACGAAAAAAAAGCAAATTGAAGACGGTGTATCATATTTTCAGTAAATAAGCTTTTGTTTTATTATTTGCAATTTATTATTTCACTTAAAATACAGTATTTCGTCGATAATAAATTAAAAGACAAAAGTAAATATTGCAATCCAGTCCAATACCGAAGTACCTATCTGTCTCTTTCGAACTCATCCCAAGCTCAGTAAAAAGAAAGAGACCATTTCATTTTCACTGAATAATGTACTAACAAAATGACCATTCAGATTTATTCGGATTACCGATAGCGATAAAACTATTTGGAACAAAGATTATAGTGGAGACGCCTTGGCTCTTTATGATTTTTTTTTCGTTATATGAACCAACATCTATTTCAGTTTTCCTCGGGATCCAGTACACTGTGCACAATGGAAAAATATTATTGCCCTAGCACGGCGAGAAGAATATTTTGATCCAAAAAATAACAATCTTGTTTGTTCGGCTCATTTTATGGACATAACAAAAAGAGGTCCGATCTTTATGAAACTTGTACAAGAATCCCTTGATTGAATGGAGGAGATAAGCCCAAAAATGTTTTTAATTTTCACAGGGTATCATTGTTTTGTCATAAATATAATTACACATGTCATTTTATTTCGTGTATGTACTGTTATTTTCTTTTTATTTGGATTCTCGGTAATGTATTCCCACGGGAATCGGGGCCGAGATAACTATATCTCGCGGGCGGAGTCACGGTGATCAGCTAGTAGCCAATAATTTCGTATCCCAAAAATTAACCATAAGATAAAAATAAATTAATGATGCGCAGTTTTAGCAACTAATTCAGTCACTTGAAACACGGCTATCTTGTAGTAGACGTAGCGACATAGCGTTATGAAAATAGTAATGAAAGCGGAAGAACTTTGACACCCGCAAGAAGTTTGGCATTTATAATATTATAATTAGTTGAATTCATTAATTCCCTTTTTGTTATTCATACACTACAGTTACTTATTATGAAACTGACTCGAAAAAAAAATCTTTGTCAGTCGTTAATTAGTTTTTCAGCTTATTTCGTCTAACATAAACAAGTAATTACAATTTATAAGATTATGGAATTTATTGTAGTCTTACATTAATTATTACGCCTACGTAGGTACATATCATGGAATCCTTAAAAGACTTTAACAAAATAAACCTACTCCATTGTTTCTATGTTCACGTAGTTCAAGTATAAGCTGCATAAGGTGAATTAGTCAGGCGGACAGATAGAAGCTACGTAATGCGATAAATTAGTGCAAACAAAAGTGAACACTATTCCGTTGAATCAAGGTTTAAATTTTAATATGAAATTTGTTTATATCTATGTATGCCTATGTATAATGTATAGGTCGACTCGGGACATTATTTTCTTGCGATTTGTTCTAGATCCTATGTCCGTTGTATTATAAGGTCTTTGTTAGTAAAAATTAATTTTGTTTTTTTTTCTAAATTCACATTCTGGTGTAAAATTATAGTAACATGTATGTACATGTTTAGTATAAAGACTGTAATCCTGTAGTGCACATATTTTGAGAAAGGGACATTTTGAGAAAAGGACATTTTGATAAAAGGACATTTCGCGAAAAGGACATTTTGAGAAAAGGATATTTCGAGAAAAGGACATTTTGGGAAAAGGACATTTCGAGAAAAGGACATTTTGAGAAAGGACATTTTGAGAAAAGTACATTTCGAGAAAAGGACATTATGAGAAAGGACATTTCGAGAAAAGGACATTATGCGATGAGACAGATTCAGCGTCTCATCGCATAATGTTCTTTTCTCGAATGCTGAATGCTGAATCGAAATGCTGTGAAGAAAAAATATTACAATAGAGGACACTTGGCATAGCCTATTACTGCTCAAGGTCCTTCCTTAATAAATTTCATCAAAATAAATACAGTCACATGACTGTATGACATGATTTCCAAATAAACGTACAAAGTTCACAAAATGGATGTAAGATATAAAGAATACTTACTTCTCAATCTCAGGAGCGCAATGAACAAATTCATGCGACCAGAACTTGTATAATGGGTTCTTGATAAGCTCTATAAAGGTGATGAGCAGGCCCCATGGATGTGGTCTGTTCACGATAAGCCTCTCGAGCAACATACGCGTGATCTGCTCCTGGACAGCTTCAGCGTTCGCTTCGGCAAACAGGTACAAGAGGCAGCACGAGAAATAGTGCGTGTGGCTGTTCGGGTAGCGTAGTTGATTCGCAATCGCGTTCAGGAACAAATATCTGTACACAAATGTTAACACTTAAGCATTTTTTTATTTTATACACTGTACTTTAATGATTAAAAAGTTACTTTATGATACAGTTTTAGAGAAAATCTCATAGAAAAACAAAAGTTCTCACCTTCCTTCAAAATCGAAATCTACAGTAAAATTCTGGAATATATCCATATGTGCTGAATGGGCAATTGTGGACATGTTAGGCGTTTGTCCCTTGGCCCTGATATGAGCGATGGCTTGAGTGCCAACATATAACACGACCGCGTTCATCAGCTGGTTATTATAGCGACGACCTGGATCATTCACCACCTGCAGATACATCATACTCATTATAAGTATAAGTTACTGTCATTAAACGGAGATGTAGAGCGTTTACATACAAAACTCGAGTATATGTGATTAATGGATAATTGGGTAGTAGCTGTGTAACAGTCTATGATTCAGTGAATTTGACGTTAAATTGTATCACATAAAACAGTCTATACAGTACTTACCAAAAGTTTGATAACCGATTACATTCTAATAACCTCCCGGGTGCAAATAAGACAAAAAATATTAGAGACCAGTCCATACCTGCATGTTGCTTCTCAATTCCGACAGGAAGGTAACAGGAGAACGCGCCTTTAGATACGCGTCCAAATCCTTCTTGAACTGGGACGATGGTATTATTGTGGTATAGTTGATGACTGCACGCGGTGACAGTGTTATCTCAGGTAGCAGATCCACTTTCAGATTAGGAGTAAATGGATCAGGCAGTCGCATGTTACGAGGGAACGCCGACAATATCAGATTTCTCATTTGAATACAGTTTGGTGGTATTTCATCGCAAAAGCCATAGTGGTAATCACACAAGAACTCGGGGAAATCGTGTAGGAGAACCAACAGTACTTTCAACATTCCTTTGTATAACGTTTGTACTGGTGATGCCATCTCAGTGTTCCGGAGGAATGGATCCAGGAACTTGAAAAGGTCGATCAAAAGTGTCGAATACATACCCCAACCCTGCAATATACAGCAACTATTTCTTATTGTATTCCACGGTCACATATATAAACATTCAACTTCAACTGAGTAGGTTGTTAGCGCATAGTTCGCATGCAATAATTACATGCAAACACACATTTACAAGGGTTCTCTGCAAACATTATACGTGTAATACTAAAATATTATCTCATTGTAGTCACGAATTAAAGCAAACAGGTTTACCTAACATAACTGGGAACATTACATTGTAGCACATATGTGTTTCTACAAGAACATCTGTGGTTTCTAAACAACAATAAATATATATGCCAACCAACATAGTGCCAACATCTGCTTGTGAATAATATAAAAGTGAAATATGAGATAGTAGGTATTACTCATGTATACACAATAAAAGGTACAGGCATTTAGCTAATAGAAGAACTATTAGTAGGTGTTAGTCATAGCAAGCAAGTTTAGGTTCATTTACTGACTGGATATTACACATATCTTAGCACTAATCACAGTAGCAACACTTATTTTACAACAAATGCAGACATATATAGTATTGTAATTCAAATATCACCTGTCTGAAATATATGTTATACGCGACCTACAATGTTAGAAAGGTTAGTAAATAACTTGTTAGAATTTTACAATTTGTTCAGGGCCGAGCCGCCCCTGTGTGCGAAGTGTGCGGCGCACACAGGCGCCAAGACGATATTAGTAGACGCCCGCGCCGTCAACGAAATTATTTTGGACGACGTGTATATATATTCTTTTTAGTAGAGTAGGTAGGTACTTATCGATAAGTACGTAACCGCAACATGTCTTGTATAATGATAAATCATATTTCTACCTATTTAATGCATAGTACAAGGCTCCCAAGACAATATTCACGTTTATTGCTTACAGATAGGCTTTAGTTTACATTAATCAGGTACCTACGAGCTTAAATCAAAAGAACTGCGCCGTGCTTTGATCAATTTCATCAAGGCGCGTTCGCCGTAAGTTTGTTTATGAACGCAACCCGATGCGGTACGTGCGACGCAAGCCGAGAGGAGCCACGGGAATTCCCCGATTTTAACGAACGAGAGAGCTAAAATAATTGAACAATCATTTAATCGAAAGTGTATGCAAAGTGCGCATTATATTGTTGTAATAAAAACTAAAATAATAATCTAGTATGTTATTATAATATTCTGAAAGAATTAACACGAATCATACCGATAGATATGCACAGGTAGGTACATATCAATTGGTATGATTCGTACTAATTCCTGTAGAATATTACCTATAATAGATTATGTAACGCAATAGTTTAATTAAAAGTTAATATTCTAGTAAAACAATAAGTATATTGTGTTAGGTACTGGACTGTTTTAACGTCTTCGAAACTAGAAGAACGTGATAAAAATATTAAAAGAAGTAATTCCTATTTTACGGCTCTACTCTACCATCCACTTCCTAAGAATCATTTGCACAGCAAGTGCAGGAGGTGGCACCGGCACCCAGGGTGGACGACACAGTGGTTGGAGTTACCCAGTGGGGCGCCTACCGACACACTGTACTGGGATGGGCGACTCACCAGCTGCAGTAGATCCAGTAATAGCTTCATCTAGAACCGTGTGGTTAGATGGGAACCGACCTGCTGGACGGAATGGTTCCCAAACCCCCCTGATGCGAGGTCAATGAGACCCATACGTACCGGTCACCACCAGATATGTGCCACGGCGACACACATTAGGATTACGCTCGACCTCGTGGGGCAGCCTCCTCCCAGCCACCAGAGTTTCTGAGGAGCTTCCGGGCCAGGGCGAGTCGACCGGTCGACTCACACCACCCACACTTGACTGCACTACACCCACGGTTTCAACACACACATTCACCGGGCCCGGCTGTGCAGCATCTCTGAACCCCCAACACCACCCAAGCCGGGCTGGGTTACTCGGAGGGCTTTATCACAGCTGCACGGTAGTACCCCCTGGTTCAACACTGATGACTCCCTGGTACCGACGTAGAGGCAGAGGTATGGATACCGTTAATCGTCAAGTGCGCCGCTTGCAGGTGAGGTCGCTGGGGCCCTGAAGATGCTAGAATGGCCCCTTAAACCGTTTAATTTTTCCCAATAATTAGCAAGCTAATTAGTTATATATATTCAGAAAAAAAAATTCGTTGGAACATGAAGATTCGTAAAAAAGGCGCTTCATAGGGTTCGCACACAGGCGCTGACAGGGGTCGGCGCGGCCCTGTTTGTTAATTTCAATTTGTATAAAATGTACCTTCTGCTGTGGCGTAACGGCTAGTACGCGGTTTATGAATGCTCGATGCGCTACAATCTCAAGCCACGCGTATGCAAATCCTGGTGCAACATTTGGTCGGATAATCCGGAAGGTGTGGCAGAACGCCGTTAGAACCTGTCGACAGATATGACAAATTATTATTAAAATACCAGACGATCGAGTATATTTTTGTTGTCTATTAAATTTCCAAAATGCTAAAGATTTGATTAACTTTTAAAATGTTATTTACTGTATAATAACCTGATAGTTCATAGATTCTAAAACTGGCTCCGCCATGTTCATGTCCAGGAAAAGGATCAGTAGTAGCCGGTGGTAGGGAAGTTGTTGGAAGTTTGTGCCATGCTCCTCATGGTCCTGAAGCAGACATCCTGCGATGATACCTAGAATCTGTAAACATACATACCATCAATAACCTAGATCATGTCTCTATTGGTCTTCTAACCACCCTGAGATAATGTCCTTAAACAGAAAACCAGACCATGTAATGACTCTGATATAATAATTTACCTTGTTCAAAAGATTCAATTTAGGAGTAGGGTTGCCATTGTCAGCTGTGTTCTTGATCAACAGTGACACCAGCTTGATGAAGGAATCACACATATCATAGTATTTGTCCCGCTTGGGTGCTGTGGGAGGCGGATTCATTCTGTCTTCGTTCAACTGCTGGTATACGTTCTCAACACACATTTGTGTGGCAATCCTGAAGAATCTAGTGATCATGTCATCGGATTTGAGAATGCCATTCATGTTCATGCGGTGCACGTACAAATTGAAGTTCTGAGCGAGTTCAATCTCTGTCAGTGCACTCATCAATACATTCCTCCACTCGCGTAGAAGGTTGTCTGTCTTTTCTTGGAGTCCGGGTGGGTCGTCATAATTCTGTGACTGAAAATTTATTATTTATTAGTTAAATTAGTTATCTAATGGTCAAAATTGTATAGTAGACAATTTTCAGTATGTCATAATTTTATTTATTCTGTCTTACCCTAACTTGTAGAATCCCCGAGTGGATATGTGCAGTAGGTCCTAGGGGCGACCTCTCTCCAAGGTACGCACTAGGATCTTGGTTCACTCGGAGGGTCTCAATCAGAGAGCCGAGTCCTTCAGGGGGTGCTTGTCGAGAGTGAGACATTACTCTCACAAGCATCTCAGTCGTATGGTACAGGTCAGATTCGTTTACATATATATTGTTTCTGTCATCTACAAGGTAGAGCTGGACTAACTGCATAGCGAAAGCCACTGCCATATAGTTATTACCACTGTCCATCATGTGCGCCATCGCGAGATCGTACTGGGGAAATACATATTTGTTAATTCAATGTTGTACAATAACAGAAATTACATTGTATAGCTAGGTACATCTAGTTCTATTTAGATCAACTGCTCACCTGAGGTAGATTTATCAGGTGATTCTTGGTGAGGCAGTCAACCGCTTCAATGTTATACCGAAGTTCCTCCCTGCACTCGGTGACGCAGCACGTTATTTGCTTGGTGGTCCATACGTGCCCGTAGAGGCGTGCGTCTTCCAAAAGCTTCAGGACTCGAAGGTGGATGTCCCGGTAACGCGCCATCATCTCAACGTGTTCATTGTTCATGCCCGGCTGCACGTTGTGCCCGTCTAACAACCCCTCAACCGCCTGATAAACATTCAATGTTTAACATTAACATAGTCATTAACTAAAAAAGCGACTATTCAGTTGCTGTTGTTGATGCAGTTCGACGATAGTAGTGTGGCAAAATTAAATCAAAACTAAATAATATGTATGACAAAAATTAAAATAAAGTAAATACCTACATTTGAGATAATGGAATTGGGGTTTGAATTAAAAAAAAAAACAAAATAAAAGAAAATACAGTAAAAATCTGTAACTTGTATTATAGGTAAGTTGAATGTGACTTTTGAACCGAGTTAGTTTCATTAACGAAGTGGCCAGGATTCGCGACAAGTTACAGATTTTTTATAATATTAATAACAATGTTACCTTTTGAAGTAAAGCACACCCGGAAACGAAATCTCTGTTTCGTCTCGCCATGCAAAGGCACTCGAGCAAGCTGTGCATGTTGGCCGCCTGCACAGCTAGGGAGGCGACGGCGATGCAGTTGCCGAGGAACACCTCGGCCCCCGAGATCAGCGCGCTCATCTCGTCGGCGCCGTACACCTGCTGCGGGTTCATCACCTGGCTAAAGGTAAGTTGGGACATCTGATCTTGAGCCGACGGCTTAGGCATGAACAAGCCGACGTCACGCACTGGACAGAACCCGGGAATGTTACACGCGAATTCTTCATAGACGGTGATTTGTACGTCAGTGGGGCCGCCGACGCGCAGTCGCACGCGTTCGGGAAGCCGCTCGGTTTGGTAAGACAGCACCATGGGATCGTAGTAGCGACGACCCTCCTGCCTCGCCAGCTTCCGCATGTCGTAGTCGCCCACGAGCCGTTTGTCGAGTTCTGGTAACGCCTTCTCTACCGCGGTCTTTTGAATAAACGCACACGCCAATTCCATATTTTCGGTAGCTAGAACAGCGCCCGCGCTTTCTATTATCTCCTTCTGAAATACGAGAAACTATTAATACGATAATAACATATTTTCTGGTCACCAAACTTACAAACTAACACCAAGGAACTACCGGTTATGGCGCAGTTAAAACTTTAATAGCAACTTATCAAATATTAGTAATTATCGATTTAAATTGTTAGTTACTGTTACCATTCATTCAACAAAGACTGTATTAGTATTAGTAAAATAAGGTTCAAATATTAGCAGACTTATTCATAAAAATATTTTATTAATGACGATGATATGAACTATTATTTAGAACCATATAACTGTTTTCTTTAAGATTTTATGAACAAGCCTGTAGTAGTTGCGTAGCGTTGAAGTATTTATAAAAGTTTAGTAGGGATTATTGCATCATTTGATTACATCACTACATAAAATAAAACCTTCACCGCGTCTGTTTGTCTGTCTGTTTGCGGTAAACACAAAAACTGCACTGATGTTCATGCTGTTTTCATCAATGGGTTAGTAGTAGCCTAAAACTTCACGCGAGCAAAGTCCCGGCCGCCCGCTAGTAGGTAATATAATTATTATATTGAGTTGTGATTTTATGAACCAAAAACCACCAACGATATGACTTTCATTTTCCCGAGATTTGATTGCAGATTACAGTTACAGTTACAGTTACTAGAAGGTTGCTCTGGAGACAATGAAGTTATTTCGTTAAAGTACTATTTTCTATTCTAATTGGACTAACATAGAAATAGCGCTGTGTTAGTCCTAGATCAGAAGACTTTCTTTGTGGTCATACTATTGCCACCACACATCATTTTAATCTGTTATGTCGGTAAGAACTCGCAGAATTTAAAAAAATACAGCAGTCAGATCAAAGTTTACTCTTGCTCTGTTAGACCACAAAAGCATGACGAGTAACATCGACACAAACAGTAATGATATTACAATACAAAAATAAATGTACACAAAATACAAGACCAAACACGAAAATTTAAAATTGTTGATATTTTAGAATACTTAATAGATATTTTAGAATCTGTCCTAAAGCGATCTGATCAATCAATACTGTTAGTGTGAATGTTAAGTGTTAACCAATTACCTGTGAGTATCATAACATGTGTCAGCTATAATAGCGTAGTGAGGAAGGATATTAATTATTTTACTACATTACCAACATATACAGCACATTGTGTTGATATCTCGTCTATACATTTCACTGGTTTCTAGCACTCAGTAGTTCAAATTGATCAAACTTAAGCTTCCTGTAGCTATACTCTAGGAGTCTAGGCTCTGTAGGGAAGATACATTAATAACTAAACAAATTCATAAAATTCATAAAGTTGTACCAACCTGTTGAGGCGTGGAAGGCATCAGCGCGGTGGCGAATGCAGCTTTCAGGTTGGTGCTGATGGTGCTAATGATTTGTTCCCGGCAGGTGATCATCGCCATGCCCGCAGTCAAGTTCCGCATCATGTGATGAGCGCAGGTACGCATCCTGCCTTCATCAGGATCCAGTGAAAAGTCTTTCCGTATTATTTGCTCACACGTCGTCAAAGCGTACTTGATAGATCTGTCCACCACTGGATGGATCCATTCTTGAATTGACCTCTCTATCGCAGGCTTTACAAACTGTTTTAAATGTGGATAGTTCTGGAACAGTATTATGTGTGGGTTGAAACAGATCTTCTGTCCGAACGCAGACGTAGAAGACACATTCACGTCTAGATAATTAAATCTTGGTTCAGGCAGCCCGAGCACACCTATCATGTTAGGATCGTTAGTGACGAGACCGCCGGTAGGTGTCGGTGCGGTAGCAATCACCATGTCCTCCGCGGTTATCATAGGAGGCTGCGGTGGCATCATCTGCATGCTAGGAGGTGCTTGAATGATTGCTTGATTCACTGGTATCACTGTGTTTTGCGCCTCCTTGTTTAATTTCGGCTGCGACAGCTGAAATTCAAGCAATCTGAACTTCTCTGGATCTTTCAGATAAATAGCTGGTTTTAAGTTCGCAATGTCTAACCCAAGATTCTTACATAATACTTCAATTTCAAACTTAAGATTTAATTTGAGGTCAGGTTCTTGATGTAGTTCTGCCAATACATTCATCAAAGCCATAGTCCACGGATTTGGTGGGCTGAATACAATACTTTTAGCACAAGATTCCATAACTTTGGCAACATATGGGACTACATAAAGAAGTTCCTGTTGCCCTTTATGATAAGCTTCTAGTACAAGAGATTTTAGATCAATATCTAGCTGCAATATCGGCTGGTTGCGTGCCAGTGTCAACATGCCAAGCCAGTGACCGAGGTTCTTCAGTAGTGAACGATCAGAAAAGTTCGCTATGCCTTTGTCAGAGCGTAATAAAACTTTAATGTTCCTATATGTTTCCTTTGTTACCATCTTGTTAACTTCACGTATCTTAAGAACGTCAAGAAAATTGGAATATAGGGCATGGAAATTGAGTTCAATGGAAGCTCGCTTCATAACGAGATATTGAGATAGCCATGGGTAATATTCTTCAGTGATAATTTCTTTGAGCTCTTCACATTTGGTTGATAAATTGAGCTGGCTCAAATTGTTAAAAATAAATGCTGTTTTGTCTTGAACAGGTTCTGGAGGAGAGTTAATTTTGTCGTCTCTGTCGGTGGCGGTGAGTAAGGTGTCAATATTCGTAGCGTTGGCAATAGATGGACGACTGCCTAACGCGCCCGCGGCATTCGTTATTTTCGATATTACAGTAATCGTTGGTGCAACTCTGTAAGTGAACATATCTGTTAGTTGTCTGTAAGTAATCATAATATAGCATATTTGCGGACGAATGTAAAAAAATAAATGATTTAGTACAATAGGAAAGCAATGGTTTTAGACAGAAACACCGTAATGTCATTAACAATAATACTGATAGACAAGATTTCCTTACCTATAGGTTGCAGATACTGTTACGACAGCAGTTTGGTTCAACATTGCGGCCAGACTGGTCGGTAGCACAGCGCCCTGAGGCTTCGTCGGCGGCTCTTGACTCTGCAGCCCGTATTCGACGTACTCTACAAGATGCGGTGGAAACTCACTAAAATGAGGTATAGCTCTAACGTGCTCGCAGTACTTGTGATAATCTTTAAGACGGGACTTAAATCGATCCAATGCAGCAATACCAAAGTAATACATTTTAGAGCCCTCTGGCTTTCTCAGGGCATCGAGAACAAATCTCAGAGCCAAACCAAGCGACACGTAACTAGGTACCAATCCTTTTTCAATGATACCGCCGAAGAGTTGAGCAGTTATGTGCAGTTCTTTATCTGGATACTGAGGGAAGAACTTATATTCTTCAAAAAGGTTTCTGAGCATACATGAAAACACCTCTCGCTCCCTTTTGTTTGGCGAATCTTGGAACTTCTTTAACATCTCGAGAACCTCGTCTATGGATAAGGTCGGGTGCGGAGGATGGTTATAGATTCTCTGAAAATATCCGTTTGCTTCATCCTCAATTTCTTTCGCTACATTGTGCATCATCTCAGGGAAGTGAATAGGATCTGGAATACGTGGCTTATCCATAGCGGGTGCTGGAGCCATCCTTGCCAACCCCATATTAGCGACATTTGTATGTTGTATAGGCATCATAGCAAACGGGCTATTCGGCCCAGCACCCATTAGTCGCGACGGAGAGCCAGGCGCAGCCACGAGTGGCCCGAGGGTCCCTGGCATAAAGGTGGCGTTAGTAGGACCTAAGCTCATGTTTGCAACGTTTGGTGTTAAACTAGCAATAGAGTCAACATGCTGTGGGAACAGTTGACCACCTACACCTAAACCAGCAGGAAAAGGGGTCTCCAAAACTCTGGTATGAGGACGTGCTATGCCAGGAATATTTTGTCTAGTCTTATTAATCATGAGCGTCTGACAGTTAGCTATTATGTTGCAAATCGCTTCCTGTAACTCCTGTTGGACATTAGGAATGCAAAGTTGTAAACATGCCAGCATTGTGGTTATTGTCTCGTGCGGTAGTTGAGCCGCTTTTGGTAACTGATCTTCTGTGCCTTTGCCAAGAACTTGCGGACATCTTCTTTGTAAGAATTTCACCATGGATGTTACAAATGCTTCGCCATGGTCTCTTATTTTGTCTGTTAACCATTTGTCAAGTTTTAGATATTCCCTGCGTGACGCTAAGCACGCCAAATCAATCACGAATGGAAACGATTGGACGTTTAGTAATAGAGATAGTGCCTTTAGGTCCTGTGCAACATCTAAAATTCTGGACAGTTTAGATTGATCACAATCCCCTCGAATATACCATTCAGCCATTGAGTGCATTATGATTGCCTTGATATTGGGATTTTGGTTATGCCAAGCATGATGTAAAATGATGCCTGAGTTTGGATGATTACCCAAAAATATAGGGATAAGCGTTGTGAATAATTCTTGCCTGACTACATTGACAGGTGGGCTGATTTGAAGTAAGGCAAGCATGAGTACATCGGGACAGTACTGCATCGGCATTTTAAACAGTTCATGTACTTGAATATAATATCCACGCTCTGATGAATAGAGTAGCAGTTCAACCAAATAAAGGCATCGCCAAGTTGCTACTTCTTTGTTGTCGGCTTCAGGAGGTGACTTCAATAAATCAATAGACACAGGATGGAAAGGATGGTCGGCAAAGCTAAATATATCTTGATATTTTAATATATTAGTAATGAGACTCATCTGACCCTCGAGGTTGGTCCACCTACGGCAGAGGTATTCTACTGGAAATATATTAGCTGGGTAACCCGCACTTTGAAGACCAAGTCGTAAAATTGTGAAGAGCAAACTTAATCCTTGTCGGTCAGGTACGAAAAATTCTGGATGATCGAGTTGTAGGATAACTTCCTTCCAGTTCAAATTTGATGCAAGTTCTTTCAATGTTTGTACAAAAACTTCGGCATTCCATTGTTCAACATGACCCTGCGGTATGGTATCTTTCTTCACATCATGGCTAACCCAAAAATTGCCAGGTGTCTGTATAGGTGGGCCTTCTTGAACAGTTGTATGGTACTTCACCATAGTCGATATAATTTTAGCGACATCTGTTGAGGTTAGCTCCCGCGCACCAAAGTTTAACATGTTGTTTTTACACTCCTCCACGGATGTCGTGAAGGAGTAGCCAATGTCCCTAATAATTTCAGCTAATGAGTTATCCATCATAGCTGCGGTCATATCATCAGCTGTCGTCATTTCTTCAAGGGGTGTTTGTGTATCGTCGGGATACAGAAGTGGTGCGAGTACTATCGGCACTACTTCTCGGGGAAAGTCAATTCGTAACTTATTAAGAAACAATTCTTTTGTCACCGCGGCTAATCGAAAGTTCTCGTCGGCGAGACTCGTCAAAAGAGTTTGCAACACTTCAGGGCTGCATTCCTGAAGTCCAGCACGCTCAACTTGATGGCCGCGCTCTGTGAAAGTAAGTCTTTTTTAATCGATACTCAACACATTATTCAGATTATTTTTTAGTAGCTAAACCGACCTGCGTCTAAGTAGCACTGAACGAGATCTAGGAACCTCTTTTTAAGATGTGTCTTTGCTGAGGTAACAATTTCAGCTGTCAACGAATTTCTCCTCAGTACCAAAGAAAAGGCAACATCCTCAGCTGTCGTCAATTTTAACAATCTTGAAAGTCGATTGAGTAAAGTATTTGTGGGTTTTAGTATCTGAAAACATTAAGACCGTGGTGTATTAAGTATTTTACAGCTTAGAGGCACCACCGGCAAGTTACAACTAATTGCCCAATAACAGGAGAAACCTTGGCTAGGTGTGAATAAACACATTATGGGACGAAATTGGTTTGAGATAATTGGTTCTAATCATGATTGAATGTCCTATCAGATTGCAGCTCTTAGTAAAAGATGGGGGAAATTATCTTTAGTTTCAATGTTCTTATTTCGAGTGTACGTCAATGACATAGTTCTTTACTCATCCGGAACAACAACAGAAAAATAACTAGAATATTAAAGGACCTGAGTAGTCTAGCTAGCCGACTATCTCGTGTGCGTTCGCGCAGCGGAATGTTGTTGAATTTAAAGATTTTAATTATGCAGATATTTAGTGTATGACGTCGTGTAATTGTGTGTGGTAAAAAAAATTTGTGCATGCAGCCATTGTGGAGAAATTCCCCAAAAACTGATTCCGCTGCGCGAACGTTGTCCTGGCGGAACTTTTTTTAATCCATGGACTTAGAAGAAAATAAATGTGTCCAAAAATTAGTGTGTATTTGTGTGTAATTGTGTATGTATGAATAAAATTAGTGCATGCATAAACTTCGGAGAAATTTAAGTTTCCGCTACGCGAACGTTTAGGCATTTGCTAGTTTTCGTATAAAGCGCTTATATAGAGAGCTGTAGATTTTTACATACGTTGTTTTGAATTTGTTTATATTTGTTTAAAAAACAGATTTAGAAAAAATCGTAGGGTTTAAAAGATAAAAATATAAACGTAAAATACGCTTATTAGGTCTTAGTTCGTAAAGTATGCACCTTGGGGTCTAGTTTTTCAAGTTTATACAAACCTTGTAAGTGTCTGCAACATCTTGCCAATTATCAATGATGTTCCGTTAGTAATTAATGAGTTATAGGACAATTTACCATGAATAGACCACTGTTTACAAAGCAGTCAACTATCATGACGTTTTAAAGGAATTGCATAGTAAAATGTATTCCAATAATTAGTGTATTAATTCAACTACTCACGTGCAAAATTTCATCTCATTAAACTCAGTAATTAAAGAGAAACAATTAAAATACTGACAAAGCAGCGAAAACCTACATAACCCGACCAAGTTCGGATGGCTACAAAAAAGCGGCCGTGCAATATGTTTAGGTAACATTCTAAAATTTACAGTATAATACCCGGTATTGAATTGGTACAGGTGAAAACACAATTGTTGTTTGGATATAATTTATAGGTCATTGTTCATGTCATGTTGAGGTTATTTTCTGTATTTGCTATTCATTTAAGAATATTTTCTTGAAAATACCTTTTTATACCGATGTTTTAGTTTATAACACTTTTTAAATGTTGATTTATTTTTAGGTATATGGCAGACTCTCAAAACTAAACAACTGAATAGTCTAGTTACCTATGTGATCTGTGATTTTAATTTTTATTGAAGTTCGAAATATTATACTTACCCTCACATTCATAATCGTTTATTAAACCTATTTTAGTTAAAACACATTTTAAGTCTATTGCTTTCTCTAACCAATGACATGAAAATTACAATGACAGAGTATGTTTAGCAAGCGTTTGTTAACGTTAAGTTTTTATGAACAAGGGACTAGTAATGACAAGCGCCTCAGCTGCGCTCCCGATACACTCAAAATACACGCGCCTGTGCGCGCACATGAGTTGTATGCAGTTCTGCCTTTACTGGCTCGCGCGTATTTTGAACGCCCCGGGCAAGCTTCTCATGACTAGTCCCTAAGAGGGTTAGAAATTTTTAGGTAATTTTCTGTATTTTCATTCATTCATTCATATGCTCACGGCTGTTGTTCCAGAAGGGGTAGGCGTGACATTTCTGTGACAATCACATTTCGCCAATTTTTGGGTTTCTACGTAACAGATGGCGAGAAATGAATAATAAATACATAATTATTATATGTAATTAAAGATATTTTTGTACACGGATGTTTAATTAGAAAAGTACTTGTTAATTGAAGATTGATTTTTATCGTAGATAGTGGCGTTATTATTAAAAAAATATTTTTCGATCAAGAAATGCAATTGTTTTAATTTTTCCTAACGCTTGTGTACGCAACTGTACCATATTAATAAATACTATACTGGAAGGTTAAGAACGTTACTTAGATATATGGCACGGCCGCTTTTTTGTAGCCATCCGAACTTGGTCGGGTTATGTAGGTTTTCGCTGCTTTGTCAGTATTTTAATTGTTTCTCTTTAATTCCTGAATTTAATGAGATGAAATTTTGCACGTGAGTAGTTGAATTAATACACAAATTATTGGAATACATTTTACTATGCAATTCCTTTAAAACGTCATGATAGTTGACTGCTTTGTAAACAGTGGTCTATTCATGGTAAATTGTCCTATAACTCATTAATTACTAACGGAACATCATTGATACTTGGCAAGATGTTGCAGACACTTACAAGGTTTGTATAAACGTGAAAAACTAGACCCCAAAGTGCATACTTTACGAACTAAGACCTAATAAGCGTATTTTACGTTTATATTTTTATCTTTTAAACCCTACGATTTTTTCTAAATCTGTTTTTTAAACAAATATAAACAAATTCAAAACAACGTATGTAAAAATCTACAGCTCTCTATATAAGCGCTTTATACGAAAACTAGCAAATGCCCAAACGTTCGCGTAGCGGAAACTTAAATTTCTCTGAAGTTTATGCATGCACTAATTTTATTCATACATACACAATTACACACAAATACACACTAATTTTTGGACACATTTTTTTAAGTCTATGGATTAAAAAAAGTTCCGCCAGGACAACGTTCGCCCAGCGGAATCAGTTTTTGGCGAATTTCTCCACAATGGCTGCATGCACAAATTTTTTTTACCATACACAATTACACGACGTCATACACTAAATATCTGCATAATTAAAATCTTTAAATTCAATAACATTCCGCTGCGCGAACGCACACGACTATCTCATTCCAAGGTCTGATACCAATTTGCACTTCTTACTGTTAGGTACCGTACATCCGAGTTATCATAACTCCTCGACTTGTACATCATAGTAAATTATATGAATAATAACTACAATAATGACATCTTAAAAGTACCTACATCATCTGTATGGTGTGTTATGTCCTTGTTATGATAATCTCCATGGCCCCACCGGCCAGCTGCAGTTAACAAAATATATTTCTATCTTACACCAACAATTTATTAAAATAGTATTTCATTACAAAATTCAACATGAATTATCTATGTTAAAATGACATGTGCAAAACAAGTAAAGATTAGGTAGATAGGTACTACTAGGTACATAAGGATGTAAAAGTAAAAAAGAAGTATAAGAATGACATGAAATCGGGACAAACAGACGATACAGGTGAGATGCAAGGCTATAAAAATGTTGATGGAAAACCATAGTGTTACTTGCTAATCTTGAAGTACAGTGTAACCTAATTGTGATATCTTTATGTATTTACCTTCTGGACAGAGCGTGTTGGTTCATCTACTGCACGACAAATTACAGTTGATTTGGCCGGATGATTGAGTAGTATAGCTAGATGCTGCGCAAGGAGCGACGCGTGGAGACTATTATTCGGCGAGCTACCGGGCCGATCGGTGTCCCAAGAATTTTTTGCTGCCTCGTTTAGCAAGCAACTCAAGAGTTGATTTTCAGCTTCCAACCCATAAAAACCGACCAGCTGTGGGACAAACAAAAAAGAAAAATTTAGTGTTTTTTTATTTAGCAAATACTCCTAGTATTTGCTAAATACTCCTAGTATTTGCTAAATAAAATGAACAACACAAAACGAATGTTGTCGCTGTTTAGTGCCTACGTAGCCTACTACCGTGACCGCAAATGCATGTATGCAACACTACCTGGCGGGACTAGGATTAAGAGAGGTAGGTACCAGATCACGTGGTGTTCCTGACCCCGCACGCCGTCTCTGCCCAGTGCAGAGACGGCGTGCGTTCTTCTTGATCTCGTCAAAAGCTTTGGGGGAACACTTTACAAAAGTTTATGCACTACACTGTTACCAGATTGTCACCGTTATTTTTGAGAGATGGTTTTCGTACATCAACCACTACACGCCGTTCAGGGAGATTTAAGTCCACGTTAATTTGAGGGATTTTTCAAGCGGTGCAGTGCGTAAGCAATTCTAGGGCGTTGCGGTTAAGATAGCAACTGGTATAGGACTGGAAAATAGATTGAATGAATGTGTGAATGAGTGTTGCGTGCGTATAAAATGCATAAATTACTAGAATAATGCGATTTTCGGCGAAGTCACTACCTTTTGACCAAAGTGGTTATTTTGGTAGCAGTATTCTCTTGGCAAAGTGCTGTCATAATTGACACGCTTGACTATGCATTCATTTAAAAGACATAAAATAAAGATGAACAACGTGAGTTGCTTCTTATTAATATGGTCATTACTATTTTACAATAACTTGTATTTACGGAAGGGATTTTCCGTAATGGGCAATTCCGGAATTATACGACAGAAGCATGTCATTATCGAAATTTAAATATGAAATGCGAAGTCACGGGTGGTTCGCTAGTTGATAATAAAACTGTAAAATTAAAAACATCCAGCTTCTCTTCTTCGCTTAAAAATTCGTCTTTGTATTTAAAGGCATACTTGCAAACTTGCGTCGTTTTAGGTTGCGAATTTAAAACCCAAACCTCTAAAAAATCACTATAGTTAGTGAACAGTACATACCTACACGTGCTGTAGTTTAGGTTTCATCCAAAAAGCTCTACATGGACATCAATTTTCATTTCAAAGGAACTCTACTAGTCAAAGTAAGCCAACTGTTTAAAACTGTTTAATATGCACATACCACAAAATAAGTACTAAGAATGATAAGTAACGCCAATCGTGGATGAATGAGAGTTTGGCAATACATTAAGTAGGTACTATATAATTACTATTCATAAGCTCTTACTTATTGTATAAATGATGTTCAGTGGTTTAAGAGTCCTCCTATTAAATTTTACCGTTTTCGCTGATTTTACAGACGTGTTTTTACACTGAAAATACTGTATTTTTATAAGTTTTAATGCATAACATGAAATATCATTTCAATAATGATCTAATAAGTGAGCTACTTTCTTATTTTTGTCATTAAATTTTGATTAATCGACCTAAACCAATCGGTAGTTTTTCGTATCTTTTGCTGGAAGAGGTCTAGAATATCACAAATTCACTAATCGTTTTGACGTCTAAAAAGTATTACAAAAATACAGTGTATTCTTGTAAAAGTCATCTATCAAATGTATGGCTTTTTATCACTTTCATAAAAAAAAATTGAGTAAACAAATATTTAAGTTAGTCAAATTTTAGAGAAAATGGGCAATGAATTGGTTCTTATTTCGGCTACATTAAACTCTCGTTCATAAAATTAAAACAACATAAATAAACCTTGGTTCAAAATCAATCTAAATTTCGCTTTATAATACTCGACGCATGCCTCAAGTAAACAGTCCGCGCCAAGCGCTTACAGGGAGAGGACGTGTCGCTCTGCGCGCCAAAATTCGACGCCGTCTACAGACGAATATAGCGTGGCGTGAGATTTTGATACTTTGGTAATATTAGTTATTATTTTGTGATGGCTTCTTTTTAAATACAACTAGTGATTATGTAGAATGTATTTATCATTGTTTTTGTTAAAAAAAGCTGTTATATTTTATAAAGCTGGATTACTCACTCACTGACACAATTTTATTGTTCTCCTTGATGGTGGAGGGGAAGGTACCTATGTTTTTTTTGCAGAAATGTAAAGGGGGTTCGGGGACCTAGGGAAAATACCGAGTTTTTGAGATTTGCCCTCCAGTCCCCCAAGGGGGGCTCCCGAGTAGAATCAAACTGAGTAACAATTTTATAGAGGTAGTTTTTTTTTTTTTTTTTGTATTGGGTTCGCCAATTTGACGCCACCCGCCTGGTAGTAAGTCGTGACGACGTCAAGCGATTGTGGGTCACTCACAGCACACTATACTATAGAGAGTGGCCCTCAACTTGACGACCTACTGAACCCAGGATTATATGTGGGAGGAAACACGTGCACAGGCAGGGCGTTCCAGGCCAGTATCGTTCGGCACAGAAACGAACGTTTAAAACGGTCGGTTCTCGCGAACATGTACCTACTGTGTGGGAGTGGCATCTCTGCCCGGCACGCGTTGTTCGGGATCGGAAGGAAGATGGGATCAGATTGAAGAGCTCTTCAGAATGCTCGCCGTGGTAAATACGGTAGAATGCGGCCAAGGAAGCTATTGTTCGGCGCTGAGTTAGCGGCTCAAAGCTTCCCGTTACCTCCGGACAATCTATAATACGGATAGCTCGACGCTGCACAGCGTCGAGAGCGTCCAGCAAATACTTCGCGGAGCCGTCCCAGAAGTGAGAGCAGTATTCGACGCAAGGTCCAATCTGCGTCTTGTACAGCAGACACCTCTGATGCAGTGTAAAGAATCGCTTTACCTTATTCGCCATACCTAATGAAGTAGCTAGCTTCGTGGAAACTAGGAATGCCTAGTTTCCACGAAGCTAGCCCTATACATCTTTCGATGTAGTTTTTATTATTGAGCTCTTGACGAACGTCTATGTCAAGGATCTCAAGGTTGCCCTTCATTGGTAATAATGCATTCTGAAGAGAGGGTAGGGGAAGGAAAGGGGATTTCTTCGCTGTAAATGCACACGCCTGCAATGTGCTGTCATCTGCATAACAATGAATGTTCCCGAGGGATAGCATATCATTGATTTGCAGAAGGAAGAGTTGGTGACAGCACGGACCCCTGCGGCACCCCGGTATTGTTCCTCGATACATATATACATAACCGGGGCAACACAGGTAAGGCGTGTTATCAGGGCGGCGTATTTGTGTCTCCGTGAGGAACGTCACAGCGGGCCGAGCCGTCTCAAGGTATGGTGGACGGCATCGAGGTTCGCATGGAGTCCACGGATGTTGATGATCTCCACCTCGAAAAGTGAAGCTGTGGGGTTTCCTGGGGCCGCTGTGGAACGTTTACTTATTTCTGTTGCACTGCCATTATAAATTTGAAGAAGAAGCGTGAAGACAGGGCGACATTTGGTGCAGCAGTAATAAGTGACAAAGCGCAGGGGCTAGCTTCGTCTGGAACCGTGTGGTTAGGTTGGAGCCGACCCGCCGGACGGAAGGGCTACCAAACCCCCCTGGTGCAAGGCCGCCGCTATCCCACACTGGTTACCACCCGGAGCGGCGATCACACATCAGGATTATGCGCGAGAACATGTGGGGCAGCCTCCTGGTGTGGTTGGTCCCAGGCGGGCCCCATGACTGTGTTGCGGGCGGCCGCGGCAACGCCGTTGCTAAGGGTCTCCCTGGCCGGCGAATCGATCCACACCACCCACACTAGACTCCGCTTAGCCCCCACTGGTCCCATGCCTGCTGCACCATACATGGCCCCGGGTCCGGCGGTGCAGCTGTTGAACCCCTTACGCAACCAGCCTGGGCTGGGTTACTTGTGGGGCTTTAGCACAGTTGCACGGTGGCACCCCCCGGACCAACACCCGGTACCCACGTAGGGACCGAAGCCACTTCATAGGTACCGTAAATTAACGAGCCTCGTCCGTTGATCAGCAGGTGCGCCACTAGCAGATGAGTTCGCTGGGGCCCTAAATATGTTGGTAGAGCCCCTTTGTATAGAGGAGGTCAAATGATTTTGATTAGGAAAAAAAATTAGCCCTCGCCCCCCCTTTGAGAGTGCAACGACAGAGGAAAGGTAGAGGAGTTTTGATTACGGGATCATACGAGTATAGAGGATCTTTTCTTGAATTTAAGGAGAGAAAAAAACACCCACCCTCCTAGCCCTCTTTTCACCTCCCCCACACAAGACACTATTATTATAAAATGAAAAAAAAAGATCAAAACCATGTAATCGCCGTACCTACTGGCTGACCACCATCGCTAACTCCGGACTCACGCACAAAATGTGTCAAATACCTAATTCCGCCCGTTTCGATTCTGCATACGGACTCTTAAATATCATAACCAACTGATACTAACTACCTTAACGTGAAGAACCTTTACCAAGTGAGAGAACGTGACGAGCGCCAAAGAAAGGGGAAAATTAAAGTGAGTATGGACGTTGGTAACAGTACAGCCATCCTGCTATAATAAGAATAAAACTTTTGTGATTCAGAGACACAATAAACAAGTACCTATACTTTTAGAAAATATACTATTTTTTAGGGTTACGTAGTCTCGGATACCTTATAGTTTCCTCCCGTCCGTCCATCTGTCCGTCCGTCCTCGGTTTTCCTCTCAAACAGTTTGTGCTTAAAAGATGAAATTTGGCATAGACACAGATTTACGAATACTATGCATGGATATGTGTATTTACCACGTTTTTTTTCTTCCGTCCCCCTATCGTGTGTGGTTCCTGTGAGGTATTTGCAATAATTGCAATCACTGATAATACTGACGGATAGGGCTAGCCCCGCGAGCTCTAGAGAACGTCCCTTATAGGCCGGGTTTCCACTGACGCGGAGCGGGGCGGAGAGGAGCTTAGCGGTGCACGAATTGACCAATCACTATGCTCGAATTCTCCGCTCCGCTTCAATGGAAACAGCACGAGCGGGGTTGAGCAGAGCTGAGCGGATATTCATAATAAAAATACAGCGAGGCAATGCGGTGCGGAGAACCACGAGCATTGGGGTGCGGAGCGGAGAACAGCGGGGCAGTGCTGTGCGGAGGACAGCGGGACGGTGCTGTGCGGAGGATTCCAAAAGTATGCTCCGCTCCATTCCGCTCCGCTTCAGTGAAAACACTGACAACTTTTCACCGCTCCTCTCCGCCCAACTCCGCTTCAGTGGAAACACTGACCACTTTTCACCGCTCTTCACCGCTCCTCTCCGCCCAGCTCCGCGTCAGTGGAAACGCGGCCTTAGACTCCGAATAATTCCTCCGTCACTAAAACTTGGCACGTGATAAAAATAGGTGATACAGATTATAGGTATGCAATAATCCAACAACTTTTTTTACGAGAAGTCTGGTATATACCTACCTAAACTAGAAAATCCCTAATAAGACTCCGTGGAAATTTCGTTAGAATTAAATACTTTCTGTATACGTACCTATGTACTATTAAAAATATGACATGTGTAAAAATCCAGCTTAGAGCTACCCCAAATTAAACTTTTAGCATTTTTGGCTTTAACTTCTATTTAAAAATGCCTCCACTCATTTTCATTTTTTATATGGTTTTATTTGCATAAATAAATAGCTTAAATAAGTTATCCAAAAAAACCATTAATAATAATAATAACCTGGCAACACTGCTAATAACCTGGCAACACTGCTACAAAACAGTCACATTTTTTTCTTGAGGAGCATTTACTAAAATATTTTACCTTTAATCTACAATAATACAAAAATATCATTCAAAACATAATAAAAGTACAAATATATATCTATAACAAAAAAATCAGCATGAAGAAAATCCGGAAAAAACACAAACAAATATTTTATAAATTATAGTACACTTTGACATATTATGTCAGTGTAACAAACTGAAAATGATAATATGAAAATAAGATGATAATCAAGAAAAAATATAATGTTGACCAGAGCTGGCGCCAAAAAAGCACAATTACCAACCCCGGACTTGTCGCACAGCTCCGCCTTACAGTCGTCGACAACTGTGACTACTGGTGAGGCGTCGAGCTCAAGCAGCGACGAGTTTTTCTCTCCGCCGACGTCGCCTCTACCTGTACGTCGGCAGGGGAGAGGCCGGCCACCGACTGGCTTGGGACCCCGAGGCCCTCCGGCTTCGATTACGGACCCCGCTACCGGTGGTAATGTGCACCGCATTCGATGGAACTTCGGTATGAATGAAAACGTGATGCGGGCATATTTTGTGGCTACAGAGGGGGGAACTAACCTCACTGCGTACCGTGTTCGCATGCTACCTCTGTTTCAGGTACTTGAACCAGATGTCAACGTATCGGCACAACGCCTATCGGATCAGGTGCGCGCCATACAACGCTGTCACCTGTTGGATGACGCTACACTTGAAAGGCTACGCTTAGAAGTGTGTAGTGGTATCACGCCTTCTTCATTGCAACCATTACCTGTGCCATTACAAAGTAACCGTAATGAAAGAACGCAAGAAAACATCATCTCACATGTTGGTGAAGAAGTGAGTGATGCTGCTATACCTGTAAGTACTCAATACAATGAGGAATTAAGGAGCGCTTTGGAGCGAGCGATTGGTGAGTTTCAATCTGTCCCTATTGAGTGTAGACCGCGGCTTCCGCGTTTGCCCACACATAAAAAAAACGTGGCGCTAGTGTGTGCCCTAGACTCGATGTTAACATCGTTTTTTAACAACTGCAGAAACATTACTGATGCCCATTCCATTCTGTACTGTGCAGCTGTTGCAGTATGTCGAATAGCTGGTGTTAAATTTTTTAAACAAGAAACAGCTATTCGACCAAAGCCTGCTGTACCAGCTTGGCAGTGCAGAATTGAACGGCGCATCAACGAGGCTAGGGTGCTCATTGGCAAGCTACACTGCTTCAGGACGGGCAATACACGCCCGAGAGTCATGCGCTTTGTGACCCGTGCATTCGTGGGAACTAATATTAGGCCCTGTGAATACTCTGTTCGGGTCACAGAGCGCATCGATTACCTGAAGCAGAAAGTTTATGCGTGGGCGAACCGCATAAGGCGGTACAAAAAAAGAGTGGACAGATACACTCAGAATCGCTTGTTCCAAAAAAATGAGAGGTGGGTATATAGAGGGTGGGAGCGACCTAACTCGGATGTGACTGATGGGAGTCTACCTGATGCTGTTTCTACAGTTAACTTCTGGAAAAGCATCTGGTCGACGCCCGTCAGTCATACACAGGATGCGTGGATTAGGGATGTTGAGCGGGCGTGTGAACCAATTCCAGCTATGGAACCTATAACCATATCTGAAGAAGATATTGGTTGTGCAGTTCGTTCGTTGCCAAATTGGAAATCTGCTGGACCGGACGGACTGCACAACTTTTGGTTAAAATGGTTCCGTAGCTCACACGCTTGCTTGGCATCTTGCTTCCAGTCATCCCTTGAGTCATCGTCGCTTCCAGCTTTTATGACTACCGGAGTAACCCACCTCCTATACAAATCTGGTAGTACCACAGACCCCAAAAATTATAGACCTATAACTTGTCTACCTACCATATACAAACTTTTTACATCCATCCTGAGAGTAAAAATATATTCACATGTACAAAACAATAACATCTTGTCAATCTCTCAGAATGGATGTAAAAGTGGGGCACGTGGTACGAAAGAGCTCCTTATTATTGACATGGCTGTTTGCCAGCAGGTACGCCGCAACCGAAAGAACCTTGCGACATGCTGGATTGACTATAAGAAAGCGTACGATTCTGTGCCTCATACATGGCTTCGGAGGGTGCTATATATTTGTACTTTTATTATGTTTTGAATGATATTTTTGTATTATTGTAGATTAAAGGTAAAATATTTTAGTAAATGCTCCTCAAGAAAAAAATGTGACTGTTTTGTAGCAGTGTTGCCAGGTTATTAGCAGTGTTGCCAGGTTATTATTATTATTAATGGTTTTTTTGGATAACTTATTTAAGCTATTTATTTATGCAAATAAAACCATATAAAAAATGAAAATGAGTGGAGGCATTTTTAAATAGAAGTTAAAGCCAAAAATGCTAAAAGTTTAATTTGGGGTAGCTCTAAGCTGGATTTTTTACACATGTCATATTTTTAATAGTACATAGGTACGTATACAGAAAGTATTTAATTCTAACGAAATTTCCACGGAGTCTTATTAGGGATTTTCTAGTTTAGGTAGGTATATACCAGACTTCTCGTAAAAAAAGTTGTTGGATTATTGCATACCTATAATCTGTATCACCTATTTTTATCACGTGCCAAGTTTTAGTGACGGAGGAATTATTCGGAGTCTAAGGCCGCGTTTCCACTGACGCGGAGCTGGGCGGAGAGGAGCGGTGAAGAGCGGTGAAAAGTGGTCAGTGTTTCCACTGAAGCGGAGTTGGGCGGAGAGGAGCGGTGAAAAGTTGTCAGTGTTTTCACTGAAGCGGAGCGGAATGGAGCGGAGCATACTTTTGGAATCCTCCGCACAGCACCGTCCCGCTGTCCTCCGCACAGCACCGCCCCGCTGTTCTCCGCTCCGCACCCCAATGCTCGTGGTTCTCCGCACCGCATTGCCTCGCTGTATTTTTATTATGAATATCCGCTCAGCTCTGCTCAACCCCGCTCGTGCTGTTTCCATTGAAGCGGAGCGGAGAATTCGAGCATAGTGATTGGTCAATTCGTGCACCGCTAAGCTCCTCTCCGCCCCGCTCCGCGTCAGTGGAAACCCGGCCTATAAGGAACGTTCTCTAGAGCTCGCGGGGCTAGCCCTATCCGTCAGTATTATCAGTGATTGCAATTATTGCAAATACCTCACAGGAACCACACACGATAGGGGGACGGAAGAAAAAAAACGTGGTAAATACATATATCCATGCATAGTATTCGTAAATCTGTGTCTATGCCAAATTTCATCTTTTAAGCACAAACTGTTTGAGAGGAAAACCGAGGACGGACGGACAGATGGACGGACGGGAGGAAACTATAAGGTATCCGAGACTACGTAACCCTAAAAAATAGTATATTTTCTAAAAGTATAGGTACTTGTTTATTGTGTCTCTGAATCACAAAAGTTTTATTCTTATTATAGCAGGATGGCTGTACTGTTACCAACGTCCATACTCACTTTAATTTTCCCCTTTCTTTGGCGCTCGTCACGTTCTCTCACTTGGTAAAGGTTCTTCACGTTAAGGTAGTTAGTATCAGTTGGTTATGATATTTAAGAGTCCGTATGCAGAATCGAAACGGGCGGAATTAGGTATTTGACACATTTTGTGCGTGAGTCCGGAGTTAGCGATGGTGGTCAGCCAGTAGGTACGGCGATTACATGGTTTTGATCTTTTTTTTTCATTTTATAATAATAGTGTCTTGTGTGGGGGAGGTGAAAAGAGGGCTAGGAGGGTGGGTGTTTTTTTCTCTCCTTAAATTCAAGAAAAGATCCTCTATACTCGTATGATCCCGTAATCAAAACTCCTCTACCTTTCCTCTGTCGTTGCACTCTCAAAGGGGGGGCGAGGGCTAATTTTTTTTCCTAATCAAAATCATTTGACCTCCTCTATACAAAGGGGCTCTACCAACATATTTAGGGCCCCAGCGAACTCATCTGCTAGTGGCGCACCTGCTGATCAACGGACGAGCCTCGTTAATTTACGGTACCTATGAAGTGGCTTCGGTCCCTACGTGGGTACCGGATCCAAATACTTTCAGTTTATCTAATTCCATATCTCTTGTGTAAAGTTCACAGGGTATTCTATTATGAATAGCTTTAGATGGACATCTGTTCAGTTGATATGCTGCGCACATTGCTGCTTCGGACCATAAATCTTTGGGAAGATTTGACTCGCTTAACATGGCTCGTACTCTGTCAAAAATTGTACGGTTCATCCTTTCTGCTTTCCCATTTTGTTGTGCACTGTATGGCTGTGTATATTCAATATTAATTCCTTTATCTTTACAGAACTGCTTCAACATGTTCGAGGTGTATTCTCCACCATTATCACATCTTATTCTCTTTATGTTTTGTTCCTTTTGTTTTTCAAAAACATTTATAAATTCAATTAGCTTTTGGCCAGTTTCAGATTTGTTCCGTAGTAAGTATATAACTAAATAATGAGAATAGTCATCGAGTACTGTCATCATGTATCTATAACCTCTTTTTGATGTTGGGTTCATCGGTCCTGCTACATCAGTATGAATGAGGTCACCGATTCTATGAGATTGAACTTTCCTTACTGGGTAAAATGGGTTTCTCACTGCTTTGCTTTCCATACAAACATCACATACTTTATTAGATACTGGTAACTTCATTTTGATCAGGCTTTTTCTATTTAAATGTCCAAGTCTTCTATGGCACAACATGTCATCACTTTCAGTTACCGTGTTGCAACTTTCATTAATAATTCCTTCTAGTATAAACAATGGACCTGAGGTATTTGATTTCCATACTTGATTTTTATTTCTTATTTGCACTCCATGCTTGTCGAATAATATATTGAATCCTTTTTGTGATAGTTTACTCACTGATACTAAGTTATGAGCAATACCTGGTACTATTAGGCATGACAAGTTCATTCTAATACCGTTGCTCAGTATTGATATAATGCCACTCTTCTGTGCTTGTAGTATATTTCCATTTGCCATTCTAATGTGAATTGTTTGCTCCAAGTGCTTTACCTCATGCATATATACTTCCACTTCTTCTTTTATTATATTCTCGGTGGCTCCAGAATCAATAATGAACTTGATGCTCTTGTCTTTACATGTTAGGTTACATTGTTGTGTATTACTGATGGCTATCACACTCCAATCTGCCTGCGATGCATAGTTGCTGCTCGCTGATGGCTTGCCGCGGCCTCTTGTTGGACCTTTTCCCCTGCGGCCTCTGTTGAACTGATTATTCCGACAATATTTTGCTATATGGCCCTTCTTATGGCATCGGTAACATTCTATTTCACTACTCAAAACTGTTTCTGGCTCTGCATTAGATTTAAAATTCTTTTTAAGCTCTTCATCTAATAGCCTTGCTTTTACAAATTCATATGTTATATGGTCATCACAGCTATTGAAACATTGTCAGGTACTGGACAATGTTTCAATAGCTGTGATGACCGTACTGTATGTATCCGATAGACCCATGAGCAGATAGCAAACTTTATCCTCTTCATCTAGTTTTTTGTCTATATTTTCTATTTCTCTCACCAATGATTCGAATTTGTATAGATACTCTTCCATTTTGGTATCACCCAACTTTATTGACAAAAGTTTCTTCCGTAAATGTAATTTGGAAAATACATTTTTTCTATGAAACATGCCATCTAGGCATTGTAGCATCTCAAATGATGTCTCTGCATCTTTGATCGTGTCCAAGTATCGATCTGGAACACATTGTACGATCAATGAGCGTGCCTTCGCATCTTTTTCTTTTTCCAAATCTCCATCCACCTTGGATATTTTTGTAGCATCCAATAATTTCCGTTCCTCGAGGAGACATGACAGTCGAAATTTCCAGTTAACAAAATTTTCACTGTTCAACAACGGAATCGCAAAAACTGCTGACGGCGTGGACGCTATTGTTCCCACAGTCGCCATATTCAGACATCCGAGTTATTCTCACCAATCCTCTACTTTTTCGCAAACCTGGGCCCATAACCTGTTAGAGATCATAGGTGCGCAGTGTTTGGTGAAAATAATTAGTGGATCTTTGCAGTATAATTGCTTTTATTTTTAAACTTGGTGAGACACATTACAATTTCAGCCATCACAATCAGAACAAGCAAATCGAATAACTGACCGGCTAGTGTTGTCACAATATTCTAGGGATGTACAGTATACGGTAATACTAAACTTCAACACCAAAAGTAAGATTATGTAGTAAAAGAGTGAAGTTTAAAAGTTGTTCACATAATAATAGCAATAGTGGGTGGTAGTAATATTCATAATTTAGTTGCCGCAGAGAGTAAAAGTTCAAACCTGTATATACATACATACAGATGACCGAAGTCACTGTCAGAGCCCTGCAGTATAATTAATGCAAACACACAAAACCAAAACTACTTCTTGCCTGCCCCAAGCCGTTTAGACCTGGTGTTAACTATCTTCGGGATGTGCGTTTCGCTCGATACGGTAGTCGATACATTAATCTTGTTAAGATCATCCATATAAGACACACGGTGGCGTTTACTGTTCGAGTCCAAAACAAACAAATTGCCATCGCGTGACCAGACCTTGCCACCTCCAAACTTTTCGCGCGCGGCCTGGAAGATTTCGTGTCGTGCTTTTGTAAGGAACTCGGAGAAAGTAATCCCGCAGCCCTTTAGTGCGTCTTTGGAGAACCAGACCTTGTCCCTCATAGTTACATCCTGAAACTTCACCAGGATAGGTCTGGATTTCAGTTCACCCGATGGACGCCCCATTCGATGACACCTTTTAATATCTGGGCTGTCACAACTAATATTAAGACGCCCCGAGATGACACCAGCAACAACCTTAGGCGTATCCTCGGTCTCCTCCTCTGCTACACCGTGGAGTAAAAGAATCTTGCGACGTGCCCGCATTTCGACGCTATCCACCTGATGTGCCAGTCCCTCCACTTGACACTGGAGCAGATTGAGAGCCCGCAGCATAGCGGTCTTGAAAGAGGCAAAATCACTAGAAAGACTAGCTATATCCGTTGAGGCTGATGATGTGCTGCCTGCTTTTTTTTTTTTTTTACTTACGATTATTTAATGTCTTTTTTACGCTATTAAGTCGCGTGATTTCTTTTTTTGTAAGATTGTTGGATTATTGCATATCTATAATCTGTATCACCTAGTTTTATCATATTCCAAGTTTCAGCGACGCAGGAAATATTCGGGTCACAAAAGACTCTTTGATTGTGCCGCTTGCCCTTGCAAAAGGTGCACTATTTTCCCCATCTTGTTTAACCTATATTTCATTCAACTCTGTAATTATTACTATGTTAGGCGTGAAATGAGCTTGTCTGATCCCTAAGGTGAATTATCAATTTAATCTGCTTCACAAAATAACTAATAATAAGAAAATCAATTACTGTCTTGCGGGCGAAAACTATTACCCTATTGAGTAATATATACTTTTGGTCATGGAACAATTCTCTACCTTCATCCCCTTTTTCAGACGTAAAAAAATTACATGTACTACGGTTGCATTCATTGTAGTCGTAAAAATATGAATGTTACACTGAGGTCTTTAAAATTAATAAAAGTAAACCAACATTAATCTATACTTATAATAAATCTGTAGTAGTGAAAATTAGTACATTGAAGATATCAAAAAAATAAATGGCAGGGGGTGTTACTAGACCGACACCGAACCCAAAAATGTGATTAAAAAATTTTTTGTCTGTCTGTCTGTTCAGGCATCACGCAAAACCTACCGGTTCGATTACGATGAAACTTGGTATAATTATTCTTTAATATCCTGGGCACCACACTGGGTACTTTTTATCCCGGAAAAGTATATACAATAAAAACAAACTTAATTTTGCGGTTCGATCCCTAGACCCGAATACTGTACCAACCGCAAATAATAAGTTTGTCGTAGGTTTTCCTTTTGTTTATATTGGGTTCGTCAAATTGACGCTGCCCGCCTGGTGGTAAGTCGTGACGACGTCTAGCTATTGGTGGGCCACTCTCACAGCACACAATACGATAGAGAGTGGCCCTCAACTTGATGTGCCTCTTCACACTCCACTTAAAGAACCCAGGGTTGTTATATGTGGGAGGAAACACGTGCACAGGCAGGGTGTTCCAGGCCACTATCGTTCGTCAGAGAAACGAACGGTTAAAACGTTCGGTTCTCGCGAACATGCTATCCGCTGTGTGGGAGTGGCATCTCTGCCCGGCACGCGTTGTTCGGGATCGAAAGGAAGAGGGTGGGATCAGATTGAAGAGCTCTTCAGAACAGAACAGGTTACGTCACCCGCAGTGGAGTTCACTATTAATGGTTTTTAGAACTTTTGTCTGTTTGTCTGAATGTTTGAACACGCTAATCTCAGAAATGATTTGATTTTTTTATTTGAACTTTCGGTTTGGTTTTTAATCGCTTTATAAATAAAAAAGTTATGTACATCTAAAGTAACACGTAGGCGGAGCTGCGGGCAACAGCTAGTGTTAAATAAACCGGTAGTTTGTTGTGGGCGGAAACAGAAACACATCACCTGTGAAAATTTCAACAAAATTTCAAAATTACAAATTTCATCAGCCTGGTGAGGCTCACAGACGGATAATGAACATTAAAAAAGATTATTTTGAGTTATTAATTTGTAGGATTCCGTACCCAAGGTGTACCCTTTGGGTACGGAATCCTACATCCATAAATCCTGAGAATCTTAAAAAATCATCTGTAATCGAAACCATAGTGTTGCCCTGTTTTAACAAAAAAATGCGCTCTCTAACGGATTCTTAAATCAAAAAATTGTAGTAGTAATCTACCACGGTTTTTGAAAGATCTATCTAATGATACCCAACACGATGGGGTAGTCGCAAGAAGACAAAAAATCATCCTCGCTTAAAAATGGTTTATTTTTCCAAATTTGATGTTAGCACTTTGTGGGCTTGGTAAATATAAATACACGTATCAATGCAAAGTTTCATCTTTCCAGCACTTACCGTTTAAAAGTATAGACGAAGACGGACGGATGAACGGACATGACGAAACTATAAGGGTTCCGATAGTTAAACTATGGAACCCTAAAAACAGAAACCTATTTAAATATAATTACGCTTTAAAATACAGATGGCTGCCGATTTTGATAACATTTTAAATATAATTAGCGGAAGGCCGCGGCTTTGCAGGCGTGAAATAGTATGCCTAGCGTAGCCTTTACGATGGATAGGAAGTTTTAACCGTCCTATCCATTGATGAAAACAGCATGAAAATCGGTGCAGTAGTTTCTGAGTTTGTCGCGAACAAAAATACAGAGACGCGGCGGAGGATTTTGTTTTATAATATGTAGTGATGTATTTTAAAACCAATTTGGAAAACCTTCGAAAGTAAAAACAAAATTGGAATACAATAAATGAGAGTAACGCCTACTAGCTGTTGGAGAATGGGAGTCAGGGTTATGGATCCAGGCGCTCCCATCACCCAACATCGGTACAATGTTGGACGACACAACCTTCCGCATTGCCACTCATCATTGCACCTGTGGAGTAACCGTCGATAATCTGGGACATCATGGCCTTTCTTGTAGCAGAAGCGCAGGTCGTATACCTCGGCACGCTATTCTAAACGACATAATTCGTAGGGCTCTTTCCACCGCAGGTCTTCCGGCCGTACGTGAACCAAATGGTTTAGCACGAAGCGATGGAAAGAGACCGGACGGTATGTCGTTGCTACCGTGGAAGATGGGAAGGCCTTTGGTGTGGGACGCTACATGCGTTGACACCTTAGCACCTTCACACCTTCCAAGCACATCCGGATGTGCCGGCGCTGCTGCTGCATCGGCTGAAGGCTTTAAACGGCGTAAATATCACCTAGCAGGTGATTACATATTTGAGCCGTTTGGGGTTGAGACATTGGGGTCATGGGGTCCAAGTGCTCGCCGCCTTTATAGAGACATTGCTAAACGCCTAATCGATGCTTCTCAGGACCAGAAGGCTGGCTATTTTCTGGCCCAAAGAATAAGTATCGCCATCCAACGTGGCAACACAGCCAGCATTCTGGGAACCTTCCCAGTCGGCAATGACGCGGAGGATTTTTTAAACGATATTTTGTAATGTAAATATTTTTAGTCTATAATTATGTTTATTTTGTATATTGTAATTCTTATTGTAAATAAATAATTTGATTAAATATTAGATAGAAATTAAAGGTAAAAACATAAATGAGAGACTATGGAAAAGTCTGGAATTTAATTTAAAGTTACGGCTCATGTGAGCATAGCAGCTGCAGCAATTGTGACGCGCGCAGCCCCGTGACATTTCCCCCTCTAGTTTATAATGCATAGGGTAGGGTGTCTAATAATACCGGATCGATAACAGCGACATGCTTTGTATGCCCTAGACGGCATATTGCTAACGTAATAAATATTTATCGCTTAACACGCCAAGCGAATTGTGGACGAAGAAAGCCAATTATTAACTAGAATTAGATATAATTATCTAATAATATAGATATGATAGAATTATAAAAACCAAATAGTACATAAAATCCAATTAAATATACGAAAAATGAATAAGGCGATGATCCATTCACTAAGTCCCGTGCAACACATGCATCTTAGTGAACCGAACAAAGACCGCTTCATCCAACCTACCAGCAAACACACTCAGCATGCTGTTAGGGCTCCCCCACAACCTGTGCACCAGAGACGCCACTTTTTTGCGCATAAGTGCATAGAAATCGTCTGTTCTTGTATCGGCAAACATTTCTGATGCACTACGATAGCGGGGAAGCCCCACCAGCACCCTGAAGATGTTATTATATTGCACATGCAGTGCGTTGTTTGACTTTAGGGTATAAGTGGTCCACAGGCTACTTGTATAAAATGTTTGACAGAAAGCCTTAAATAACATGATCTTAACATTTACTGAGCTTTTAGTAAACCTGCGAGCCAACATATTTCCCCTTACATACAACGCCCTACGCTCTCTCACAATATCACAATCATCCTTTAGGTATTCTGTCACAATGTGTCCTAAGTATTTAAACTTTGTTACCTGTCTCACACAAGCACCCCCAAGCATAACAGGTGGCACAAAGTGTGGTGCTTTGTTTTTACCTCGGAAAACCAGTAATTCACTCTTAACTAAGTTATAAGACAGCCCATGTTCCTGTGCATACCTCTCACACGTATCCACCAGTTTCCGTAATCCATTGATTGACGCGCTCAGCAACACCATGTCGTCTGCGCAGCTAATGTTATTTAGACAAAAGTCGTCAATTCGGCATCCAACATTAGTGTTATTGAGCTCATCAATCTAGTCATTTATGTATACATTAAAAAGCCTAGGCGAGGAAAATCCCCCTGCCGGACTCCACACTGCAACCCATACGGCTCAGACAGAGTATCTTCCCATTTGACTTGGTTAGACTGATTGCCATACCAGTACGCTAAGATGTCAATGATGTCGACAGGAACCCCCTGTCCCCGAAGCTTCTCCCACAGTTTCGAATAAACTACAGAATCAAAAGCCCTGGATATGTCCAGGAAGCATGCGTACACCGGGGTTCTTCTATCCGTGTAGTACTGAACAGTGTGTTTCAACGCAAAAATGGCAGTTTCCATAGATAACCCAGGCCGAAATCCAAATTGCGCGTCATTAACCTCAAGATATTTAGCCAGATGTGAATAGAGAACACTGTCCAACACCTTCGCCACAATAATAGCCAGTGATATCGGTCTATCGTTCCCCTTATCAGCATGTCCCCTGTTCTATTTTTAACTATAGGCACGACTATGGTTTTCATTTAGTTCTTAGGTAAATAACGATCCCCACTTTGGTTGCTCGAGTCGCACCTTCCATTTCTCCATGAGATCCTGGCGGAGTTGGGACCGCTGGTCTTCGATTTCTCGAGACGCAGGCCTGTGGTCCCGCTCCAGCGCCTCATTGTACCATTGAAACAATGAGGCATGGGCTCTCGCTTCCAGATCCCATGGAGGGGTCGCGGCTAGGAGACATGCAGCCTTTAGGGAGATCGTGCGGTACCCCCTTATTGTCCTGACGGCCAAGGTTCTCAACGACATGTGTAAAATAGCAGCGTTGTTGACCGTCAGTCTCGCCGCCCATACGGGAGCCCCCGTACACGACCATGCTCCCTCCGCACGATCCCCAGGTACAGTCTCCTGCAGGAAACGTTGGATCCCTTTAAGTTGGGCATCAGTCGCGAGAGCGCGGCTCCTGCCCCCGTCACTTTGGGGACCGTACTTCGAAAATCTGGTCCGAAGTTTCACCGGCTATCGAGTACGAGCCCCAAATACTTCATTGAGGGCTCGATGCCGATGCTAACGCTCCCTACATTTATGCTGGATCCTGGAGATGGCCCGCGCCGAGATCCGTGAAAACACAGAGCTTCGGACTTATTCAGTGCCACTTCCAGTCCCAGCCACCGTATCCGACCCACGACTTGATCAACCCCAGTCGTGGCCTTGAGTGTTGCCTCCTGATGCGTTGCTCCCCGCGCCGTGACGAGGGTATCGTCGAAATAATAACCATTGCCTACCTTCCCAATACAGTACACACAGTAATTAGAACATAATACGAAAAAGCATACGAATAATAGAATGAAACATAAAAAATGAAAGTACGAGCGGGATAAGAGCTGGAAATTGAATGAAAAGAAGCTTGGATGAGAGCTTAGGATATACTATTTAAAAACATAGTTCATTAATTTGTTATTTTGATTAATTAAGCACCCTGCAAGTACAGCAGGGGTAACTGATAAAAAAAAGCCACGCGGGATAGACACCAACCCCAAAGATGAGGGATTAAACTCGACCCAACACCAGACAGTGGGTCAAGTCTGGCGACGCCACAGGGATTTTTCCTAGTGCGTACCTGGAGGCGCCGGGTGATGGACGTAGGTTCAGCCATGGCGATTGACGCGGAATAAAAAAATACAAGACAGACAGACATAAATCACACCTATTGCAACTCTGCCTAATGCATTACACACCTACACTTTGCCAGTAATTACCGTGCCGTTACTGTTCACGATAGAAAATCCATAACCATTCTGTAATTCAAACCAAAATTACATATCACTAAATAGAATCTCTACAGTCAGAGCAGGTAAACCAAAACACATGCAGTTTAAAAAATATTATTATGTATTTTGTTGTACTTTAGATAGTTCAAGATCTGACAAACTGTCATGGTCACTATTATCATCAGCTTTAAATAGATAAACGGGATAATTACCGTGTATTTTGTTGTAGAGTTTCCGATATGTCGACTGTTAAAAGCGCCATGATCACGAAGGAACTGAATCACAGGATAGTAAACCGTGTCGTTCTCTTTCTCTTTCTCTCTCTCTAGTGACGCGACTCACCACTACTATTCTCCGTGCCCCGTACTATTATCTCAATTATCTCACTATTAACTCGAACTCGATCACGTCACGAAACAACACTCACGGTGTCTACTGCGGGTTTGGTGTAGGTAGCATAGAATTTTAGTGTAGTAGTAGTAGTAATGTTTGGACATGTAGCATCTGTCTATTAGCGATAAACTCAAATCTATTTTTATGCGGTTTTTATCAATAGATAGTGAGTCTTGCATGAAGATGTTTCAAGTTAAAAAAACATCACGCCATGTCCGAATTATTACTAAGACTGCTATCCGTCCGTCAGTCACCAGGCGTGAACCGTGATAATTAGAGAAAGTTCAAACTTTCACAGATGGTGTATTTCTATTTCTGCTGTAACAACAAATACTAAAAAACAGAATATAATAAATATTTAAGGGGGTTCCCATACATACAAGCAATCTAGACTTCACGAACACGAGTTTCGACGCCGCCGAAAGTTCCGGCTAAATTCGCCGAAACCGAAACACTAAAAAAACATTATTACGAATCAATAAATATTACATTCATCATACACTGAGCCTTTTCCTTGAGGTTTCTTTGCCTCTATTCCACAAAGTTCAACTGGAAGTTCAACTAGTTGAACTAATTGGAAAAAAAAATACACTTATTTCAACTTTGTAATTTATTTTGAAAGTTATAGATATATATAAAAATAACAGGTATAACCGTGTAATGGATAAACAATAATACTAACTCTAGGAATAGTATTCTTAAGTAATTATTCAAATATATATTAACTACATTAAAAAAAAATACAAATTTAATTCTTTATTTACCTATTTTAAAAAAGTAACAGCAATCTTAAGAAATGAAACTCTATTTTTTTATTATTATCTTATGCCTTTATATTGTGGTCAGACTCTCTAATCTTGAAGGCTCTCATGTTGTTTTGTATTCCTGGTACATTTGATTTCAATGTCATCAAATATTAAGCACGATCAAAGGTGAACGGTTTCTGAACAAAACTTCTTCGAACACATTTTGAAAAAACCAAACTGAGCGAAATAAGAGTTGGCGAGTACTCTTTTGTAGTTCTGTACTCCTAGTACTTTTGTTGTTTGTGTATCTGAGTTAAGGGACCCAAGCGGCTCTGGTGAGCGCATGAAGGTGATTTTTCACCAGAGTGGCGAGACGAGTGAAGTCCACGTGTAGTGGCCCAGTCCTCAAGTAATCTCCCCCTGCCATTGGTTACCCGGGAGACCCACGCCGTAGACCAGGCGTTAAAGTCTCCCAGGAGAAGGACAGGGCGAGGACACGCAGTGAAGACGACGTCGAGCTCAGTGAGCCATAGCTCATACTGAGCGTCGTTAATGTTGTTCCGCGAGATGTATGCGGCTACGACTGCCACCCCTTCATATTCCGCAGCGACACAGCCTCGACCGTTTGCAATAATTGCAAGGTGCGAGGTGCGTGCGGCGGACCCCCCAAATATGTAGGCCAAGCCATCTTGCGCCACCAAGCTGCCCGGGTGGGCATAGTACGGCTCGGCGACCACGACCAGATCTATGGACCACTGCGCGATGCTCAAATTCGTCTGCAGGATGCGGATATGGGTGTCCATTAATGGACGTACATATCAGTATCCCGCCGCGAATCAGGGCGCGCGGTAGCGACACCCCCGCTGCCTTCAGCGAACGGACGAGGTTTTGGCCTCGAAGCGGCGCAGGAACGGCTGCCGACCCGATGGTCCGCCGTCTTGCCCTCCACCTCGCATCTGTAGCAGCGAGGCGGTGCGTCACAGCCGTTGGACTTGTGACCGGGCCGGCTGCAGTGGAAGCACCGATCACACACGGTGTCTTCCACTGCACACTTGCCCCACCATCATGCACCGGAAACACCTGGTTTCCCGGGCACGCAGGAGGTGCACCTGCACCTTGGGGAATCCCCCTATAAGCAAGCTGCCTTCTAACTCATCTTTGAAAGCAAAGATGGAAGAGGGCAGAGGCCAGGAGACTTGGCCACTCGCTTCACTCGCTCGGAGCTAGTGAGCGAGTCGCGGGCCTTGCAGGTCCGCCATCCTACGACCCCCTCGTGCAATGGGGTCAGCTGCCGGATATTGGCCGGAGCATTAACACCTCCTCTGCCGTGGCAGGGGTGTTGTCATCTACTCCGTTGCCCAGAGTGCCCCGGCCCCCCAGCTTCCGTTCCCCATAGGAAATACCCATAGGGACAAAGAAGCCGCAGAGCATGCGTGGAGGTTCCCGATCTCGCACCCCGGTGGAAACAGTGTAGATTGACGAGAATATGCGAGGTGTGCAAACAACAAAAGTATTAGGAGTACAGAATTACAAAAGAGTACTCGCCAACTCTTATTTCACTCAGTTTGGTTTATTCAAAATGTGTTCGAAGAAGTTTTGTTCAGAAACCGTTCACCTTTGATCGTGCTTAATATTTGATGACATTGAAATCAAATGTACCAGGAATACATAACAACATAAGAGCCTTTAAGATTAGAGAGACTGACCATAATATAAAGGCATAAGATAATAATAATAAAATAGAGTTTCATTTCTTAAGATTGCTGTTACTTTTTTAAAATAGGTAAATAAAGAATTGAATTTGTATTTTTTTTTAAATGTAGTTAATATATATTTGAATAATTACTTAAGAATACTATTCCTAGAGTTAGTATTATTGTTTATCCATTACACGGTTATACCTGTTATTTTTATTATAAAGTTGAACTAATTGGATCAATTTATTCCCGAAATTTCAACTTTCAAAATAAATTACAAAGTTGAAATAAGTGGTTTGTTTTGAACTTTGTGGAATAGAGGTTTTCCTTGCAGTTGGGATAGACTTATCGTACATTGCCGGTACGCGTGAGCAAGCGAAGATGCTATACGTAGTTCGCCGAGAGAGGCAATTCGGAACATGAAAAACAAACCTTCTACGTTTATAAATGTCTCGTTATTACGACACCCCATCCTTCTTTTTGCTATGCAAAAGATTCGCTTTTGCTATTTATAAATGAACATTATCGTGGAACGTCTCTCGCCAATGTCGTCGCGAAGCGAGTGAAGCCAGTGAAGCGCAAACTGTGCAATCTGATGCTGCACAGTTGAAGTGTTTCGGCCGTATTTCCAACCGTACATCTATTTATTTATCTAGTTTATTTGATCGAAGTCGCGTGGAAAAGCTTTCTAGTTCCTAATTTCCATGGAACACAAACCCGGGATAAAAAGTAGCCAAAGTTTCTCCTAACCCAAACTTCTGTTTTTTGCGATTCATTTTGTAAAGTTATTATTAGTGAAAGTCCTGTTAAAATCGGTCCAGTCGTTCCAGAGATTAGTCGACAACAGATTTTTATAAATTTCTTTTTATGTATGTAGGTGGTAACGTATTACTTCCGATAATGCGCAATTACACTTCTCCAAACATGGCCACTAATGGGCCGAGTGACGACAGTATCAAATATTATTTGGACATTCATTCTCACACAACGACATCTAGCCCAATCTAAGCTATAAGCTTCTGCTATGGGATTCAGACAACTGATAAACATACATATACATATATTTCTAAAATAGCGGACGCCCGCGGCTTCGCACTCGTGAAATAGTTTTATGGTTCCCAATACCAACGGGATCACATTCCCGGGATAAAAAGTAGCATATATTAATTACACTTTTATTACATCAGCTGTCTGACAATGAAAGTCCCGTTAAAATCGGTTCAGCCGTTCCAGAGATTAGCGGAAACAAACCGACACAGATAAACAACATTTTTTTTGGGTTGTGGCAACACTACGGCTAACATCTGTTCGCATTTCGTCTTGTATTTATTTTAATTTATTATTAATATTTTCGATAATTAGGGCTAAAATTCATCACAAAACACAATCTTACCATTATCAAAGTGTATCTAGGTAATAGTTAGTAATATTAACTTACTGTAACATTATAAAAAAAAAAAAAAAATTGTAATTTAAACAGCAGCTGTACACTTTTAATTTTGGTGGGAGATAGGGGAAATGCAGACAGAAATTTAATTGTAAATTGTTTAGAATTACTGAGCTTATTAGATGTTAAAAACATTATTTTATTCACATTTCCTTATAGCCGTAGCTTGTCACAGGCCGAAAACAATCTTAGATATAAGCTAAATCAAACAATACATACATTGACATTTCATAATCCAAATAAATTCCATCTGATTGACATTAACATGTATTTAGAAAATAAATTGTTATTGACGGAAGATAAATTCTATTTGAATAGATATTTTAAGAGACAGATAGCAACTTCGCTATCATATTTTATTAGTTATTCAGCCAAAAACTTGGCTAAACAATCTGCTTTTATTGAGCAGAAAAGTGACAATGTTTGTCTTGTGACCTTGGAATCTGTTCCAAAAAAGGGTGACAATAATTTAAACTTAGTTGTAGGACAATAGAGGAAATCCCTAGCAAATTAAAGTCTATGTTCATGAATATTATTCATCAAAATATTGAAGGCTTTTCTGGCAAAGAGTTAGAACTAGAATTATTTTTAAATGAAAAACGTATCCATGTACTTTGTTTAACTGAACACTGGTTAAAAAAACATGAACTCTTAGTTAATATTGATAATTATAAAATCATTAGTGCGTTTACTAGAGATTCCGCTATAAGAGGTGGGTCTCTCATTTTAATTAATGACAAATTAAAATCAAAAGACCGAAAAGACGTAGTAGCACTCACAAGTGAGCGAAATATTGAACTATCATGTGCAGAGCTAGAACAATATATTATTATTAGCGTCTATAGACCTCTGGAGATTACTACCTGTTTGAGTCCATTATGGAGGAAGCCTTAAAAAAGGTATGTAAATGTAAGAAGACTATAGTTGTATGTGGCGATTTTAATATTAATATTTTAGAAAACTCTCAGAATTCGCTAAGGTTCCACAACCTTTTTAAATCTTTTAACTTACAAAATCTTTTTTGTGAACCAACTCGCACCACAGTCACATCAGCTACCTGCTTAGATATTTTTTCTAACAGCGATGTAGATGAGAAATCTATAATACATTTTATAAATTCAGATCATGCAAGTCAGTTAGCTAGATTTAAGTACCAACATGTTCCATTATCAAAAAATATTGTTTGTAGACCAATCACAACTTATAGATTAGAAAAATTTAAAGAAAACATTAAGAATAAAGTACCTCTTTTGGAGTTGAATAATGATAAAAACCCGAATGATCATTACGGAGATTTGTTCGGAGTAATCAAATACAAATGTGATAACATTTTCACTAAAAAAACAATAAATGTAAATCAATTCAAAATTAAATTTAGTGATTGGGCTACGCCTGGAATCTATAAAAGTAGAAGGAAATTATATGAATTATACGAGACAAAGGCATCTACTAATGAGCCACAAGTAATTGAACAGATTAAAAAGTACTCCAAACTATTCAAAAAAGTATGTTCAACAGCTAAATCTAATTATATACGGGTTAAAATTGAAAAATCTGATAATAAAACGAAGGCAATGTGGAATGTTATTAACAAAGATACTTGTAAAGCAAAGTCACGTGATCGATCCTTCTAGTTAAAAATAGATGATAAACATATTAAAACTGTTTCGGAAGTGGCCAATGCATTTGAATCTTTTTTCACAAATGTTCCAATCACCACTACAAATAAGTTAAATTCGTCAAAAAACGTAGCCAATTCTCTTCTTAAATCTAGTGTTGATAAATGTAGAATTAACTTTGATTTTCAGTATATTGACTCTGTCACTATACTTAAAACTTTTAAAAAACTAAATATAAAAAATACCGAGGATCTTTGGGGCATTTCAACTAATATAATAAAATCAATAGTGCCCGCTATAGCGCCTCACCTTGCATTCATATTCAATAAATGTATAGATGAAAATCAGTTTCCTTATCTTATGAAGTACAGTAAAATCATTCCTTTATTTAAAGCAGGAGACAAAAGTGATCCTTCAAATTTTCGACCTATTTCCATACTCCCAACCCTCTGTAAAATTTTTGAAAAAATAATATTTAATCAATTGCTTTCATATTTTACAGACAATAAGTTACTTCATAACAAACAGTTTGGTTTCACTAAAGGCAGGAACACAACGGATGCAGGAGTTGCACTTGTGAAACATATATTTGATGCTTGGGAGGAAAAGCAGGATGCCATTGGTATATTTTGTGATCTATCAAAAGCTTTTGATTGTGTTGATCATGAGACTTTGCTACTAAAATTATGGTGTTTCGAACAGCTCACCTGGCTAACTCGAGTCTTACCTCACTGGTAGAGTACAAAAAGTAAACATTAATGGCACCGACTCTTCTGGCGCCTCATTAGTCATGGGAGTACCCCAGGGCTCGATATTAGGAACCCTTTTATTCTTAGTATACGTAAACGATCTTCCTTATTTCACTAAAAATCTTTGTGAGATAGTATTATTTGCTGATGACACATCATTAATTTTTAAAAGTGATAGACAAAAAGTAGCACTTGACGATGTAAATAATACCCTTTCGAAAATATTGCATTGGTTCAACAAGTAACAACTTGCTGCTCAATGCGAAGAAAACACAATGTGTACAATTTTGTTGACATCATGTTAGACAGGTGGATACTCATATTACTATGAATAATGAATTAGTTCAAATAGTCAATACCACAGTTTTTCTTGGGATAACTCTAGATAGTAAACTACAATGGGGTCCTCATATCACAGCCTTGGCAGGAAGACTTAGCTCAGCTGCCTATGCGGTTAGAAAGATAAGGTCACTGACTGACGAAAAAACGGCACGATTAGTTTATTTTAGCTACTTTCATAGCGTTATGTCATATGGTCTGCTGCTGTGGGGCTCAGCTGCCGATATTGAGACAATATTCATATTACAGAAACGAGCTATACGAGCAATCTATAGACTCGGACCCTGTGACTCGCTGAAAGAACTATTTAAAGAAATTAATATTTTAACAGTTGCTTCTCAATATGTTTACGACAACATCTTATATGTACGGAAGAACATAGATCTCTTCAAAAAAAATTCCGATAACCATAATTTTAATACAAGAAATAAAAATAAACTGGCAATGACAAAAATTAGACTTCATAAAGTTGGTAATTCGTTTGTAGGCGAATGTATAAAAATTTATAATAAAATTCCTCAGGATTTGGTTGACATGCCTCTTAATAAGTTTAAAATAGTAGTTAAAAAATGTTTGATGATGAAAGGCTACTATAATGTAGACGAATATCTTAATGATAAAAAAGCATGGTCACCCTAATCTTCTGTTGTTGGCCACTCGTATAATATAATATAATATAAACTAATTGTAACAATGTAAACAAAACAATATTAAAAAAGAAAATGGATAATCTACCTGAGTTTCTTGCTGGTATCTTCTCAGGAGAACCAACTTACCGAACCAGCGAATGAATCATTTTCTAATGGTTATTTATGTACTTACTTAATTTAGTATTTTTATAATATTACTTGACAAAATTGTAAAATTTTGACATTCATATGTGCTCTTTATGTGCCTAAACTGAATAAATGAAATTGATTCTTTGATTGATTCTTGATTCTTTGAAATTGCATTGTGTATGTTAGTATCGTGTATACTATCGTATGCATTGAGTAAAAAGCTGGTAATTTGAAATTACACACAGACACATCAATTTTACTTATCTGTATGGATGTATGGATATGGATACATACATAACATACATAGAAAACACCCAAACTCCGAAATGGTCAAAGATTCAACGATTTTATGAGAAAATACATACTAAAAGGAATAATTAAAAACACTAGACTTGCTTTACTTTAAAAATTTAAGTTTATTGAGATTTTCAATAAATAAAGTATTTAATATACCTATTCAATCCGCCATTTTGACTGAAACAACAATTATAGCGCATGACGTCACCCCGTCGTCCCCCAATATTTACGTATTTTGTTCCGACCGACATGACTGTTTTCTGATTTATGGCGTTCATCCATACCCGACGCCATGACGAAAACAGCTCGTAGTAGCTGTTTTCTTAAACTATTGAAAATAATATTAGCATAACTGCAAAATGGCAAGGAAATGTTATAGAGAACGTATGTTATCAAACTTCTCCGTACAAAAGTAGACCGTAAACACATTAAAATAAGGCCTAAAGTCACCTGGGGAGGTGCGGATACAGGTGTCCGCTTGGGGTTTGACGGAACGGCGCGCCTCGCATACCTGTATCCGGTTGGGGTTTTTGGGGTTAAACTTTAGTTTATTACCGAAATTAAAGATTTTATACTAAATGAGTACCTATAATACAGAAAAGGATTTCTAAATTATTTGTCATGCCAATCATAATATTAATTTAACCACTATTTAAGGCTATTATTCACTCAGTTGTAACTATAGTGAAAACAACTATCTCTTGATTGATCAGTTGTTAGTAAAATCTCGCCTATGAAGTTCTGAATTTCTTAATAGTATAGTCAGTACCTGTCAATATCATATTACCTAATTAAACCACTATGTACCTACCTATTTCAAATAATAGAGAATATCTATTTTATCAACAAAAACAATCATCGATCAACAAATATTTTCCGGACAAAGTCTAAAAGCCCAAGGACGCGGCCGCTCCCACGTTCGTTGCCGGGCGTCTCTAGTTCACACGCAGAAGGTATTTCCAGTGGCGCCCGGCGGAGTTCAGCTTATTAAACAAACTCAGTTAACACAATAACATATTAATACCTCTATTATATTTTGCAATGGAACAAATAAATTGAAACAACACGCTTCACTCTAGTGCCAATAAAAGATCCTTATCAAAATTGATGTAGGTAGGTATATCATTGTCTTTAATAAACTATCCACATGGCACCACTTGTTTATGAATTGTTCACAATTTGCAACACATAATCATTACCTTGGACTCCGACTGCAGAGGTTTTATTAAGTCTTATGTAACATCTGTCTCTCTGTCTCTCTGTGTCATCTGTAGGTTTGAATGACAGAGGAATTTTGAATATTCTATAGTACCCGGTAACGGCAATTGGCTTACCCCCTATTACACGGGACCAACAAATAAACTGGCAATGTGTGGGTGTATAATGCACCTTTGCCTACCTCTTATGCCAAGGTATTGTAAACATAAATCTAGACCTGAATTTATTATGTACTGGTCAATTTATCCAACAGTTGATTTTCCTGTGGAAATTAAGTTTTACAAACTGAGTTACCGCAACTTCAGTTCAATGCATTTAAAATTTTTGTTTCAATAAAAACATTCGCTAACGGTGTGTCATGAATAGTCATGATGGTAGCTTAGTAGCCTACTTAATAGGAAATTTATAGAGCTATCAATTTTGAATATTCAATTAGAAACTAGGAAAGTACATGCTTAAGCATTTGCAAAGATAAAATGTATCCTAACTTGGCATTATTCTTTGTAGATTAGGCGAAGCCACTATCTCACATTATTGTATGTCACTGAGGTTATCAAATTTTTATCATTCTGTATTATAAAAAGAAATGTCTCATGCTTTTTATCTTTCAACAAAAAAATTATATCGGCTAGAATAATATTTTTAATATTGTCATTTATTTACACAACACTTTTCAAAGGTTTGCGCAAGTTTGTATTTTTTTAATCCTTCGTTTCAGTATTTACAGGGATCGTGATTTCCAGTCTCTCAGTGACCAATCTTCGAATGGCTTCAAAATGTCAGGTTTAAAATAAATAAAAACTCACAACTCAATTTGTTAGTGTTTTATATTACTTTCTAATAGAATGGTGTGGAATGTATAAGTGTATAGTTCAGTAAAGAATTTTGTATCAGATGTTACTAGATGATCACTACTTTTATTATACCATAGTATGCAGAGCTGAATTTCAGGTGAGAGCTAATACCATTATCAAATTATTTGAAGCAAAACAAAAAACACAAAGATGTTTAGAAATTTAGCAAAATAATAAAAAGCACAGCATAGTTATAATTAAGAAAGTTAAACTTCTTCGCATAATGGCAACATCAATATTATTAAGTGTAACTCCTTTTTTAATATAACCAACTATGAGTTAATTATTTTACAACACTCACACACTATGATAGTGTTGATGGTAATGAAATGATAAATGGGATGTAACTGATGTGATTGGTGGTTATACTCATATAGCTAGTTTTACGTTACTCACTGATTGACTCATTAATGTGGCTCAAAGTCTCCAAAATAATTTGATATAATAGGTCTTTACCTATGAAATTGCCGTTTGGACTTTGGTTGACAATGACGAATTAAAGGTGATTGTGGAATCCGATGATACACAATCTACGGCTGAATTAGCAGCAGCTTTCGACGTTAGTGTCAAAACAATATTGGTCCATTTGCGTCAAATTGGCAAGATCAAAATGCTTGACAAATGGGTGCTCCACGAACTCAATGATCGCCAGCGCGAAGTACACGTCGAGACATGCCTTGCATTGCTCAACAGACACACAAATTTAGGAATTTTGAACCGCATTGTTACTTGCGATGAAAAATGGATTCTGTTTGATAACCGCAAGCGCTCAGCAATTGGTTGGATCCTGGTTCAGCACCTAAACAATGCCCTAAACGAAAACTTACCCCTAGAAAAGTGATGATCACTGTTTGGTGGTCTAGCGCCGGTGTGATTCATCAAAGCTTCTTACCAAACGGGGTGAGCATTACTGCAGATATATACTGTAAAGAACTGAACACAATGATGGAGAAGCTGGCACATCTCCAACCAGCATTGGTCAATCGCTCGTCTCCGCTGTTCCTGCACGACAATGCGCAACCTCATACTGCACAGCAGATGGTCTCCAAGTTGCAAGAACTGGGGTTGGAAACTCTCCATCATCCGCCATACTCACCAGACTTTGCGCCTACAGACTACAACTTTTTCCAGAATTTGGATAACTTCTTGGCGGAAAAGAAATTCAATACCCGAGAGGCAGTACAAAATGCCTTTGAAGAATTTGTTGCCTCCCGTCCAGAAGATTTCTTTAAGAAGGGCATCAATAAACTGCCGCTGTGTTGGCAAAGATGCATTGTTTGCATAGGTGATTACTTCGATTAATACAAGTAAAAAATACATGAACAAAAAATTGTTTAATTTTTTTCATACAAAACGGCAATTTCATAGGTAAATATCTAATATTGTGCTGGAGGAAGCTTAACAAAGCAATAGGATAACTACAGGAAAACCATAATTGATAGATTGTGCTAGAACACTGAATAATAATCAGCAAAACATAACAACATAAAAATAAGATAAAATACAAAATTCATTTTACACAAAAAGAGACAGATATGATGTCACACATGCCTTAAGAATAATGTACCATAGGCGGCCTTATTGCTAAAGAGCAATCTCTTCCAGGTAACCTTAGGATGGAAAGAAAATGGAGAGATGTGATAGGGGTTGTGTACATAGTATAAAACTAAGTTGTTTCTATTCCCTTTGTATACTTAGATCTTTAAAACTATGCAATGGAATTTGATATGGTTTTCACCAATGGATACGAGTGGTTCTCGAGGAAGGTTTTTGTGTATATAATTTGTACATTGGACGAAGCGGCGGGCATTCGCTAGTATTATAATAAGTTGATAAAAAATCTTATGATTCAAGGACAAAACGAAATTAGACAATACTATGAAACATTGCAACATAAAATCTTCAGATTTGATGGACACCACCATCTTTGTTCTGTTTCCATTTAGTTCAGCTTTTACAACTAACAATTAACAAATAAGTCAACCTGTAAAGAAAAACCAATCTAAACATTTTGTTAAGTGTTAAGTTTTAAGTGCAAGTGCTAGTATTTTACTAATCACTCAGAGAGTGAGTGTGGGATTTATATTAAAGCCCTTTAATATAAATCCCATGAACCCACTTAGTTCTCTGCTAACAGTAAAAGTTTCTAGAATGTGGTAAATGTCCATATCAGAGTACAAATAGGTAGTCTAAATACACATACATATCAGTATAAATATTGAAATAATAAAAGTAAATTTCCTGAAGTAGATTATAGTAAAGTATTTAAGTACAGAGTAATGTTGTTTTGATTCAAATAACAAGATTTGATGTTAAATATCGTATATCGGTTTTTTTAAGTAAATTGAGCATATTAAAGTATGTAACTTTTTTATTTTTAACTCCGCGAGACCGCGGCCTCTCCCATATCCATTGCAGCGGACGTCTCTGGTGACACTATAAGGTATTTCCAGTGGCGCCCGGTGGACTTTGGCCACATGTGTGGCCTCTTCACGGGTTTGGTCGGATGGCCTCGTCGTTGGGGTTGGGATTTATCCCGCGTCGGTGAGTGAATCTGGTCTGTTCGGGGCCCTTGCCCCACAGCACGCAACCCTTCTAGCCGTCTGTAAGGAAGGCGGGTAGCTATCCCGCCTCCCGCTCCTTCTCCCTCTCGGCCGCTTCCTTCGCGAGCATGCCTTGCTCGCAGAAGGACAGACCTCCTACGAGGTCCCGAAGTATTTAACCTGACATAAGTTTGTTATACATACTATTATGATGAATTGTAATGATAGATTTCTTTAAATATACTATTATGATTTGCTTTATTCTCAATTCAATAGTGTATTGTTATTGTAAGTAGGTACCTACTGTGTACATAAAAACATACATATTATGTACTTAGTTCCAGGTCATGGTCATAGAGGTTTATTCTGGTAATAAAGTTTATGTCCATGATGAATGAGGTTACAATTAGACTGGTTGTAGAATTGGATATCGAGTTCTAATATTTAGTAATGTCATAGTAGTTGTTGGGGATTATATCAAGAAGAGTATTGAATACATTTTAACATGCTATTTTAGTTGGTAAAATTTAAATCCAATATACCCAGTGTAACATATGGCAAACAAAGTAATTATAATCTAACACCAATCTATGCATTGTAAAATCCAACATATTCCAAATATTAGTATCTAAGGTAAAAGATCGTCATAAAGAAAGCTCACGACAAATTAACATTCTAATCAATAATGCTCAGCTGGTAGTATTTTCTCCCACATTTTCTCTCTCTTATAACATAGGGTCATAATAAAGAGAAAAAGAACAGCATTACATGGTAGTCTTTAAAAATATAAATAAAAATACAGGTAGGCAGTCTAATAACGGTTGAATGGCCGAATGGCTACGAAAGTACCTACCCAACCACATCCGTTACATCTACGTATGTCACAACAGGGACTCACGTAACAGATGACTTGGCAACATAATTATTATAACATACATCGCAATACTAAACAGAGATAATTAAAGCAAATCTTGGCAATTACAATCACGGCGCTCTTACCAAACGATCATGACTTTCCGTATTCACAATATGGCGACAACAGAAAACATAGATTGGCCCGATAGTGGGAAATTCTCACCTGAGTTAACTCTTGGTTCGTCTGCTTGAAGTTCTTCTTACTTAAATTTAAGACGAGATAATTGATTTGCGATAAGCTAAACGTTAAAGGGTCCAGGTTCATAGTTCCATTAATGCAAAAACGAAAGCTTCAAACACGTTTGAAGCTTTCTCGATTTTTGACGGATTATTACAGTAAACGTGTGTTGTTTTACAGTTTTACGAAATAACAAACCTAAGGTCAACATCACCAATTTTATTGTTCACTTCAATAACATAATTTTAGCACCGTACACTGCAATTTGTAACTCGAAAATCAGAACACGATGACGAGGGCAGTCGCACAGGTCGCAGTAGCTACGCTAGCCTTGCTCACTCCAGTTCACTCCACCACTCACTCGATTCGAATGATTCGATTCATGCCAATAAAATAAAGTGGCGCTCTCGCTCTCGCTAACTCGCTAGTGCTGCGTTCGGTGGGTTGGGCTGTAGTGTTGTACACTGTATACTAGGCATGTCCTAAGGAACTAAGGATAGGTAAATCGACTTCTAGATATGTTTTTGAGTTCTAGGTACCTACTTCAATCATGAACCCTTTTTCGCGCCTTGATAGCGCAGTGTTAAAAGTAAAAAGCAGTGTTAAAAAAAAATAACAGCGGTAGAACAGGTGTGGACGCCCGTGAACCCCGTACAGCCATTCATATTCACATTTGGGGTGGTTCACGGCAAAGCAATCCAGTTAGTCCGTACTTTAAGAGAGATCAGTAGATGGATTCAACTCAGCTGAACAGCTTTTGGGGTACTGTCAAATGCATTATTAAGTATCGATAGGATAGTTTCAAATACATACATTGAGCATCCCATTTTATAAATCCCACAGGAGACGATCAGTATTTTGATTGTCAATTGTACGTTATTGTCAGTAGTTTCTTGATGGTGATCAAGACTCCGAACCTACCAATCTTTAAAAAGTAAGTGTCACCAACTCCATGAAATATTTATCCTTGGAACCTCTAAAATTGTCTAAATTACCCTAACAATACCACTAAAAATATAACGCCTCTAAAAAGTCCCATTTATTTACCCCAAAATTTGGGGCCAAGAGCCCCTAAGTTGGTAACCCTGGATTAAACGAGTGTCATTCACTTCAATTTACGTCCATATAACGTACATTTGTTTGATTGTCAATCGCTTCAAGTCGCGAGGTAAACGATCAATATGTGCCCTCAGTGTACGTTATTGTCAAGTTTTGCCGTCAATGTAGCCAACACGAGAGGTACAATCTAACTTATGTCATTTTCATTTCAAAATAAATGGTGGCTCATCACATAAACTCTTGGTCATCAAAGAGAATACAATATTGGTCATTTGATGATCATTGTTTATTTTTCTTACTTTATAGCATTTTATCAAAATTTACGTAATTTTAGACATAATTAGATACGTAGTTAATACTTTTATCATCTTTTCAGTGTTTTATAAGAAAATGAAGTGCGAAATATGTGGTATTTCAAGAAGTCGAGCGGAGAAGCACAAAAGACTATTTATGGCCCAATTTCCATTGAATGAAGCCCGGTAAGTAATTAATAACATAATTTTCATCTGTTTTGAGTCCCTTATATCATAATTAAGACAAATTTTGTTCAATTTTGTATAAAATTGTTGAACAAATTGTTTAGTCTGTTCTGTATCGATAGTTTTTTTCCTCGCCAATTCTAATTGAAACCCTGTTTTGTAAACATTGTATAATTTTAATAAGTACTTTGGTAATTTATTTATTTTTAGATGTAGACAATGGGTCAAATTAACTGGTAAAGAAGACTTGGCTTATTTGCCAATAGAGAAACTGCATCAGCAGTTAAAGTACATCTGTGGAAAACATTTTAGACCCAATGATTTTTACAATAAGAAAACACGGCTTAGGCTAAAAGCCATACCGTGTATTGGAATTACTGCTGAGCCATTGTCCTAAGAAGTTATGCAAGAATTCCCACTACACATTAAAAAAGCTACAAACGTGCTAGCTCCACTTTGCAGTGTGAATATTGGTAAGTTTTGTTTGTAGTGTAGAATGACCTCTATGTTGTAAATATTAGAGATTTTGTTGTAGATCATCTATTACTTACCTGTTAGAAATTAGGTTCGGATTACGTACTGGTTATCTATAATATGGTATAATTAACGCGCCCAGGTTTAATAATAATATTTTTTAACATTTTCAGATTTAACTACTACTAATATTGAACTACTGCAAGTGTCTGGATCTGGCATCAGTCATATAAGTATTGCAGTACCTTCTTCATCGAGTGAGACCTCACTTCAGAAAAGAATAAGGCCCTTTAGCCCAAGTGTGTATTTTATAAACTTACCATTTGCCGCTTGTAATTCTACTCAAACTTCATAATCAAATTTCCTGGCAATAAATGGATGGAAGCTGGCGCTCGGAGTTACTGGTGAAGATCGCCTTTACCCAGACAGGGGTCCATATCTGGCTGACACCAGGCTAATGTACATTCGCCCACATTAAAAAAGGTTTGTTGTTACCTAGTAAAATAGTGCTGGCGTTTATAGGCGTCATTTAATGACCTATATGACAAAATGTATTATTTTCATTTCAGTTTCAAAATTGCTAGAATTTTTTTTATGGAAGCTGGCGCTTATGGTGTCAAGGCTGAATATGAAGAAGACGTTCACCTAGACAGGGATCTATAACTCACAGCAAGACTAACGATAGGAATAGCAACTCGTGGAAATTACTAATAGTTATTACAATAGGTACTGTTGAGGCAACAAATACTGGTCTCATCTTGGGGCGGAGCCAGCAGGCTTCCGAACCGGTCCATACGTCTCACGACGGAGCGCAGGCCGGACACCTAGCCTACGAGCATCTACCAAGACACAAGTTCTCACCACCTTTTGTACCTTAAATTATATTAATATAATATTTTCAACAGTTGGGGAGTCTCAAATCAATTATCAAGAACCCAGGCCCCAACAAGTACTTTAAAAGTTATGTAGGTAGTCTACTTTTAGATATATGGTAATAAAGAGGTGTTATTAATTAAAAATATTATGTTTAATTTCCTTTTACCTCAAAATAAAATTTTATCGATAATAGTACCTACCTATGAGACGATGGAATGCAGAACATCCCTAGTTATTTTTCTCCTATGTTGGCTGCATTGACGAGCTGCCATTTTTAATTTTCGAGGTTAGGTTGGTATTAGTTATAGCATTACACTTCATATGACCGATTTTTTGTTCAGAGTCCCGTCCACGGGGCGTAATGTTCTAATAAAAAATCTCGGACATAACAATTTTATATATTATCTGTGTCAGAAAACGATGTATGACATTTCTTTCCCCCGTGCTCCCCTCACTCCTCCCCTTTATGGTGCTATTTTAAAATTAGACAATTTAAAATTTCTAGACAGTCGTAATCGCGAAATAGTCGTGCCAAGCATAACAAATTGGCAGACTACCTTAAGAAGTTTTTTGCGGCTATGGCAATTTTTCGCAGAAAAAAACGTAAACATCATACGCCCAAGGTTTTTTAATTCTGACACTATCGAAAATTTCTTCGGGCAGGTACGAGCGTACAATTACAGAAGTAACAATCCAAATTGCCATACTTTCACAACCACAATAAAATCTTTGATTATTACAGGATTTATAAAATTTCATAGGAATACATTTAATTGTGAGGATGACTTAACAGAACAAATAATTAAAATTAAATAATTATTTAGTGAAAACACTAATACGTAAAATAAAATTCATAAGAATTGTGATTTTCTTGTGGAAGAATCATACTGTGATGCTAATTTTATGTTGGAGGCAAGACGTGAGCGGCTAAATATACAGTCTCGGGCTTATACTGCTGGATGGGTTATAAGAAAAGTATTAAAGAAAATGAATAACTGCAAATACTGCCAAAACGCTGTTACAGTGGACGAAGCGTCAGAGCTGCATAAGTGGGTTTCCCAAAGAGAATACAATTCAGTAAAAATAAAAAACTCACTTATGCTTCTGAACAATTTATTATATTATTTGGAGAAATTTTAAAAACAACTAATACTTTTCTGCAAGTAAATGCCCACAAAGAGTGTATAGCCCAACAAATTTTTAATGTAATGCAACAAAAGCTCATAAGATTTGAATATATTCAATGTGAGGCGCACAATAATTTAGCCGTTCCCACGTTTTGCCAAATCGCAATAAAGTTGGCTATATTTAACTGGTGTAACATAATTAACAAAATGTTAAAAGGGACAGATTTATTTAGACTTAGCACTAGGGAAAATTTGCCAGAAATGTTCAGGAAGGCATTAAATAAATATATGAAAAGGATGAAAATTAAAAATAAATGAATGAATAAAAGTTGTTTTTTTTTATTTTCGTTTACCTATACACTATTCATTTTATTCAAGAGATCACAGTAATATTCCGTGATCTCTTGAATAAAATTTACACTCCAAATATACTACGAGCGGCCGATAAAAAACTGGCTGTATGTCATTGCCTTTTCTAGCACTCTCCTGTTCAGAAATTAAAAAAAATAAAATGTCACGCATCGTTTTCAGTTGGCCAATCAGAAAACAGACGCTACGTCCTACGGTAGTTGTTTGGCACATGTCTATCTGATACGTAGTATCTCTATTAGATCTGTGGTCCCGTCTCTTAACGTAGGTAGTGATTATATACATACTCTTTGGTACCAACACCATGCAGATGTTTCGGGTGACCAGTTGTGAAATTAGTTATTTTATTATTTAATCATTATCAACATGTGAGACGGAGAGTAGTTTATTCTTGGTTTGCATGATGGGAATGTGTCCACATTAAACGATATCACTCATACCCAGAATTTCATCAGGAATACACATGTTGACGCAAGATAATATTATTATGGACTAGCGGACGCCCGCATGACAAATTATATACTAAAACCCTTCCTCCAGAACCCCTCTATCCGTTGGTGAAAACCGTATTAAAATCCTTTACATAGTTTCAAAGATCTACTCATACAATCAAAGAATCAATTTCGTTCATTGAGTTTAGGCACATATGGAGCACATATTAATGTCAAAATTTTACAATTTCATGTCAAGCGATATTATAAAAATACTAAATTAAGTACATAAATAACCATTTGAAAATGATTCTTTCGCTGGTTCGGTAGGTAGTCATTGGTTTGCCTACAAACCAATGACTAACTTTATGAAGTCTAATTTTTGTCATTGCCAGTTTATTTTTATTTCTTGTATTAAAATTAGGGTTGTTGGATTTTTTTTTGAAGAGTTCTATGTTCTTCTATGTTCTGTGTTCGTACATATAAGATGTTGTCGTAAACATATTGAGAAGCAACTGTTAAAATATTAATTTCTTCAAATAGTTCTTTCAGCGAGTCACGGGGTCTGAGTCTATAGATTGTTCGTATAGCTCGTTTCTGTAATATGAATATTGTCTCAATATCGGTAGCTGAGCCCCATAGCAGCAGACCATATGACATAACGCTATGAAAGTAGCTAAAATAAACTATACGTGCCGTTTTTTCATTAGTCAGTGACCTTATCTTTCTAACCGCATAGGCAGCCGAACTAAGTCTTCCTGCCAAGGCTGTGATATGAGAACCCCATTGCAGTTTACTATCTAGAGTTATCCCAAGAAAAACTGTGGTATTGACTATTTGAACTAATTCATTATTCATAGTAATATGAGTATCCACCTGTCTAACATTGGGCATAGTAAATTTTACACATTTTGTTTTCTTCGCATTGAGCAGCAAGTTGTTACTTGTGAACCAATGCAGTATTTCCGAAAGGGTATTATTTACATCGTCGAGTACTACTTTTAGTCTATCACTTTTAAAAATTAATGATGTGTCATCAGCAAATAATACTATTTCACAAAGATTTTTAGTGAAGTAAGGAAGATCATTTACGTATATTAAGAATAAAAGGGGTCCTAATATCGAGCTCTGGGGTACTCTCATGACTAATGAAGCGCCAGAAGAGTCGGTGCCATTAACGTTAACTTTTTGTTTTTGTAACATTGAGGTAAGAGTCCAGTAAGCCAAGTGAGCTGTTCGAAACACCATAATAACCTAATTTCAATAACAAAGTCTCATGATCAACACAATCAAAAGCTTTTGATAGATCACAAAAGATACCAATGGCATCCTGTTTTTCCTCCCATGCATCAAATATATGTTTTACAAGTGCAACTCCTGCATCCGTTGTGTTCCTGCCTTTAGTGAAACCAAACTGTTTGTTATGAAGTAACTTACTGTCTGTAAAATGTCAAAGCAATTGATTAAATAATATTTTTTCAAAAATTTTGCTGAGGTTTGGGAGTATGGAGATAGGTGGAAGTTTTGAAGGATCACTTTTGTCTCTTGCTTTGAATAAAGGAATAGGCGCAATAGCGGGCATTATTGATTTTATTATATTGGTTGAAATGCCAATATTTGTAGTGATAATTGGAACATTTGTGAAAAAAGATTCAAATGCATTGGCCACTGCAGAATCAGTTTTAATATGTTTATGATCCCTTTTTAACTCGAAGGATCGATCACGTGACTTTGCTTTACAGGTTTCTTTGTTAATAATATTCCATATTGCTTTAGTTTTATTATAGCAGTAGTATTAAATACATACAGAACGGGCGACTTTGTTTTATAATATGTAGTGATAGTGATAGTGATATTTATCATTATCAAATTAAATAGTAAAATGTTAGTGTAATTCTGAAAAGATATTGTGTCATATATTTTACCTTATATTGACACCCTGTATGAACTATACCAGTTCTACTTCTGTGAATCAGCTCCGAATTAGAAAGACTTAGTTTTAGTACTCACGTTAATGTATTCATTATTTACATCGACACACACATTATATAAATGTTTAAATAACTTAAATTACATTGTTTTACTACGACATTTTTCTCTGCTTATTTTCATGTGACAGTCCTATAAAACAAAATCATTCTCAGAATATTATTCAAAGATTACATTAAGAAGGTTGGTTTTCTACATAATGATACCTCATTTTAACACACCTCCTTCATTTTGTAGAAAATTATAAACTTAAATTCATCAACACTTCTTTTAAACAATAAACATAGTACAATCAAAAATAAAATATATTATGTTCCTTCTCTTCAATAAATTATAATTAAATTCTTATTAATATTAATCATAACAATTTGTGTGTCATTTATATATTAATAAACATTCAATAACTGTCTTAGTTTTTGAAATTTTATTTTGCCTAACGCTTTTGTTAGTATATCTGCTAATTGATTATCATAATTAATTTTAGTAACATCTATTATATTCTTTTTTTCATAGTCATTAACGAAGTGATAGCTTACGTCAATGTGTTTAGAATTTTTACAGAATTTTCCATTCTTTGAAAATTAATGCTTGACATATATTTGTTAAAGCATTCATACCAATCTCTTGGACTTTCTCTTAGTCCGTATAAAGCTTTTCTGAGCTTGCACACCTGATTATCTCCAATTTCATAACCATCTGGTGGGTATATACAACGTGTTTCATATTAGTGTGGTCATATCTCAAGGTTGCATTGGGTAGGGCCTAAATAATATATTGCGCGGGGTCTTTAATTAATTTAATAAAATATTGACTTATAATGACGTAGTCGATAAATTTTCCTTTTTATCGATAGCTCATTGAAATGAAGCTCTAAGACTGCACTACAATATAAACATATGATTAGAATGAACTCTAGATTTGACCTCAAGTAGGTTTGCCAAACAGTGAAATAGATTCGGACAGTCTCGTTGTTACTCAAAATTTTAACCAACAGATAAAGTTACTTTATCAATAGTTATCATACAAAATAGTTTCCGAATCACAACTTGGGGTCAAAATAAAGAGTGCCTACTCAAAGTTATTTTTGAAGTTTTTCTATGAATTTATGTATCACGTGATTGTCGTGAATGTCACAACTCACACGTAATTTGTTGTCAACCTACTCAAATACCAGGAGCAACGCATTTGCTGTCGAAGAAAAGAGAAGAAACATTTATGTTCTTGTCTTCCTTAAATTTACACTTTTTATAAATTGGTTCCGCACAGATATTTAAAATACAACTGCTGTTTGTGTAGAAGTTTATGTTGTAGCTGTTGAGAACGCTGGTGGGTATAGTAGTATGTAGGTATTCAGTTTCGGGATAGAGAGATCGTGGATGCCAGTCACTGCACTACCATATCGTGAACTCTCTTTCGACTCATTTACCATGAAGTAAATGATCTGCAAGGTGTTTGGTTATTTTTGACCGACTTTAAAAAAGAGTAGGTACTTAGGTTCTCGATTCGTCATGATAATGTGATGCATAAAAGTTCATAAAACATTATCGCTAAAAGTGGCAACTTGTATGGTTGAACGAGGATATCAGAAAAAGTAGGAGGTGTTGGTGTCAGTTTCACTAATATGTATCTTAAGGACCCCTAAAAATTACCAAGAGAACCGCCCACTTTTTTGATTGGAGCCGCTTTGAAGAAACTAGGTATCAGTAGCGATGTCGGCATATATCAAAGACGTACACGTCACAACACGTAAATTTTACCGCAAAACCCATATTATTCCGGTGTTGCAAGTTAACGCAATGTTCTTCATAAACGGGGACTTTATTAGCTTTTTTTATGCTGGATATTTGTTCATTTTAGCAATTGGTAATAAATTACTAATCTTAGACTACATGGATAAAGAAAGTCGCTTTTTCCGTCTGTCTGTTCTAATGTATGTTTAGTTATTGAAAACTACGCAACGGATCTTGAAGCGGTTTTTTTTTTAAATGGGTTTAAGTAGGTTTCGAAATGTATTGCGACGCCGCGCTGGCATTCAACAATTTTATTTTATTTCATAGGTCTTAGGGAAATATCCTGTGTTTATGGTAAATAATAATTATGTTATTATTTATCTCTTAAATTATTTTATACTAGGTACCTACTAGCTTTTTTTCATAAATAAAACTAAGTACCTACTTGGTACTTTTATTAGATTTTTACCAAAATTACGACGTAATTCAAGGAAATAAGACATTGCACTTGGGCAACACTTACAACTATCTAATTTCTTTTCAGTTGCAAGTAAACTTTGATATTAGGCGTACGTAGTAATCTGTGTTAATCGATCATGGCGTATTTAAGTAATAGTGAATATTATGAAATGATACTTTGCGTCGGGGCAGCCGATGGCAGTCTGCGTGAAGCTCGTCGCCTTTATCGAGAAAGATTTGTGGACAATAGACTCGAAGGTGAACGGCGGCGGTTACCATCTGTGGAGTGCTTCCGAAAAATGGTGAACCGTTTACATGACACTGGTTCTTTCCGTGGTTCCCGCTCAGAAGGCAGACCATCTGTTGTACCACCAGAGCAAGAAGAAAGTATTCTCGAGCATTTTCAATCCAATCCCAGAACAAGTACTCGCCGCGATGGAATTGTTCTGGGAATGAATCATTTGAGAGTATGGCGCGTGCTAAAAGCAGATGGTCAACATCCGTACCACTTCAGGCACACCCAAGAACTGACACCGGCTGATTTCGTACCACGTCTCAACTTTTGCCAGTGGTACCGAGAGGAAGCACAACGATCCCCTAGTTTCGCGAACCGTATTTTATGGACCGATGAAGCATCTTTTACTCGTGCTGGTATCAGTAACCAACATAACGAACATGTATGGACTCATCAGAACCCACACGCATCTGCAGAAAACAACTTTCAGCATCAGTGGCGTGTTAACATTTGGGCGGGAATAATCGGAGATATTTTAATTGGTCCTTTCGTGCTACCGAGTTCGCTAAACGGTGAAAATTACCTCGCGTTCCTTAGAAACGTCTTAGAACCCGAACTTGAAAACTTGCCTGTAACATTGTACACAAATATGATGTACCAGCAAGACGGGGCGCCAGCACATTATGCGAGAGATGTACGGGCGTATTTAGATGAGCGGTTTAACCAGTGGATCGGACGTGGTGGTCCCATACCTTGGCCTCCGAGGTCACCGGATCTCACACCACTTGACTTTTTTTTGTGGGGCTATGTCAAAAACAAAGTGTACAGTGCGGTATGTCTCACGCGTGAAGATATGGAGTCTAAAATATTTGATGCATTTAGCAGTGTAACTCCAGACATGCTGTGTAATGTAACTGCCAGCATGATGCGACGGACCCAACTGTGCATTGATCAAGGCGGCGAACATTTCGAGCCGTTACTTTAGTACCTACTTTTTAGTTTTGTGTTTATTAGAGGTAGGAAGTGTATTTTTTATTAAATTCAATAATGTTTATCTAAGTATCGTGATATTAGTGAGTTAGTTGTGTTTATTGTGGAACACGGTACCTACCTATCTACCAGGATGACATGCACAATGAAATCGGTTAGTTTTTGTTGTTTTAAAGTCCACAACCTATCATTACTACAAAATAGTATTCTGTACCAGGAGCATATGAAATAAGAGTTGTTTACGATTCATCGAAGAGGACTGAACCTTACGAATAAATTTGACCCTAGGTAGTGTTGGGTTTATAAAATATCGATTAAATGAACAAATCAATTAAATTTACATGACACCTTAAAAGTTTTAACTAAACTTGTATTTGCAATTTTGTCCGTGCGTATAGTTAACTCAACGCGCATGTGTAACGAGGGTCAAATATGACCACACTAATATGAAACACGTTGTATATACTTCCGATTTAATTGTTCCATTCAAGAAAGCTGTTTCTACATCCATGCATTCTATATGCCAACCTCTGACACAAGCAATTGACATCAGAGCTTTCATTGTTATCATTCTAGCCACAGGTGAGTATATTTCTTCGTTATCATTATAAACTTGTTGAAAACCTTTTGCTACTACGCGCGCTTTATATCTTCCATTTGACTTAATTCGAAAGATCCATTTCACTTCAATCACATTTTTATCAATTGGTTCGTCAACAATCTCCCATGTCTCATTTTGTTCTAAACTGTTAATCTCTTCATTCATTGCATTTATCCATTTGTTTGCTTCTAAGCTATTTATTGCTTCTTCGTAAGTTTCTGGTACACTGGCATCACAAACATTTACATAAACTACATGATCATTAAATCTTCCTGGTAGTTTTCTTTCTCTTTTCGGACGACTTGATCCAGTCACCTCCTTACTATTAAGTTTCTTTCTTTTATCTTCTTCATCTTCTATTGTATCATAAAATTCTTCATCATTATCACTAGGTGGCGATCTTGATTTCACTTCTTCCTCAGTCTGTGTTTTCTTAGTTTCATCTCCTTTATTATCATTGTTTTCATCCTCATTGTCTGTATCTTCATTTTGAAATCGAATAACTTCAGCCTCTGGATTTATGAAAATAACATGCCTGCTTATTATAATCTTTTCGTTCACCAAGACTTTGTACCCCGTGTCTGTGTAGCCAACTAAAAAACCTTGCATGCTTTTCGGGTTCAGTTTTGAAGTTCTTTTTTCTTCAGGTATTCGAACGAAACATTTGCTTCCATATAGTCTTAAATTCTTTATGTCCGGTTTTCTCCCATAAAATATTTCAAAAGGACTTTTCTTTTCTGCTGTATTTGTAAGTATCCGATTTCCTAAGTAAGCTGCTGTTAATATACATTCGGGCCAGTACTTTTTATTTAATTTTGCTTCTGACATTAAACATCTTCCACGATCCATAACTGTTCTATTGAACCTTTCCGCAACACCATTTAATTCGTGCGTGTATGCTGGTCCGGGTTTCAAATAAATTCCATTTTCTTTGGTAAAATTATAAAAATCTCTGTTAAGGTACTCTGAACCTCTATCACATCTTATCTCCTTCACTCGTTTACCAGTTTGATTTTGCATTGTATTGACATATGTTCTAAAACATTCAAAAACTTCATTTTTATTTTTTATTATACATACTGCTGCATGTCTGCTGTAATCGTCGATAAACGAAACAAAATATATCTGGTTATTATAACCTACCGGAGTAATCGGTCCATTCACATCTGTATGTATTATCTCCAAGATATCTGAGGCTCTTCGTCTCTTGTTTTCAAAGGGTAAATTTGTCATTTTGTTTTGTAAACAAATTTCACATTGTACGTAGTTGTCGTTTAAATTTTCTGGTAACCCATTCAAGAGTTTATGCCTACACATTTCTTTTAGTTTTGAAAAACTCTTTCTTTTCTCTTTCGCTGACATATCCCGATTATTTGTGTTTACATATTTTTTGTCTTTGGATTTTATTGTACCTTCCAATTCATATAATTTATTCTTTTTCCTAGCTATCGCTATCAATGTGTGCTGTGAACTGTATATTAGTGCGGTTTCATTTTTAAATTTAATCATGTTGCCTTTGTTTACAATGTTTGACACGCTTAGTAAGTTTCTCTTCATATTAGGAACATAATAAACATTATCAATGTCATTTTTTTGCAACTTACAGTTCACATCACAATACATTGTTATCTTTCCTATCTTATCTGATTTTAAAGCAAAACCATCACCTACTTTAATATTTACCGGATCATCTAACTTTTTGTACTCACAAAATAATCTGTCATCATTAACGATGTGGTCGGTGCAGCCGCTATCAAGAAGCCAACTCGTTGTATTTTCATTCATTTCAGCTGTCAGTACTTCAACATTGAATCCATGTGATGAGTTTCCTGCTGTGGATTCATTATGTATATTGTTACCTTGCTGACCTCTATAGCCTCTGTAATTACGTGCTCGATAACTTCGGTGACCACGTCCACCACGTTGAAATCTTCGATAATGTTGACCTCGCCGACTATATTGTAGTTTGGGACAATCTCTCTTAAAGTGCCCTTCTTTATTACACTCATAGCAAGTTTGTTTATACAAACTACTGCTTGCGAAGGTCTGCTCGTCGCATTCGGTATTCCTTGGTTCATTCTTTTTGTATTCCAATATGATCTTCGATTTGACATATTCAACTGTTTGGTTCTCCTTGGGCATAGCATCTACTATATTTACGATATGTTCAAATTTGGATGGTAATGACAACAGTAGATAATTTAATCGGTCTTCTTCGCTCACATTTTCACCGGCTCCTTTTAAATCATTGATTTGCTTTTCAAAAGTTTGAAAAAATTCGATAGGATTCCCATCTCTGAATTTCGTTTCCAATATTTTCCTTTTCAGTAACAGTTTATTCGCACATCCTCTAATTAAGTATAAGTCATCCAGTTTTTTTATCATATTAAACGCAGTTTCTTCCGAAATGATGATGTCTAGCTGTGAATTACTGATGCTGTTTACTATGTAGTTTTGAGCTTTCAAATTAGTTTTCTTCCATTCATTTTCTGGTATTTCTTTCGGTCTTACATCGTACTCTGTAGCCTGTTCACAATTTTTTTATTGTAGCAACAACTTTAATCTAAATTTCCATTTCTCGTAGTTGGACCCATCAAATATTGGTAATCTAAATTCTTCTTTTCCTTCCATATTTATTTTTATTCCTTCTAATTCATTAGCTCGTCAGCTCTGCTACCATGAAAAGATATTGTGTCATATATTTTACCTTATATTGACACCCTGTATGAACTATACCAGTTCTACTTCTGTGAATCAGCTCCGAATTAGAAAGACTTAGTTTTAGTACTCACGTTAATGTATTCATTATTTACATCGACACACACATTATATAAATGTTTAAATAACTTAAATTACATTGTTTTACTACGACATTTTTCTCTGCTTATTTTCAAGTGACAGTCCTATAAAACAAAATCATTCTCAGAATATTATTCAAAGATTACATTAAGAAGGATGGTTTTCTACATAATGATACCTCATTTTAACAAATTCACCTCTGCCTTCCTGGTCCCCTCCTCCCTATTTGATTAATGGTTTTTGATTTGGCGAAAAGTGGGCAAATAACAGGCCTCTGTCAATCTCTTCGGGGTAACGGGCGTGATTTAGCTTTTCGTCCAACATACTGCAGTGTCTTAATAGTGAGGTCTTCGACCAATGTGTGCTTGGCCAAGCTTCTGCAAAAGGCGTATCGGCAATAGAAATACAAGCCCTACACGGTAGGTTCTTCTTTCTTTAAAAACGTGGCTCCATCGATGTTTATCGATGATTTCGCCAATGTCAAGGTAATGCTTGATTAGTTGACTGTCCCGCACAGAAGAACTAGTTATTCCTAACTAGCTCCAGGTGCAGGACAAGAAACGTTGTTCGGTATGAGAGTGTCTAAAAACCAGATTTTTGCGGGGCGCTCAGCAAAAATCGAACTTCCTACCATGATGGATACGACTGAGTGAACATCGTACCGTCTGACGCCATGACAATTTTCCCTAAGATTGTCACTCGATCCATGGCTGGCAACATTTAATTGTTCAAGCGACAGGTTTCTCTTCTCTTTATCCATGGTTGGTGGCAAAGTATATATAACCACTACTAGTGTTCGACCGAAACATATTTTCTCGCCGAAACCGAAACCGAAACTCTCTTAAAGTATGAAATTACCGATTTGTTAATTTTTTAATTTTGTTGTTTAAAGTAGTCCTAACAATTGCCAGACGCCCGAGCACACTCTCAGAATGATATCCCCTGGGCACTGGTGGACTCTGTCAAAGGGGGGACCGTCCCTTACGGAAGCAGACCCGAAGGGTGGCTTGCTCTGGGGTTTCAGCCCACGCTCGCCTTCAATCACTGACGCGGGATAAAACCCCACTCCCAAAGATGTGGGATAACACTCGTGCGAATGACTTGCGTGCATATCGTCGTGGCTACGTTCCTATGGTTTCAAGCGAGAGAGTGTCCACACCCATACCGCCAACGAGGTTCCGGCGTTGATTTAGCCACGCTGTGCACTTCACCAACTTGTGGAGCGCCATGTCTTTGCCGAGAGCCTCGCAGTGCTAAAATTATACATTATATGCTTGTTATTGTTTCCTAAGATGTATCTCTGAAGATCGTGCGGTGTCCTTATGTTATCCTGATACCCAAGGTCTTTAACGGTATGTGAAGAACACGTTGTTGGCCATCAGTAGTGTCTTTCAGACTAGTGACCACATTTTTTTATCTGGTCCCGACGAAACTTGGCATTGTAACTTGTGACATTTTTTAAGAAATGAACCTCATGTATCATGTGGGAAAAGGTTTCACTCAAAAAATTCACATCAAAAGTATCTATCAGTTACATACTATACGTCTATACAAAGGCAATTTGATACCTTAAGCCCCATTGAATAAAACAGGTATTTAAGCCTAAGACTCAATTGCATACTGTAATCATTATTAATAATTATGTTTGTTTAATGTTTATGTTTAACGTGTCTTTGACTTTTGAGTAGAATTTTCAAGACTGCCATCTAGATTTTACGAACACGTGAGTTTCGGCGCAACCGAAAGTTTCAGCCAAATTCCGCCGAAAACTAAACTCAAACCGAAACTCGGTTTTTTGGCCAAAAATAGCCGAAACCGAAACGGAAAGTTCGGTTGGTCGCTAACCATTACGTATGAGTAACTGAGTACCTACGTATGGCTGTCTTCTTTTTCTGTAGTTTAGCTTTAGCTGTCATTTCTTCAATTCGGCGGATTGCGGCGCATTAGGCAAAGAGAATACAAGTACGTACCTACACTGTGTTTTGTGTTTGTGACGAGGATGAGAACTATTTTAGATTAGAGGTATTGCAAACAGATACACAAAAATGTTTGATAATAGGTGTGCTTTGTAATAAACACCAATCCTAGTTATTTGTGAAGGCAATGGTCTTATAATATTTTGACAATTAAAGTATTTTGTTGTATACTTTTCGTCACGTAAATGCCTAATAATATCTATCCTAATAATATGCCTAATATCCTAGTGTGATTGCAAAGGTGTCTTTAATTTCTGAAGGTTGGGCATAGGCCTTCAATGATTCTTAATTTATAAACAATATTATGTAACACTTGCTTAGTCTGTGTCTTCCTTATATTATATCTACATAATGTTATGTACAATGTGTGTATTATCTAATTAGGTATTATTTAGCCAATATAAATTTTATTATTAACCTACTTATTTATAACCTGGTATTCTTTGAAATCTTCAGTTCCAAGTTGTGAATATTGTCATATCAACTTTGCAATGAACCTAATCATAATAATTTTACCACTGGTTATTCAAAACCCAAAGAGGATTTTATATTTTTTGTGATAGTAGCGGACCGCTACCATTTGTTTTTGTTTTCTTTAAACTGTATTGTCTCTGTTTCTAGGTTTATGGCGTGGCAAAGTTTTCTACGCCGTAACTTGGTGAGTATTACGTTTCCAGTTCTGACTGCCTCTCTTATTTTGGCTGACTGGAACCACACTAGGAAGTGGAAGACCTCTTTGAAGGAGCTACAAGTCAACTAGAACCATGGCTATTTTTGGTATCACTCTAAAGTACGTCTGGTTTGCCATTCCAATGACTGGATTTTTCATTGGCAAGTACTTAGATGATCAAGAAACACTGAGAATGACCAGCTTTCGTGATAAGTCTGCATTATATGGAGGCTGTGTGAAGCCCGGGGATCCTCCATCCTGGCCCTTATAAAGTTATAAAAGTTAGTTAATTGTCTGTAACAATAAATTAGTGTTACATAATATAAAAAATGTGTTATTATTTAAAAGAAAATGTGATGTTCGATTTTTGCTTAGCTGGCGTTCGGCAGGTTCCAGACACACATACCAAACAACGTTTCTTTGTTCCGCACCATGAACTAGTTAAGTAACTAGGAGCTGTGGTCGCTGCCGTGGTACTGCGCTGCAGCATGCAATTGAGCGAAGCAACTATTTCTATTAGGGCATTTATCAATCTATAAGGAGCAGGTTTTCAAAAAAAGTTATTGTCCAAAAATATGTCAATAACTTTTATTGAGGATCCTAAATCAAAATTCGGTCTCGAACAAAACCTGCTCCTGAGAATGCTTGATTTTTGAGTGAAGAAATCATGAAAATCGGTTGTGGACATATTTTTGGTCAATAACTTTTTTTGGGGGTTCTAAATCAAAATTCGGTCTCAAACAAAACCTGCTCCTGGGAATGCTTGATTTTTGAGTCAAAAAATCATGACCGGTTGGGTAGTTGTCGAGAAACAATTTCACATTGAGTTGCATTTGAGTCACCTGATAAGGAGCTCCGCTCGCTTCGCTCAATTAGTTCTTCTGTGCGGCAAATATCAAGCATACCTTGACATTGGTGAAATCATCGATGAACATCGATGGAGCCATGTTTTTAAAAGAAGAAAATATGTTTATAGTAGTGACACATACATACTAAGAGTTGTACTAATGTCCAGTAGTAGTGATTATTATACAGTGTGGCTCCACCCGCGTGAAATAGAAAGAAAATGATTAGTAGTGACACATATGAGGGTGGATTGAAAAGTAATCGGCCTAACCAAGAAAATAAAAAAATAAATATTTTTTTTGGACATTCTCACACAACGTCATCTAACCCAAACTAAGCTAATATAAGCTTGTGTTATGGGATCTAGACGACTGATAAACATAGTTATATATTTCTAAATACATACATATTATACATAGAAAATACCCAAACTCCGAAACAAACATTTGTGGATCACACAAATAATTTGAATCGATCCGGAATCGAACTTGGGACCTCAGGGGCGGCAGTCGCATACTCATACCACTGAGCCACCGAGGCAGTCAATTACATAATAAATGAAATATATTTTTATTTTTCAACGTAATCACCATCAAGTTCAATGCACTTTTGCCATCTTCCCTTCCAAGCATTTAGCCCGTTGAAAAAAAATTATTCTTCCTTAGAGTCAAAATATGCGTCTACTGCTGCTTTGACCTCGTCATTTGTCAAAAATCTTTGACCTCCCAAGTGCTTTTTTTGGTTAGGGAACAGAAAAAAATCTGACGGTGCCAGATCAGGTGAACAAGGCGGATGCGGTAACAGTTTAAAGCCACAGTTGTGAATTTCTGCCATTGATTGGACAGACGTGTGAACACGAGCGTTATCTTGATGAAACAGGACTTTTCTTCTGATCATTCCTGGACGTTTTTCTTTTATTTTCTCTCGTAAACGACGTAGTAAGGTGCAGTAATAATCAGAGTTTATAGTCTGACCCCTTTAAAGATAAACAACCATAATCACACCCTTCGAGTCCCAGAATACTGAAGCCATCACCTTACTTGCCGACAAAATCGACTTAGCCTTTTTGGGGGGTGGTGAACCAGGTCTTTTCCACTGTTTTGATTGTTGTTTTATTTCCGATATACAGTAATGAACCCATGTTTCGTCCATAGTAACAAAACGATTCAAAAAATCACATTCATCAGCTTCAAATAACTCCAAACAGTCGCGTGCAATAATCAATCGCATCCTTTTTTGCTCAACTGAAAGCAGTCGCGGAACCCACCTCGCAGACACCTTGTGGAAACCCAACACGTTGACTATTATGTTTTGAGTACGTTCATAAGAGATGCCTATAATCTCGGCTATCTCTCTAATTTTCAATCTGCGGTCTCCCATAATTAAGTCGAGTATTTTTTTAACATTTTCGTCAGTAGTGGACTTCGAAGGCCTTCCAGAGCGGGGTTCGTCTTTCACACTCTCTCTACCACGCTTGAATTCTGCTATCCATTTTTTGATGGATGAATATGAAAGAGCGCAATCCCCTAATGTACTGACCATATCATCATGGATGGCTTTTGATGACAGCCCCTTCTTATGGAGGTACTTAATGACGGCACGCTGCTCTATTTGCTCCATTTGCGGAAATGATGTCAGATTGCTTTGTTAATAAATTTATAAAATTAAAACTAATTATCGCACACGTTTCAAACTTCACACAATTAACAGGTCTGGACTGAACTAAATAATGTGGGTAGATTTGATTTTTAGAACTAAATGGATCAGTGTTAGGCCGACTACTTTTCAATCCACCCTCGTACAATAAAAAACAAACTTAATTTTGCGGTTCGATCCCTAGACCCGATTTCTGTATCAACCGCAAATAATAAGTTTGTCGTAGGTTATGTCACCCGCAGTGGAGTTCACTAAGGGGCGCTGCACACGGCTAAGATACTATAATATTTTATCTTAAGATACAATATCGCTCAACAGCCATACATAATAAATCAGTAACTGGTGATCAAGAAACCTATAACACGCAGGCGGAGCTAGCAACAGCTAGTATATAATAAATTCCGAAAAACACGGAATTAACCTTGGTTAACAATATTAGCACTAGTGATGTAGTAGGTCGGAGACCCGATCCAAATGAGTATAAAAAATGAGGGCAAGGCAATACACTCGCTGGAGACCATGTTGATACAAGCTATGGTCTCCAGCGGAAGCAAGTGGAACGTGGCCCTATCCTTCTGCGAGCAGGTTATGCTCGCGAAGGAGGCGGCTGAGAGGGAGAAAAATCTTAACCTTCCTGCTGAGTTCCGAAGTTAGCGGCATGGGCGGGTTAGCAACCCACCTTCCCTAGAGAAGCTTACTTGTCCCTAGAGACCCTCTGGGGTTGCGTACTGTGGAGTCCCGGCCCACGCACGCCTTCGCTCACCGACGCGGGATAAAACCCAATTCTTAAGTTACGGGATAATACCAGACACACAACCGCGTGACAGAGGCCACTTAGGTGGCCAAGTCCGCCGGCGCACAGGGAATTGTTCTAAGTGTGTACCCGGGGTGCAGAAAAAGTTGAATGAATTAAAGTTTTTTTTACAATTGATCGCCTTAACATGCCGGGTACGTTCTCCGAAGGATAACCCAGGGTGCTGGCGGATTAATTGTGACCTCTGGGGGGTCGGATGTCATCCCATATCTTTGGGGGATGGGTTTATCCTGCGTCGGTGAGTGAGGTTCTGTAAGACCACGCCGTTTCCATGGCTTATTATATTGTTACGAGCCGGGGTTCTACGGAATTGAAAATGCCGATCAAACTACCACAAAACACTTTATTTATTACACCACTAATTTACACTTCACTATAAAGCTTCACTAAACACTTTTAATCGCACTTGAACTCGCAGGTATAACTCGTATTATCGCTCTGGAAATACTGATCCCCCGCCACCGAAGTGCTCCGCCTTTATAGTACGGTCATTACTCTAGATTACTCTAGAATCTTCACGGAAGAATTATCGCGAACATTCCACACCTTCGAGATGCTTCTAGATAACACGTTACATAGAAGTACCTTGACAGAACATTCCCGAAAGACGTTACGTAGTAGTACTGCGATTTGCTACTAGATGGCGCCGAGTTTGGTAGTCTTATTACTCGCTACGAGATGGCGTTACACTGCCCCCTCCTAAGACATGCTCGTCCCGAGCATTGTCAGGCCCATAATATCGCGCCAATCGATCCACATGAACTATCTTTGGCGCACTTCTTGGACTCTTCCGTATTCGGTAAGTGACATCGTTAATCTTGGTCACAACTCGGTATGGTCCATCCCATTTAGCTTGCAGCTTAGGAGACTTCCCTTTACTGCGGACTGGGTTATGTAACCACACTAACGAACCTTCATCGAAGCTCTTATTGTTTGTCTTTCGGTCGTAACGGGTCTTCATCTTTTCAGACATTTGTTGACCTGATTGTCTGACATGCTCATAAATGTCATTCATCCTGCTGCGCAAGTCATTCGCATAATCGGTGATATTGCGTGGAGCGTCAGGTGGTATACCGGTTATTAAGTCGGCAGGCAACCGTAATTCTCTTCCAAAGTTCGCATAAGCTGGTGTCACTGACGTGCTTTCATGAACCGCACTTCGGTAAGACAAAAGAAACGGTTGGATGTGCTTGTCCCAATCTTTTTGCCTGCTTTCCACAACTTTTGCCAGATATCTCTCCAATGTCTGATTAAATCGCTCCACCATTCCATCTGACTGCGGGTGGTAAGAGGTCGTTCTGGTTTTGTGAGTACCCATGACCCGACACATTTCCTGGAACACCTGAGATTCAAAATTTCTTCCTTGATCGCTATGGATTTCTAGAGGCACCCCGAAACGACAGAAGACTTCGTGAACTAATTTATCTGCGACCGTAGTAGCTTCTTGATTAGGTATAGCGAAGACTTCTGGCCACTTCGTGAAATAATCCATCACAACCATGAAGTACTTGTTTCCGCTTTCACTTTCAGGAAACGGTCCCGCAACATCTAGGGCTATCCTTTCCCATGGTGCCCCAACGTTATACAGTTTCAGTGCACCTCTACTCCGTGTATGAGGTCCTTTCACAGCAGCACAACTCGTACATTTGCGACACCAGTCCTCAACGTCGTCGCGACAGTGGATCCAGTAAAACCGCTCACGTATCTTCAACAGAGTCCTTTTTACTCCCATATGGCCCCCTGAACATCCATTATGGTAGAGCTGTAGCACATCTGGGACCTTAACTTTAGGGACGACCATTTGCAAATGACAGCTGTCTCCTCGAGCATTTTCCCATTTGCGGCACAAGACTCCATCCTGAATAACTAAACTGTCCCATTGCGCCCAATAACTTTTTGTGATTGAACTCATTGAAGCGACGTCACTCCACATGGGTTTAGGAGCACTTGATTTAATCCACTCAAATATTGGCTTGATGTCTGCGTCGTCCTGTTGAGCATGTTGTAGGATTTCTTTCCATTCGTCGCTCAGATCCGTTTTAAACATCTTCACAGGTATGGCTACCTTTATCTCCTGTTTGGCACAGTGCTTACGGTCTTCAGGGCAAGGTCTTCTTGACAATGCGTCTGCGTTGCCATGGAATCTGCCATCCTGGGTTTGTGAGATCGAAACCCTTGGGGCTCTTCTAACATCAGCCGGCACCCGCCACGCAGACCTGGCTATAATTCGTTTTCCCTGCTGTTGCTGGGCGGTGACGTTAGCCACCCTATCTTCTTGGGAACGACTTTCTTCTCTTTCAGCAGTCCGCTTTGGGCAACTGGATCGAAGGTGGCCCCTCTCACCACATGTGTAGCACCTAGGGCTATACCTCGTGAAACGGTCGCGAGCCGGTGATGCTACAACTTCCCTGACGCGGTGAGATCGATGATCTTTCCGTACGGCTTCGACCTCCAAAGCATGAGCCAAGGCGTCTTTGAGAGTCTCATGGTGCCCGAGCCTCACAGCAGCCCTGACTTCCAGGTCGTGGATGCCGTCGATGAATGCTTGCACCAGATTCCCATTGATGAGCGCAGGTACCGACTGGTATGCTTTCCGTACCAGCTTCTCTACTTCCAGGGCCCACTGTTGCAAGTTTTCGCCAGTGCGCTGGACACGATCCTTCAGCTGCGCACGATACACGTGTTCCAGGTGAGCGTCACCGTATCTGGCTTCCAAGGCTTCTAGTAGCTGCTCGTAGGAAACATCGTCTCCGAGAGCTTCTAGGATGGTTAACGCCTTGTCTCGCAAACCCAATGTAAGCGCAGTCATGGCCTGGGCTTTGCTCCACCCGTTTGCCTTCTTAACGGCTTCAAACTGCTTTTTATAGGCTGACCATGAAGATGTCCCATCGAATGGCGGTACTTTAAATCCACGCGCTGAAGGTACGGCAGGTAAGGAAGTCGCAATCCCATCTCCAGCTTTCAGATTTCCCAGCTCTTTCCTCACATCTGTAATCTGGTTTTTTACATCTTCAATCCGAGTTTCGGCTTCCGTGATGCGGTTCTCAACATGATGAACTTGATCCTTCATCACATTCATCTCCTTGCCAAAAGTCGCTCGAAGATCTTTCATGAGGAGCGTCTGTTCCTCCTGGCGGCGTGCCTGCTCCTCCTTGTCACGCAGCAGCTGTTCTTCCAACCGGCGGGCCTGCTCCTCCTGGCGGCGTGCCTGCTCCTCCTTGTCACGCAGTAGCTGTTCTTCCAACCGGCGGGCCTGCTCCTCCTGGCGGCGTGCCTGCTCCTCCTGGCGGCGTGCCTGCTCCTCCTGGCGGCGTGCCTGCTCCTCCTTGTCCCGCAGCAGCTGTTCTTCCAACCGGCGGGCTTGCTCCTCCTGGTGGCGGGCCTGCTCCTCCTGGCGACGGGCTTGCTCCTCCTGGTGGCGGGCCTGCTCCTCCTGGCGACGGGCTTGCTCCTGTAGCATCGCCATCAGCGCAGCAAAGTCTGGAGGTGCTGGCGCTGGAGATACCGTGGGCGGGCCTGCTTCCACCGTTGGCTGCTCCTGACCACCCAACCTCTCCGGCGTATTACCTCCGAAGCGCCTGCTGTCCAACTCCTGCTGGCGCTGACCCCTGGTACGGACGCCCTCTGTGTCTTCTTTCGGTAACACCGGCATTGTCCAAATCCCACTTCTGACACCAATTGTTACGAGCCGGGGTTCTACGGAATTGAAAATGCCGATCAAACTACCACAAAACACTTTATTTATTACACCACTAATTTACACTTCACTATAAAGCTTCACTAAACACTTTTAATCGCACTTGAACTCGCAGGTATAACTCGTATTATCGCTCTGGAAATACTGATCCCCCGCCACCGAAGTGCTCCGCCTTTATAGTACGGTCATTACTCTAGATTACTCTAGAATCTTCACGGAAGAATTATCGCGAACATTCCACACCTTCGAGATGCTTCTAGATAACACGTTACATAGAAGTACCTTGACAGAACATTCCCGAAAGACGTTACGTAGTAGTACTGCGATTTGCTACTAGATGGCGCCGAGTTTGGTAGTCTTATTACTCGCTACGAGATGGCGTTACAATATTTTAATTAGACCATCATGATCTAGAGAGACTGTTCCATAGCAATTTGTAACTAAATGCCTATATTATAAAGTAAATAAAATTATGAATCTTGTCAGTTCTAGTCTATATATAATTTCCTTTTAGTTTGTCAAAAACATTCGCATGTTTTTTGGCGAATGCGAATAACCAAAATCATACGAATATTCGCGAATGCGAATGCGAATATTCGTTACATCACTAGTACCTACCTAGGGTAGTGATGAATTTACTTATACGCTAATACTATTAGGTATGTAACTATTCTGGTGTCTGGTTTCACGTGAGGGGTAAAACTAAGAGGTATGGAAGTATCTTAAGTTTCTAGGTAAACACAATATGATATCTTTTAACTAGGTACATGTAAGGTAGGTATAGATTTAGATTCTGGTACAAAGAAGGTGGTAATGAAATCACCACTAATATATTATATATGGAAATAGAAAAGTCAAAGCTCAACCAGGTCTTATGAAGGAAGTTGATCCTTCGAAATGAAATGATTTATTTATTTGTATAGGTCATTAAATGGCTCTTATAAACGTCAGTAAGTACTTACTTACAATAAAAATTATTATTGCTTCTATATTTACAAATACTGCCGATTTCGCAAAGCAATAATAATTTTTATTGTAAGTAAGTACTTACTGACGTTTATAAGAGAACCGAGAGAATGAACCTGGCAATAAAACTCACGGTCAACTTCATCCTGAGAAGGATCCCATCAGGACGTCTCCACTCCACATTATCTTGTAGGTTCCTTAGGGCAGGCGCTCACTGCCGGCACGGTACGGCATGGCATAGCAATGGATTTTATTACTAGTCAAGTTATTTTTAATCTTATTTCTATGAGTTTAGAGTTCATGTTACTTTATTTTGATACCACGATGCCGCGGGACGGTGTGGCATGACGAGTCATGCCGTTTCATTCCACGGGTTACCTCGGCATGCCATTGCATCTCGCGAGACGTATGGGTCACTTTGTGTCGAGGAATTATGATTGCTAAGCTGGTTGAAATAAGGTTGTAACTTGTACAGCGGTCATTTCAGTTAATGGGGCGCAGTCCGGTCGGTAACAGGTATAGGCGATCGAAAATTAGTTTTGGTTTTATCTAGATGCGATTTTAGCAAATCACTTAACTTTTCAAAATTATCGTAGTCCATTCTGAAATAATCATAGAATTTTCGCATGTCGTATCTCAAATCATTAAACAAGTTACTGAAATCACCATTTGTAGATCTTGTTCTCCACAAATTATGCACCCAGAAATGTCTTTTCTTCAAATTAGCCGTTCTCATTTGTCTCTCTTCCATGTTCAGCTAGTTAGAAGTGCTATTAATACTAAATCCCAGTCAACCATAACGACACAACCAACTTCGAATCCGCTGGGCTGGGCTTTCAGCAGAATGCCACGGCATACCACGGCATGCCGAAGCACAACCTACCATGCCACGGCATGCCACGGAACGCCGCGGGATGCCGCAGTACAATCTGCCGGGCTGGGCTTTTTATAATCGTCCATCAAACCTGTGTCCCTTCGGCTTCAAGGACCCACTAAACAGACCCACCGGTGGGTCTCAGAATACTGACATGTCTCCAAAGGCCCACTAGTGGGTCCACTGAGTTTTTCTTATCTTCGAAGACCCACTAATGAAAATAGCGTATAACCCTTCTTAGATTAGTATTGGTCGGATGAGAATAATTGCAAATCATACATAATTATCCTGTTTGTCATTGTCATGTTGTAACCGTAAAACATTATCTATATAAGTGGTGGATTTCAATAAGTGTAAAATGCTGTGTTGCAATGTAATTGAGAGCTGCTCTTCAGAGTCATCCAATTCGTATATACAATTTTTGAACAGAAGGAGTGGCAAAGTACTTTTATATAGAGGATATCAATATCATAAAAAGAAAATTTATAAGAATGGATCCAGTATATGGCAGTGTAGTATGAGGAAAAAGTATAAATCTACCGGCTCAATAACGATACAGGTACGATATTGAGTTTAAAACTAATCGCACTTATTTTTTTGAAGTTGATATTTTAAGTCTTATAGTCTTAATTTTGCCCTTTTCCAGCATCCTATTCTAAAATCTAATCTCAAGCATCTAGTGTGGTTATTTTTTCTTACATTTAACTTCATGGTGGGTATTAGGAGACATAAAATTAAAAAAATCAACGGAGCCTACCCGTCAGTGGGCCTTAGAGACATGTCAGTACTCTAAGACCCACCGGTGGGTCTGCTTAGTGGGTCCTTGAAGCCGAAGGGACCTGTGTTACCATTTACCTACAACTTTATCTATCGTCGACGAGCAGAATTACCTAGCTAGGTAGTTAGTAGTACTAGTCGGCTTGTAGGTAGTGAACGGAAGTAGGTATTTGTCTACGTCTGTTACTAATCCTGAATCACGCTAGAAGAGTGTGTTGGGTTGGGTGTGTTGTTTTGAAACACTTTGTAGTCAAATCAATTTGACAGCCGGCAAAATTAGTAAGTACCTACTTAATACCTATTCTTGCTTGGATGAAGGACCATACATAATCGCCGTAGATGCCACATTTGTACGTCATCATCAACAGCCGTTCTCAATCCTCTGTGGCTTTGTTCTCAATAGGTGCTTTTTACACTTCCGGGACTGTGGAGGAAGTAAACACATGCGCTGGTAAGAATTTGGAATTTGGAAGATCTATTGATAGGACTTCAAGCTAAATAAAAGTCCAAATATTGAAAAAAAAATCAAATTTAACAAATAAATGAAGCCTTTAACTAACCAGGTCACGTTTATTTGTAAGTAGTGTCATTTTTAAGCGTAGTGGCCGCGTCAGTTGCATCAGTAAAAAAAAGGCGAGCGAGGTCCAGACGGGTCTGGCGGCGACGACAGTGGTTAGAGGAGCGGGGGTGCGGCGCGGCGGCGTCACTGTTCGCTGGGGTCGCCGTTAAGCGCCGCGGCGCCACCATCGACTATCACCTGTGTCGTCGACGGTGCTCGTTCCGTTACAACTACAATACTAAAGTCTTGCGCCGACGCGACGCCTCCAAAACGAATTCCTCATTCAAATATCAAGTGTGTCTCTAATTAACGCGTAATCTACTAAAGTGCTACTGTTTGTGCCTTCACGCGGGACCGGTAAGTGTTTCACTTTAATTTACAATAAAGGCGACTTTCGTATGCTCACACGCACGAGGTTACCTTGTTTGACAGATGTTTTTGTTTATGTTTGGAGTAATATTTTTGCTGGATTCTTTTAGTTGGGGTAGACACGTTATGACAATCAATTAAAAATACGAAATTTAACTGCATTTTATTGCAACAAGCCTAGCAGTCTAGGTGTAGGTGGTGCTTTAATAAATATTATTTTGATAGAAGTAATACCGATCTGATAGGTATACCTCTAGGGAGGTATACCTATCAGATCGGTATTACTTCATTATTAAAGTTTTTATTTACTAGGGTAAATAAAAACTTTTTGTGTTTTCGATTGCTAACCTATATTTATTTAAAATAATACCTACGCCGATGTAAGGCTTCTTTTATAAATAATTATCTTATTTAAGTCCACTATTTCGAGTTTAAAATGCTCGTTTGTCCAGTGAGGACGATTCCAAAAATATTGATCTTTGCGGAACTCTAGACTTAATTAAGTTGTTATAAGGGTTACACTTGAGTGTAAGGTTTTATGAAGTTGTGTGAAAGGTACGTCGCGCCGTTCGCCGCCGCGCCGCCATCTCATGCCGGCTAAGGTACCTACTACATGCTATAGTTATGTTTACCGATGTCTCAGGTAGGCTTTTGCTACTATTGTCGCCTCAGACAATTCCTCAGCAAAAAGGAATATAAAAGCGCTATTAGTTACATTATGCAAGTTTGATGTTACAAGTTGCAAATGTATACAACTTGTAAGGTTTGTGTAACTTGTACGTTTACGTACCTACTTAAGCAAGTTGCACATGTGTGTGACGTCATACTTGCATGCAAGATTTGCGTAATAGAATAGCGTCGTTGCTTACAATTACTTATTTTCTCCTTGTAGTCAACTGTCAGGTCCTATTAAATAGATTTCACGTCTTGTTTACAACGATATTAATATGAATTAAGTATTCTCCTGCCCCACAATTTGGTAACAAACAGCCTATCATAAAGCTTTAGAACTTCAAAACTTTCAGCATACGCAAGGAATTTTCGAAGACTACTAACCTACTTTATGTCTTTAGATTTACCTACTATCTAGCTGTTGTAGGAAACAAGGGTACACGACAAGTTTACGGGTTTTTTTCGCAAACTTTAATATAGATATTTGCCAATAGCCGATTCTGACCTTGAATGATTTCTTGGTATTTTTAGTGTCTTCTGGCCTAATTTCTCTTTATTAATGGCTCAAACTCTTCAAAGTAATGTCGACAAAGTGATGGTGAACTTGGAGAAGTCAAAGTGTACATTTTACGTGTTCCCTCCAACTATGCTCTTCAATATCCTCACTTTCCAGGACTCACAGAAGTTGGAATGTTATATGTTTGTACTTAAATTAGTTAAGCACATCCATCATACCTACAATGACACATATTAGGTATATCCTCGAGGGGATAATATCTGTGAATTATTATTACTACATTTTGTTAGTAGAAATATTGTTGGTTAGTATTAGTACCCACTTAATAGGCGGCAAGCCTATTGCCGTTACTGTGCACCGTATACAGTCGAAAATCTATTTATAAGAAATCATGAATTTTAATCTCGTTCTTTACTAAGGTATAAGGTAGTTACATTCTGTTCTGTCATAAACCGAGCATCACTTTCCTACAATCAAGAAAAAAGTCCGTCTGCTTTACATCAACGTATAGGTAACCGCCGGGCGCCACTGGAAATACGTTCTGCTTGTAACCAGAGACGCCCGGCAACGGACGTTGGAGCGGCCGCGGCCTTGGTCGCGGAACTAAAAAAATAAAAAAGAGAAAAAAAAAAAAAGAACGTACCTATAGGTAAACTGACTTGTAGTGTATACCAATAGAAAAATATGTATTATTACTTATAGTATGTATGTTTTTATATATTATGTATATCATCATCATTCACCGAGCCTTTTCCCAACTCAGATGGGGTCGGCTTTCCTAACTAACTGCGATTCGGCTGAACTTCGATATTTTCCGTGGAGCGACTGCCATCGACCTCCACAACCCATGGTCGATATCAAAGTTCTGTAGTTAGACCGCGAGGATTTTTGATTTATGTATATATTGTATGTAATTGATATACCTATATGTGTATTTATAATGTATATTTGATTTACATACAGTGTAGTATTTAGTGTTGTATTTATTTGTACCATTGTCGATCTCACTCTCCTAAAAACAATGAGCACCTACCTGAGCATTATTTCTGTATCACCTCAAGGTTGACAGGCAGAAAATGCTTAAAGGCATTAAGTTCGCCATTGTACGCGTTTGTGTATGAAGTTTAAATAAATAAATAAAATCTTTCAGTACCTCAGTATCTACCACTGCTCTTATATGCCGTCATTACCTATGTATGCGAGATATACCTACTTATACTAGGTATATCTCTACTTATCATATACATTACCCGCGGCTTCGCTTGAAAAATTAAATACACAAAAACCTTCCTCGACAACCACTCTATCCATTGGTGAAAACCGTATCAAAATCCGTTGCGTATTTTTAAAGATCTAGCCATACATACGGAACGGACGACTATAGTTCTCAATTAGACTGTACCTATGTTTTTTTAACGTTTGTTACCTCTCATATCTTTGGACTGGGCGAACAGATTTTGAATTTTTTTTATTGATACTACTTCCCAAGTGGTCCCATTTCAATTTGGTCCCATTCCGGTAATTATTTGGTCCCATTCCGGTAATTATTTGGCCCCATTCCGGTAATTATTTGGTCCCATTTCGGTATGTAATTATTTGGTCCCATTTCGGTAATTTGAAGAAGTCGGTTGTTGTCAGTTTTTGACGTGTACTTTATAGTGTAGTGATAGTGATTAGTTAACAAAAATAACCTCATACAACCACGTGTTAGGCAGAAACAGTAGGTATTATAAGTTGTGCTGTCTGTTATTTATTAGTGTTTGTAGATAGTGGTACGAGTTACGACTGGCGAGTACCAGGCAGCCCTACCCGGGGACCTCCAGCTATAATTTCAATTAAGTCCAAGACTTTAATTAACTATTGTGAAACGTTAAGTCCTTAATTGAATTCATATGTTTGTTTGTGTTCTTTCTCACGGATTGTTTTCAAAAAGAATTTTCACTCGGTGTTGGCGATAGAATTGCTAGTGGTTAAAGTACTTTTTCGCCTTTTTATAAGTTATGGCTATGATGTCGATGCAACTACAAAACTTTGATCTCCAGGTGATTTAAAATACACACACACACACACACACACACACACACACACACACACACACATACACACACATACACACACACACATATCACGCCAATATCCCCGAAGGGGTAGGCAGAGGTGCATTACACACCCACAATTTGCCAGTATTTTTGTCCCACGTAATAGGGGGCAAGCCTATTGCCGTCACCGGGCACATTTATAATGGGTAATGTCCAAAATGGCCGAATGAATTTAATAAAAATTAGCAGCTATAAGGTAATTTTGAAAAATTAAAAAATTGTAACCCGTTGCCTTGCGATTATATGTAGATGAAAGGCAACAAAATTTAATGTGCCAGCCGCTGTGGCACAGCCAATTAAAGTCCTGGGCGTCTCGGACTATTTAATAAAATAACAATATAAAAATTAATTGAACTCATGTGTATTTTGATCATCCGGGTAATATCACCTGGGTGATTGATCAGAGCGGAATGAACCTTTAAGAATTAATAACCTATGAAATGAGTTACTTAGCAAGAATTTAATGACATTTTTCATTTAGTCGTGATGCTCAGAGTTTTCTAGTTCCAAATTCCCACGGGAACACATTCCCGGGATGTTACTCCATGAGATCTTGCTATCTGCCAGTGAAAGTCCCGTTAAAATCGGTCCAGCCATTTCAAATGTTAGCTGGAATAAACCGACAACCAGACTGAGAAAAGAATAAAGAAAGAAAGAAAAACATTTATTACTCCACTTATATACCTACAGTTTCAATTTGGGCCAGTAGTCCAGTTCTGACGATGAAGTCGGATTTATACAGAAATTATTCTAAAATTCCGCTAGTACAAACCTGAAAGGTCTACCTAGGTTTTAATTTTTACTCTGTAGTCAATAATAACATGCTGATGATAACGTCCAAGTTGTTTTTCTCTCAATTTTCCTATTATAGTGACATCTAGCTCTCATTATATTAAACTAGCATTTTTTGCCGGCAAGCTGTCCTCGAAAGAAGGAGGTTCGACATTCCGTACATAACTTTCATACTTGATGGTTCCACATGTTTCTCATAGATGGCGCTGGGGGTATCACTCAGAAAAAGTGGTAGATTGAAGGGGTTACATTTCATCCGTCAAAATCACAGTTCGTCTAGTCATTGCACTGTCAAGTTCTCTTATGGTCAAATTACACTTTATGACAAGTTCTCTTATGGTCAAACTACATTTTACGACAAATTCTCTTGTCGTCAAGTCTTTCGTTCGTCCAATTTCATTTACGTCAAGGCCTAGTAGAGTTGTCAAAATAATTTCATCTAGGTACCTTACTTTTTTTTTTATCCGCGGCTTAAGGCTTAAGGCCGCGGCCGCACCTACTTCCATTGCCGAGCGCCTTACAGATGGCCGTTACAACAACAAGCTGCCCAAATACTCATCTTTGAAAGCAAAGGAATGGAAGAGGGCAGAGGCCAGGAGACTTGGCCACTCGCTTCACTCGCTCGGAGCGAGTGAGCTAGTCGCGGGCCTAGCAGGTCCGTTCAAGTTTTTCTATTTTTCCTGTTGGTTTGGGCATTCCAAATTTCAGCATTCCAGCACATCTGGAAGTGGGTTAGAATTTCTATGGGTCAGTCAGTCCATGATTTCTGAAAAAAGTGCACTTTCGGGGTACCTGTATCTCAGCAACCGCTGGGGGTAGGAAGCTGATTTTTTCAGGGGTTTTAGTTGGCATTATATCTAGCATGAATATAAAGTTTTACTGCTGTCAGGACCTCTGGGCTAGTCCAAACATGGCGAAAATCGGGTAAACTCTGGTAGGAGATATACTTCTCGGCAGCTCAAGGGGGGTGGTGCGGGAACTTGGTCGCGCTTTGCCGCGCGCGTTGATATTGAAAATAAAATACTTATATGTAATAAAAATAATAATATGAAATTATTTTGACAACTCTACTAGGCCTTGACGTAAATAAAATTGGACGAACGAAAGACTTGACGATAAGAGAATTTGTCGTAAAATGTAGTTTGACCATAAGAGAACTTGTCATAAAGTGTAATTTGACCATAAGAGAACTTGACAGTGCAATGACTAGACGAACTGTGATTTTGACGGATGAAATGTAACCCGATTGAAGAATCAGATTTCTTCATTGTGGTGACGTTAGTATTCTTATATGTATTTATTCAATGTTAGTAATATAAAACCATGTTGGTTTTTTAAGTTGTTTAATTGCTGCTAAGCTCATTGGACGCTTGTTTCAATTATAATTTGTAACGAGTTGGCGGATAACTCAGTACTTATCTCCATAAAAAACTAATATAATACTTCATATTCCCCAAAGAGGACACACAGGTGGCCAAACTCTACCGGGCATCACTGGAAATACCTTCTGTCCTTCTGGTGCGAACCAGAGACGCCCGGCAACGGACGTAGGAACGGTTGCGGCCTTAGGCCAAAAAAACCTCATATTTGTATAAGTACCTATACTTATCATAGATACCCAGTACATCAGTAGTACCCAGAAGTGACGATTTTCTCTGGAATAGATATTATTATAGTATCTAACTATTTGAAGTTAGTGAGTAAGTGGGTATAGGTAGTAGGTACCCATATAGGTCAGTATCGTACTAGAACCGAGAACGTTGCTATTACCCGTTTTAATTACCAAACTTGATTACTTTGTTGATTAATAAGTAGTAAAATCATAAATGAACCTAATTCAATTACTTATTCTAGTTAAAAATAGAAAATATTACGCATTTTAATAATGTTGTGTAGGTACGTCTTATGTAGGTTAACCTACCTGGTAATGTTTGATATCTTAACTTCAAAAAGTGTGGTAAGAATTCAGCTAGTTATTTAAAAACGAGATAAATTTAAATGCACAGCAAAATACGGTTTCGCGGCAAATTACTTACCTTACGCGAAGTGTAACACGACACCCCTATAAACGAGGCATTATCAAGACTGTCTCAGAGAGAACAGCTGTTCTCTCTGAGACAGTCTTGATAATGCCTCGTTTAGAGGTGAAACAATTATCGACGTTTTATTGTCTTTTAATTTTGCGAAGTTAATGCTATTATATTTTAAAAAGTTTCTTACCATTACTTTTTCTTAAGTAGCCTGATAATAAATGAATAATTTAAAAAAACTTATCGCCCCTCAATTTATAAGCATCAGATAAACAACTTTTTACAGCAAATAATTTGTTTCCTGCAAATAAACCAATTGTTTAAAAATACTGGTATGTACTATAAATAATTCAAGAATATACATCAATGATGTATTGTATATTTTCTTCAAATGCGTCAAAATAGATTTTTGACGTACGTACAAAAAATATGATTACCTACTATCTGTAATCCTAAGTATCAGTAATCATAAGTCTTTGAGCAATCCGACTTGGATAGATTAGATTAGGTTATTTTTTTTATACCTAGTAATGGTGTTAGATCAATCCGACTTGGATAGGTAAGGTTCCCGCCGAGTTCCGAAGTCAGCGGCGAGGGCGCCGCAGACTCATCTACGCCCAAGATAATCGACCTCCATGATCGGGGCCTGAGGACGGCGGGATAGCCACACGCCGTCCTTACAGAAGCAGGCTAGAAGGACGCGTGATGACACCCTACCCCAACGACGCGGGATTCTCATCCCGACCAAAACCCCGTACAGGTGGTCAAAGTCCGCCGGGTGCCACTGGAAATACCTTCTGCGTGTGAACCAGAGAAGCCTGGCAACGGACGTTAGAGCGAAAAAAAAATGAAATGTACATAAGGTTAGCTTAGTATTTTAAAAAAATGCTATGCGTTACGAATTTAAATAATTGCTAAAATTAGTAATTTTTTTTAAGTAAAAAACGAAGGTTTTTGATTTGCAGTTAAATACTACCCTTTAAAAACTGGTTATCAAAAGTCTAAACTTTAAAAAATAACTAGGTACATACTATCACACTTTAAGCGTAAAGTGCAAACATTGGTAATTTTCATCTCATCGCCGTTCGTATGAATTCAATTCGTACTACTTGAGAACGGCTAAACCGATTTGACTAATTTTGGTCTTAAAATCAGGGAATGTTTAAAATGTTTATATGAAGCGGTACGAAGTTCGCTGGACAGTTAGTAAGCAATACTTATGTTTTTTAATGACAACAAAATATGTACTTACCGTTAGTGAGTCAAGTGTGATTTAGAAGACCACCTTCCGGTACACTTTCTGTCTTAAAAAGTTACCCTTGCACCTATTCTTATCTAAATCCCATTTGCCGTTTTCGAGATATGGGTGTGCGGGACAGACTCAGAGAGCAAGAAATGATAGTCTCCACAACAATAACTAATTTCTTGCAAAAAATTATAGGTCAGATGTCACTACATTTTGAGATTAAAATCACTTTTAACAAAAATGTACATTTTATGGTTATTGAAGGAAAGAAAGTTGAAAAAATAAATCCGAAATAAGTTTTATAATGAAAATAGGTAGGTACCTACTACTTTGTTCTAAATTCAAATTATAAAAACTGACTTCTATGATCCGATAAATATATGTGTAGTTTATATGAAATCTAAACCATTTGATTTTGGTTCTCGTGTTAACCTATAGCATAATATACGAGTAGGTATCGTGTAGAGCGGCCACAACATTGTTAGGGCATCTAGAAATACGGCCTCGAGGCACTTGATTATACCTACTATTATTTAACTAGTGCAGTTTATCCGTCATGATAATATTTATTGTTGGCAACAATATAATATTAAAAGGCTTATGTTGTGTTCACTTAATACGTTTAAGATTATACGTTATGAACGGGTTGGATCGTGGCTTTTACAATAAATAAATTATGTTTTGACTGTGAAATTGTATTATTCGTTTTAATAAATACCGATAATAATGACAGGGGTTTGAACACGCAGATTGTGGTGCACCGTGGAGTTTTTGGTCTGAGAGTGCCTTCTTACTTTATAGCTACTATAATTGGTCTCCGCGGTTTCCTCACATGGATATCTGGAATCAAGATCAACCATCTATAGAAGATTTAAAATATTTTTCACACTCTTCTCAAAAGCAATTAAAATAACTAAACTATAATGACTAGTTGAAGCCCGCAGTTCTGCCCGCGTGGTATAATATAACAACTTGTCGATAACTTTTTTCCTGACATCAGATTTTGATGAAACAAATCCACTATTTTGCCCTGAGAGGAGTTTAATCTATCTGTGAAAACCACAATAAATCATTGTAGAAACCTACCTACAGACCGACAGACAAGAATGAAAAAAAAATCTTTTTATGTCACCACAATATTTTATTGTAAATTGTATTAAATGTTTCACAGTTTCTTCTGTTTTTATGGTTCGGCACCCAAACAATAAATGTTGGACCCTATTAGGTTAGGTACTAAGACTATGTAGCCACTGTTCGTCTGTCTCCAGGCTGTATCTCGTGAACCGTGATAGCTGTACTTTTATTTATTTTTTAATTCCCCGGCCCTGCGCCGCGGCCAGTCTTACGTCTGTTGCCGGACGTCTCTGGTACAAACGCAGAAGGTATTTCCAGTGGCGCCCGGCGGTTCTAGTGGCGCCCGGCGGAGATAGCTATTCTTCTATTTAATAAATTGCCTGAGTCGGTCCTTTGTATGCCCGACAGTAAATTTGAAACCTTTATAAAGACCACTTTATGTCAAAAAGCATATTACGAGTATAAGACAGTTGATTACCTTAATGATAAAAGTGTCTGGCTTGAGCATGGTGCAGGCGCCTCCTAAAATTCCGTAATTGTAGCATATTTTGTACTTCGGTGACAAATTTTTTTTTTGTTGCATATATCTCTATGTGCATTATACACGCTTTTTGATTCTGACACGAGACCAATGCACATTCGTCCATATTTAGTCTTAAGAAAATGTGTAAATGAGTAAATTATTGAAAAAGAGTGACCGAGAGTTTTATTGCCAGGTTCTTTCTCTCGGTTCTACTTATTGCTTTGCGAATCTGGCATTACATGTAAATATAGAAGCAATGACATTTTTTATTTTAAGTACTTACTGACGTTTGTAAGAGCCATTTGGTGACATATACAAATAAATAAATCATTTCATTTCATTTCGTTTAATCTTCTTTTTATAGGGTTCGGCACCTTAAGGATAAAAGTTGGACCCTATTAGGTTAGGTACTAAGACTATGTAGCCACTGTTTGTCTGTCTCCCGGCGGTATCTCATGAACAATGATGTACCTACCTATAGATATTCTGTTGCCGACAACAAAATGGTATTTAAGTGGGGCATCCGTGATTTTGTAGTATTTTTCTAACTATGGTGCCCGGTAACGGCAATGGGCTAGCCACCTATTACGTGGGACCAAACGTAGGTAATGCACCTATTGCATGCCTCTTCGTGTATAGATATGATTATTATTATACATGTAGGTTGGTAATATTATAGAACTAATTGTTTATTTATTATCAAATCAAATATAATCAAATCAAACTTTATTTTGGGTACATGCCCAAATAAAACTTACACATATATATTTTTTTCTGTAACATTATGAATAATGAAATTAACTTTTGAAATAAAAACAAACGAAATAAATTAAAAGCAAGCGATTAAAAGTCAATATTATCATGGAATATCCGTATAGAATCAATTAAATGTCAAATTAAAGAAAAATGATATGAATAGGTTATTAAATGTCAATAAATAAAATTTATAAAAAAATACTAATAATAATCATCATCAATAACATAAAAGCGGGTAATCTAAGTTATATTCGTAGAGGGTTTCATCAAATGCAAGCGTGAACAATGGTTTAGATAACTACAGTCAAGCCTGCCGGCTATCATTGTCAGGACACTATTAGTGCTCTCCCTGACGCGGCGCAGTAGGGATGTGGCTCGTTTGCGCATTATAGTGTTAAAGCAATCAACCCGGACGTCGGCAAACATACCGGATGCACTACAGCGCCAGGGTAACCCCAATAGCCTCCTGAATGCATTATTGAATTGAACCCGGAGGGCCCCATAGGAAGCTTGCGAATAGTCCGCCCACAGGCTGCACGAGTAGAAGGATGTACAAAATGCTCAGAAAAGCGTAATCTTTACTTGTGCAGTACAGCGACTAAACCTATTAGCTATCATATTCGCCCGCACCGACATCCTCCGCTCCCTTTCAATATCAGCGTTATCTTTGAGGTCGGACGTGACAATGTCCAGAAATTTGAATTGGGTGACCCGCTCAAGCGGCACACCTTGAAGTTTAATTGATGGCACGCTAGGACACTTCCTAGTTCCGGCCTCAAATACAACGTACTTGCTTTTCACAAAGTTATATAAAACCATGTTGACGCGCATACCGTTCACAAGTCGCCAACATGAACATAATCCCCCCGACCGATGCGCTCAGCAGCACCATGTCGTCTGCGTAACTTAGGTTATTGACGCTTACGCCATCGATATGACAGCCGACACGCCGACTGCTGAGCACCTCGATCAGAGCACTGGATGAAAAGAGTGGGAGATGTTAATCCCCCTTGCCTTACTCCACACAACAGTCTATAGGGCTCCGATAGCACCCCCTCCCACCGAACGTGGTTGGTCTGGCCTACGTACCAATATTTAAAAATGCTAACAAGTTCACCAGACAATCCAATGCTACTAAGTTTATTCCACGGAATTTCGATCTGGTCTCCTACGATATACTAATATCGTAGGAGACCAGATCGAAATTCCGTTGTGTATAATACTTGACAGTGTGCTTGAGACACAACATAGCAGCATCAGTGGACAACCCACACTCGAAAACCAAATTGGTTGTCATGTAATTGGACACACCTTCCCAGCTGTATCTCAAGCAGACCATCCAGCACCTTTGCAATTATAGTTGCCAGGGAAATCGGCCTATAATTAGATTTATCAGATAGGTCACCTGTCTTACTTTTAATTATAGGTACTACAATTATTTTCAGTAATTTGGTGGGGAGGTACGAATGCGTCAAACATAAATTAAATAACATAGCTAGCAACCTAGGCAAATGAGGGCCTGCAAACTGAAGGTGCTCAATACTGAGCCCATCGTGGCCGGGGGACTTGCATCTGGCTGCAGATTTAATAACGCTAGCCACATCTTTGGCTGAAAAATATACCGATTTGGGCTCAGTATTACGCATCTCCAGCGGGTTTGCCAGTGTCGGTTTTATAGGTTTAACAAAGAAATGTTGCCTGAAAGGTTGGCTATGTTCAGCCAGCCTACGACCCCATCTACAGCCCCAGGCAGTCAAGTCCCGACTTGAGTGTTTGGACGCAAGTATATCCATCTTAATTTGCTCTGCGTGTTTCTGACACCATTTTAGCTTGAACTTGAAGACCGACCTACTTTGACACATCTCCTCATATAGTACCCCGTTTTGGGGCTGGCCATATTCTACCCAGGCAAGAAAGTCCCGCCTGGCCTGCATGTGAGCGGCACTCACGTGTCTGTTCCAACCTGGCACGCGAGCCGTGCCTCTACGAGTTTTTACATAATGACTACAAGTTGCAGATTGCCTAAGTGCGGAGACAATTTCGTCATACAGTTTATCAATAAAAGTTGTATGAATAACATCTTGACACATACCATCACAACACCTTGCAAACTCCTGAGGAAAATCTATAGCTTTTAACCGTCTCTTGCACTCTTTTTGAAATACATTTACTTGGTCACTACTTCTGTCACCCCATGCTACTTTACTAGGTGATAATAGTAATGTGCTATCGTAAGTTTTAGGTATGACACAACTAAATTCACATTTAACTATTAAAGGATAATGGTCCGACCACGTAACATCATATTTTACATATTACGAGTATGTATTTGCAACAGTACACAACGCTGCTTGTGTTTCAATACAGTGGTCAAGCCACCGTCTACTTCCATTCTTCATACTTCTAACCTTAACACATCCACACAGGACCACTTTTCCTCCTCACAAAAGGCTAAAAATTCTCCCATAAACAATGTATGTGGATGAGCATTAAAATCTTCAATGACATAAACAGCTTCCACGTCAGACTCACACACAATTGCACTCACCGTACCAAGACAGTCCATGAAGTCCGGCAAATTCTCTGGCACATCAGTAGGCATGTATACGTTTATGATTATAATGAATCTGTGATTGTTCACTATTCTAATTGCACACACGACGATTCCCACTATTAATAACCGACACATTTTTAAAAATGGCTTTTCTCCATAGTAATGCTACACCTCCATATGGACGTCCACGAATAATACCCATGGATGGGTCAATAGCTGATTTTCCTGTTACACCAAATCGGTTGACAATGCTGCCTAGATATACTAGGTCTCACTCGTGCAGCCATGTTTCCTGTAGGCCAACTATGGCTGATATGTTACATAAGTCCTGCACTGCATCCAGAGACCTCTTCACACCCTGGCAGTTGAATGAAGCTATTTTAAACTGTTCTAATTCCATTACCATTGGTCCCAGGGCCATACTTAAACGTATTTACAACGTTACTCTGCTGTTTGTAGTTCACAAATCACCTAAATATAATTCCCGGGGGCCAGAGCTGGTCATCCAGGAACATTGACAATTTATCCTTAGATACAAAAAGCTTATACGCTTTGTGGTGTCCCATCCCTTTTTTAATATTCAACTGCTCTAGTCACCCTTTCGCTAGTTTTACGAAAAATATATTCCAAAAACTAAACATTTAACTAAACAACTTTGGTCAAACACTGAACATTTTCCATACAAATCCATTAACAAACACGAAAATTCATCCTCTAATAACATTTGTGATCTCGATAACATAATTTCTGGGTAGAGTGAGCACCCACCACGCCTTGAAACCAAGTTTTTATATGATTTGCTAACGGTACCCCGCTGCGAGGATTGTATTGAAGAGTTCCAAAACCCTCCGAGACCACAGGGCGTGCTCTGCGGGTTTCTAATTGGTTATTTAAATATATATTTTTAAACTATTACCAGCTCCCGTAGTGAGGTTATTGAAAATAAATAGTTTTTTTCTTGCACAGTTTATGTTCTAAATGTGTTCATTTCAATTGCAGTTTATGACGCCCCGTCTCTTATGTTCGCGATTAATACGTATAATCACGCTTGTAGCCTCGAAGGGGTAGGTAAAGGCATTGGTATTAATACGCCCACTACTTATTCGGCAGTAGGTACATACGTGTAACTTTGTTGGTACAACTTAATGGTGGGGTGACTATTACCGCTTGACGATTCCACAGGATGAAACCGGTTCAGGTAAGAATTAATAAAAACAGTGGAATATAAATGCAAGTGAGGTTTTTTTTCATAAAGTAGGTATGTAGTATGTACCTACCCTATAATTATATGAATGTAGCCTTTTTAGGAGCCAACTTAATAAAATGGGCAAGAACATACATAGGTAAGGTATATTTCGGACAGACCCGCGGGCTTGAGCTATGCTGAAATACCTGCCTACATTTATTTTCTGAAGTTATTTTCTGTTACCTTTTCATTTTATTTTACTCCCATGAAATAATAATATCGAAACACGGGATTCGCATCGATGTAAGATCATAACAACCGTTCAAGCGACAACATATAATTCTATCTCATAAATATCCCGCCAAATAATAATACATATTCCAGAGTACAAATCACTGCTTGATTGATGTCAAGTCAAGCATTCGTAAAGAATGGCCAGCACGCGGCTGGCTTTGACTATAAATAATCAGTGAGTGTGTATTCGCTGCGTGTGGAGACACATAAATATCTATATATACATTATACATATACATATATATATATATATATATATATATATATATATATATATATATATTTATAACAAACTCAACAAAAAAGAATAAGAGAAATCGGTACCAACTCTATCTATAATGTCAGGTAGCCAGGTAAGTAAATTAGGTACAAACCTATGTAATCTCGATACATATTTTGCTATCCGGGATTGATAGTACACACAATTCCCAAGTTGGGCGTTTTCACATTGCACGATATCGTAACGATATCGTCACAATAATTTACATTCTTACCCTAAAGTTACTGCTGCTACTTACGATATCGTACTCAATACTCAATACTTTTATTGCTTCCATAATGTGGTACAGATGTTAAAATAGGTAAAGTTACAATTCTGGACCCTGTCGGGCACAGCACAATGTTTGTCTGGAAGTCTGGAGAGAGGAGGAATTTTAGTTGCTAGCTGCATACATGGGGCACACTAAAAGTTTTGCACTTCTAGCTAATTAGGAACTATTTGAATTTCAAATGTTATATTTTTTTAAACGTTGCAACCTTCTTAGTAATAAAAAAAAAACAATTGGCGGGAAATCATTTGTCAATTGTTTTTTATCACACATCAAAGTTCTACGTATGCAACGAAAATGGAATTAAGTCGAAAAGATTTTAGAGCGATGATTTTTTATGATTTTAAAAGTTCTCTCTCTCCGCAAGACTGTACCGCTCGTCTCCAAAATGCTTTTGGGAGAGAAGCACCTTGTTTGAGCACCGTGTGGCGATGGTATGCTGAATTTGAGAGAGGTCGACTTTACATGACGAATTTCGTGAAGGGCGGCCTTCAACTGCCGTCAACGAAAATAATGTGGCTACTCTTAAGCGGTTATTTGAAGAAAACCCGCGGATTACCTATGAGACAATTCGAGGACTATTGGGGATTGGCATGAGTCAAATCCAGAAAATTTTACACGAAGAATTGAAAGTTTGGAAACTTTGTTGTCGTTGGATCCCTCATGAACTGACAGCGGAGCAGAGGGCTCACGTGGAATGGTGCTCACAGATGCTACTGAAGTACGACCACGGACATTCTAATGCTGTTTATGACATTGTCACAGGAGACGAAACGTGGATTTTTTGTTTTGAACCTGAAAAAAAAACAGCAATCTTGTGAATGGGTTGTGAGAAACGTTGGTAAAAAAATTATCGTGTTTTTTTTCTCAGCTACGGGTCCCATCTGTACAATTCCACTTGAAGATCAAAAGAGTGTTAATGCCGAGTGGTATTCTACCATTTGTTTACCCTGGGTGTTAGAAAAAGTTCGCGAAAGACGACCCAAAAGCCGCGTTCTCCTACATCATGACAACGCTCGTTCACACACGACCAACAAACAAAGTCATTTTTGGCTTCCGAAAAAGTACAACTCGTCACCCATCCTGCGCATAGCCCCGACCTAGCACCCTGTGATTTCTGTATTTTCCCCAAAATCAAAGATTTGATGAGAGGTTTCACTTTTACCAACTCCGAAGAGGCAGTGATAGCGTTCAATCAGCACGTAGAAAACATGCCTTCAGATCTGCGGTCCTCCTGTTTTAAAAAATGGTTCGATCGCATGAAAAAATGTTTAAAATGTAAAGGAGAGTATTATGAAAAGCAATAAACATAATATTTTGGTTTTAACATGTTGTTTTTTTAAGTTACGCAAAACTTATAGTGTGACTTAAGTATATATTCATTTATTTAGTTTTATGATATTTATGTATAGCACATACTTATATTACATTTTTGGTTTCTGTAGGATGTAACACTGATAAGTCAATCTCACCCACCAGCGGGATCAGCGGAGGCTTATGAAACTATTATAGGTATCCCAGGGCACCAGTTCACATATGAACAGTGTGTGTGATGATAGGAGATTTCAATAAGGCACAGTAAGAGAGGTTTTACAGAGAGTATATTATTATAACCTTAAAACATTGTTATATAATATTAAATTTAGAGACTTAGGTTATTTAGATTATAAAGATAGATAAGTATTGGCTAACTTATTATTTAAATTATGAAGACATACAATTTTAACAGTCTTGAATGTTTGAGTTTATGAGATGTTTCTTGGGGGATCCGAGTGAGTACAAATTAATAAAATTGGTGGCTATTTAAGACAGCGTCCTCGGGTTTTTACAATTAGATACAAGTACTTAACTTTTATACTTGGTCTACGCAGTCAGCTGAGGATGGCAGGGTGACCTTTGTGCTGTGGTCTTGTGGGCCCAAGGTGACCTTGTATATCCACGACGTAGACTTATCAGATTTTGTACTGCTTCAGAGACTCCGACAACCTCAGAATCCCGGCCCCAAGACTTCCAGGGATATAGGCAACAAAACAAAGACACGCCCTTCGTTACCTAAAACAAAAAAAAATGCTAGCCGCCTCGCTGTCCAAATTGGATAGGAGTGAGCGTTCACAGATTCCTGAGATCACGGCAAACAGAACCCCTGATATGTGTCGACGACTGCTTCGATTTATTTGATACTGTTTGCCACAAGTATGATTCTCCTTTTCTAGACTGATACTTTCAGGTTAGGTGTGAAACTTGTAGCTCGAGAACTTTGATTACCTATATATATGTCTAGATACCGTGTCTAGTACAAAGCGAGTTGTCAAAAGTGGTCCTGTTGTTTATTCACGTGTGAGTGACAAACGTCACCCGCGATAATATTACGTACCAGGGTTACATTAGTGTGCGAGTGGCCAAGAAGGCCACCACAAATTTTTTCCCCAAATATATGGGAATCAAATTCTCGGGATTTAGGTAATTAAGTATTGTTGTATGGGAGGTAGGTAGTAATAAAAATCATCAACCATCATCATACAAGTGCTCTTTATATTTATTTAAAAGGAATTTTAACAGTTAAAATAATACAAGTATAGATACAAAAAATATATTTATCTCCGATGTACTCTAAAAAAAGACATAAATCAAATAAGAAGCTATTGTAAAAATCTAACATATAAAATTGTTGTATCATAGTGTTTGTTTCCAAACTCCTCCGAAACGGGTTGACAAATAATTTTGAACTTTTGTGCATATTTGGTGGCTCTGAGAATAGGTAGTCTTATTTTGAATCCCGAAATGATGAACGTTATGACAGTCGAAAGTTATGACTTGAGGTAACAAATATAAAAATACAGTCGAATTGAGAAACTTATTTTTTTTAAAGTCAGCTGTAATAAAATTATTTGTAAGTATTGAAAACAATTCCATCAATTGATTAATGAAGTAAAAGGTAAGTATGTATTAAGTATTATTAAGACTTACAGGGCCAACAAATGCTTCTTGCTTTGCGTAAGGCATATCTGTATCTATAACATTATCAGATTCACCTGTATCACTATCCGATTTTATAGAAGACTAGCGGACCCGACAGACGTTGTCCTGCAAAAAAAAAGAACCAAATTGTGAATCTAAACCATTCTTGAATCCCCTTAATACTCGTATATACTCGTAATTCAGATAAAGAATATAGCGAACCCGCCAGACGTTGTAATTGAACTCCTCCTAAACGGCTGGACCGATGTTGATGAAATTTTTTGTGTGTTCAAGGGGATTCGAGAAAGGTTAGATTCACAATTATGTTCTTTTATCTTTTTGGCAAATGTAGCCAGTCCCTGAAAACGACGATAGGCTCGCCATTTTATAAAGTGGCGTAATAAGCGCCTCTGTAAGAAGAACATGATCCCTTCGGAAAGAAAGACATGATTTGTATATGTCTGTCTCATCACAAGCTTAACTTTGTAACTGTACTCACTATTATTATCATAATATTTGTTACTCACCCTAACAGGAACAGCTCCCACTTTTATTTTATGGCGTCCACCTTTAGTTGTGATTACATCAACTCAACGTTACTTGTATTTATATATGATAAGTAAGTACTTAGTACATTTTTCCCAAGAAACTGTTTTATTTATATTCTTATTTCTTCACCAATGCCTACCCTCTCTTCCTTAAATTCTGTTCCTTCTACTTTGTCCATCCAAACATTGCCTGTAAGAAATCACTTTTTAGTGATAAGGCCCCAATTTGTACATTATAAAACCTGTTTGTATTTGTTATGCATTTTATATTGGTGTACAATAATTATTGTACTGTATACCATTTTTAGAAAAATGTCCAGAACAAATACGTGTTTTGGTTTTTGGTTTCCACCACGGTTCCTTCCTAGTCTGCCTTACTATTTCAATCCATTTACTGGCTAATATCGGATCTCCGGGGAACCTAAATAAAATGAACCAAAATTTAGTTACCATGCATGACTTCAGTCCAATATATTCGTAAATCGTAAGACATCTACTTTTAGTAACAAAAAATATTAGCACAAATAAATAAATAAAAAGATAAAGTCTTTCATTACTTTCAGAACCAAAACGTTATCAACAATTTAAATCTGGTTAAAACAATGTGAAAATGTTAGATAAGGATTAGGTTTGCGCAAACTCATATTATATTAGACTTAATATACATCCATAATACACAATTGCCGTCAATTGGGATTTCTTATCCACTCAAGTGGCAACACTTTTGACAAGATCTCTTCGAAGTAAAATTATTTTTACAATAATGATTTTGTTGACATGCAATCAATAAAACATAATACTTACAGGTGGAATTTAACCTTCCTCGGTTTATCTATCTTTCTAAGATAGTTTTAACAATATTTTATTGCACAAGAAGTCATTATAAAACTCATTGTAAAATGTCAAGAGCACAATTGGCATTTGAAACTTAAACCGTACTAACGAGGCGCGCGCAGCTCACTGACAATTGACAGTACTGACAAACGATCCGTCAACACCAATGTTTGTATGATGGGAGTGTGGCGAAAATATCATGTTACAAGGATAGGATATTATTATTTATTATGGATTATATTACATTTTTGTTTAATTATTATTAAATGTATAGATATAGATAAATGTATAGATCGTCACGATATTATGGACGATATCGTGCAATGTGAAAACGCCCTTTGAGATCGGATAGCAAAATATGAATCGAGATTGAATATGGAATTTGATAGTAGTCGTTTAGCGTTTAGTTTGAACTGGCGTAACTTAAATTACATAGGTACGTAGTTCCAGTTCTCACATTTAGGCTTTATCATTATTTTAGTTGTGTTGGGCGTGGGCTTAAGTGTCGGGACACGCCTTGGGCAAACTTCAAATAGAAATACCTGTCACGAGTTGGATTCTCACGGGGCTTAGTCAACAATACAATGATAGTACATAACTGTAAGTGGTTTAACGGCTGCTAGAAATAGCCCAATAAATTGTACAACATGTAGATATGGTTTTATGTCCACCGCAAATTATTTCTAACGACCCCTACATAATATACGAGTACTTACAAGCAAATACCGTGTTTAATATATTAGTATATCTATTCATACACCAGGCCTTAACTATTTTGAGTACCTTTGGAAATGTCGATAATTTCTAGGAACGTCCTACTTGTAATTCTTAAGAATACAATCATGGTGCATAATTTTAACGCCGAACGATGAAACCTGAAGCCTTTCCAAGCGCCTCGAGCAAACCCACTACCTTATTAGGAATTATAAAAATATAATATACCCCCTGTACTTGGTACTTTTTGTTCCAGTAGCTGATGCTTACCACAAAATTATCATGTATTAAAATAGGTTTGGTGCAACTTACAGCGGACATAACTAATTTTTTTTTTATGAATTGCTTTCCGGTTTTAATTAGTTTAAGTAAAGTCTAGCGTTACAAAAGCAGCCTCACAGCACGCAACCAGATTTACTCACCGACGCGGGATAAAACCCAACCCCTATGACGCGGGATATTCATTCCGACCAAACCCCCGAAGAGGCCACATGTGTGGCCAAAGTCCGCCGGGTGCCACTGTAAATACCTTAGTGTCACCAGAGACGCCCGCAGCAATGGCCATGAAAGAAAGAAAGAAAATACATTTATTATTCCACGAATTTACATAGAAGGAACATGTAAAAATAAAAATAAAAATACATAATATAAAAACAGAAATTAAACTAAGGGTACAAACAGTAAAATGTGGAATAAATGGCCGTCTCTCAGCTTAATGCTGTCTGCGGAGTGGTGCAGGCAGACAGCGCTGGTTTTCAGAGACGGCCGGGTGGAGGGATAGATGGATAAAACATGGAAATTAGAGAACATCGAAACAAATATGAAATAAAAACAATAATCAAAGTAAAATAATCAAACCAAAAAACAAAGCACATTAAATAATATCTACTTATTATATTACTTGGTAATACCAATTCGAAAAAAAAAGAAAACAGCTGACAATAGACCGAGTGTATGATATGCAGAAATTAATTGCAGTTCGTTTGTCTCGCTAAAACTCGGTACAAACTTAGGGAAGGTTTCAAAGTTCAATTTAAGGCGGTATGAAATTCGCCAGGACATCCAGTGTAAAATAATTAATACTAGGTAATTACTTAATTACCAATTTCAAAAAACAGACGATAATAAAACCAGATAGCGAGTGTATTTTTACATCTATTGGATACCTAAAGGAAGGCTGCGCCAGCTTCCTTGAGCAGCCTTCCTTTAGGTTTGATAAAGTGCGTAACGTGTAATTGAGTAGTGTCTATGAGTGGAGGCGTACACACATAAATCGTGCCGACATTAACAGACAATACACGGATTAATAGACAAAAGATACAGTTACAGTAAAATATGAGTACATCGAAGTCAACAGTTTACACAACAGTAATACTTTCACTGACAATTTTTGATAGGTCCTCCTCAGACCGGATGCGGTGAGTGAAGTCCCCCGGACTCCTGCAGGCGAGTATGGTGCCACGCCGCGTCCACACAAACCGCCAGCCGGCAACACTGGCGGCGTCTCGTGCCCGACGAAACAATCGGCGGGTTCGCCTTTGTTAGCCGCTCGTTGATGTAAAACCGGCGCGGGGCGGCGGCGGGGGTCTGGACTACGCCTTCCGTGGTGGTGCCGTGGCGCACACGCGCCCCCTTGAGCAGCTCGTCGCGCACATCGCGCCGCGCCAGCCGCGCCACCAGCACGCGCGGCCGTGACTCGGCCGGGTCTTGGGGGCCGGTGTCGTCCAGCCGGCGCGGGCCGACACGCTCCACGCTGACGATGTCGCGCTCGTCCACGATCACACCCAGCTCAGTTCTCTCCAGCCAGCTCTGGCACGTTGGTTAACTCGACATCATTGGCCAGAAGTTGTTGGTCCCTGTCGTTCAACTCGCGCCTGAGATCCTCCACCACACGTCCGATCGCTCCACCTGGCTCCGCACCAGAATCACAGTCGCCGGCCCTCTCCTTCAACGCTAGTAACCTGGTCTCCATGGCAGCTACGCGGGCGTTGCAGGTTTCGAGAGCCACTTTGAAAGAGGCTATGTCTCTCTCCATCCGGCACTGGGATGACTTCACCTCCGCGCGGAATGACTTGAGCTCCATCATCAAAAGCTCGAACTCCCGACTTGAAACAGTCCCCTGCGGCCGGTGAGCATCCGGAGGTGTCGCCGCTGTAGACGCCGATTCAGGCGACGGTATTCTCTCGGTACTCACATAACAAGCGCCGCTCGGCTGGGTCGTACGGACCGGTGTATCATCCCCCTTACGTGTCTTGTTCACTGCTTGACACTTACAATCGGGACAACACCAATCCGGTTGCCTGCCCTTCGCAGGTAAGCTCACACAAGCCCTATGAAAGAGACCGCCACACTTCTTGCACTTTATTAAAGCACCATCTGTTGACGAAGTGTATCGACCACAACCTCCACACTTGTTCATTTTATCGACTACTAATACTCAGTTTACACAGCTATTCACTAACTGATGTCGCTGTTATGCAAAAAACGTCACTAGTACACTCTTTTATAAATTAAGGTATATCGAAAATTTTATTATTACAGACACCCGCAAATCACTTTATTAAGAGTCCTCCTATTAAATTTTACCGTTTTCGCTGATTTTACAGACGTGTTTTTACACTGAAAATACTGTATTTTTATAAGTTTTAATGCACAACATGAAATATCATTTCAATAATGATCTAATAAGTGAGCTACTTTCTTATTTTTGTCATTAAATTTTGATTAATCGACCTAAAACAATCGGTAGTTTTTCGTATCTTTTGCTGGAAGAGGTCTAGAATATCACAAATTCACTAATCGTTTTGACGTCTAAAAAGTATTACAAAAATACAGTGTATTCTTGTAAAAGTCATCTATCAAATGTATGGATTACTTTTTATCACTTTCATAAAAAAAAATTGAGTAAACAAATATTTAAGTTAGTCAAATTTTAGAGAAAATGGGCAATGAATTGGTTCTTATTTCGGCTACATAAAACTCTCGTTCATAAAATTAAAACAACATAAATAAACCTTGGTTCAAAATCAATCCATTTCCAAAAAAAAAGAAAGCTAAATAATAAAAAATAGGCTGTAAATAATCTTTTAAAAACACCTAAATTTCGCTTTATAATACTCGACGCATGCCTCAAGTAAGCAGTCCGCAAAGAGAATACAATACTACGTAAGAAGAGACGGGACTCCCATAGTGCAAAATAATCTTACAAAATGTCAAATCAGGGATAACGTTATGTAGCCAACCTAACAAATGTTACACATACAGAGTCGCCAACATAAGGAAAGAAAAATAGAGATGTGCCACTTAATATTATTTTATTTATCGATATCGATAAATGTAGTGGCATTTATCGATATCGATAAACGCAGTGGTCCGTACTTTTTTTAAATAATTTTATATTTTCGCAGACGCTATACTCCATTAAAAAACGGAGTATAGGCTCAGTTTGGGTTTTAAAATGATAAGTTCATGAAATTAAATATTTATTTAAAAACATTACATGTATATTAAAAATATTTGTGATTTCTTCTTCAATCAATATTCTGCAGCTCGTAGTATTGGTGACTGTGTAACATTATGACCCTTTTTATTTAAAACTCACTTTAGTAGGCTAGAAGGTTTTATATAATCTACAATCTACTTCGCTTCTATTGTGTAATGATGATCCGGTTATCTGAGCCTCCAATACATCCTTAGTCCATAGCACCCAACAGTCCCTCTTGTTCTTCTTTCTGTAAGTATAAATTAGAGCTCAAGCAACCATTATCACTTGTCTAAGTATCCTACATTCTAAACTATGGTAAACCTGGTTTCATCTTTTCTTTAGGTAAAAGGAAGGGCTTAGGCTTTTCTCTTTAGCATACAATTGAATGAACCAGGGAATGATGTATCTAAGCGCAAGTAAGTTACTATACTCACTTTATACTACACACAATGGTCAGACGGTCCTGGTGGATCATCGGAGGCCGTCTACACTTTACTGTACAACTCTTTCACTCTACTCAATGGTCGGACGGCCCTGCTGTGGATTCAATACATCACATCAGAGGAAGCCGTCCGTACTCTACTTTGAGGACGTCTCCTCACTCTCATCTGGCGGTCCTGATGGGGGTCACATACACCCCGTCACAGGACGCCGGTCACTTTAATTTAGGGACGTCCCCAACACTCTTTAAGGACGTCACTCATCTCTTTACTTGGCGCCTAGATCAACATAGGACGTCTCAATCCATCCCCAATTAAGTAAGTTACATGAAACCAATACAAAGGATATCAACGTCCCGGCATCTATCTGGTGTGTCACTCACACTCTCTTTCTTTAGTCTCTTTTACAATTCTATTAGTCTCAACAGGTTACTCAATTCAGTATCACTTTAACGGGTAGTTTGACCCGTTAAAGTGATACTGAGTTGAGTAACCTGTCTTTCACGGTTGTATGGAGGTTACTTTCCATCCATCCGTACAATATCATGAGAATGAGCTAGAAAGGTTATTGCAATGTGCTGACATGTAAATTATCAGAGCAATAGCTTTAAATTACAAGTCAACCTACCCCGCAACTTTATCATCAAGCTTCTACCAACTATAACAGCTAAGACACTAAACAGAACTCATTTGATATACTTAGCTTATAGGCCGACAGGAATCAGGTCACCTTTGCATCTTTATAATTACACTTGAACAATTCGCGGCTTCGTTGGCTCGCGTCATTGTTGAAAATTGAATTATATTTTTTAGAGGTTAGGTAGGGTTCTCCGTCTTAATTATTTGGATGTAACCGCCCGCATTCCAGCGATTACCTACTTATGAACATAAGGTTTTACATCACGTTCGAACACAAAAACACATTTATCAAATGTTTTGAGCGATAATTTGTCTTTCCATCATTCTTTCATGCATGAATGCATGTAGTTATATATTTTGTTATCTTCCGGTGTTATTGTTCTCATCTATAGGAAATCTGGACATGAAAATCCGTTTTGTGCCGTCCTTTCTTCCAGATTTTAAACTACATATTTCACACTTTCTATTCATACTTCATATTCGATTTTAAATAAACAATGTATAAAACAGTCTTTTCTAGAGAACGGTCTTACAAAAATTTTAATAAAATTCAGCTATTCTCCCAATTATTTCACTAATAACATTCAAAGAAAAACATTATTATTGAAATTGAAAATAACGATTAGACATCCACAGCAACAGACAGTGACACATGACATTTCATCAAGGAACGAGCGGGACAGATTGAGAAATTGAGTGAGACAAATATTGAGCCATTAAAATTTATCCCCGTTTCATAATAGTTTTTTTTTGTATGTAGTTGCGACAGACTGGCAGTCCGCGCCAAGCGCTTACAGGGAGAGGACGTGTCGCTCTGCGCGCCAAAATTCGACGCCGTCTACAGACGAATATAGCGTGGCGTGAGATTTTGATACTTTGGTAATATTAGTTATTATTTTGTGATGATTAGGCTTCTTTTTAAATACAACAAGTGATTATGTAGAATGTATTTATCATTGTTTTTGTTAAAAAAAGCTGTTATATTTTATAAAGCTGGATTACTCACTCACTCACTGACACAATTTTATTGTTCTCCTTAATGCCACCATTAAGGAGAACAATAAAATTGTGTCAGTGGGGAAGGTACCTATGTTTTTTTTGCAGAAATGTAAAGGGGGTTCGGTGACCTAGGGAAAATTCCGAGTTTTTGAGATTTGCCCTCCAGTCCCCCAAGGGGGGCTCCCGAGTAGAGTCAAAATGAGTAATAATTTTATAGAGGTAGTTTTTTATTTTATTTTTTTGTATTGGGTTCGCCAATTTGACGCCACCCGCCTGGTAGTAAGTCGTGACGACGTCAAGCGATTGTGGGTCACTCACAGCACACTATACTATAGAGAGTGGCCCTCCACTTGACAACCTACTGAACCCAGGATTATATGTGGGAAGAAACACGTGCACAGGCAGGGCGTTCCAGGCCAGTATCGTTCGGCACAGAAACGAACGTTTAAAACGTTCGGTTCTCGCGAACATGTACCTACTGTGTGGGAGTGGCATCTCTGCCCGGCACGCGTAGTTCGGGATCGGAAGGAAGATGGGATCAGATTGAAGAGCTCTTCAGAATGCTCGCCGTGGTAAATACGGTAGAATGCGGCCAAGGAAGCTATTGTTCGGCGCTGAGCTAGCGGCTCAAAGCTTCCCGTTACCTCCAGACAATCTATAATACGGATAGCTCGACGCTGCATAGCGTCGAGAGCGTCCAGCAAATACTTCGCGGAGCCGTCCCAGAAGTGAGAGCAGTATTCGACGCAGGGTCCAATCTGCGTCTTGTACAGCAGACACCTCTGATGCAGTGTAAAGAATCGCTTTACCTTATTCAGTATTCCTAGTTTCCACGAAGCTAGCCCTATACATCTTTCGATGTAGTTTTTATTATTGAGCTCTTGACGAACGTCTATGTCAAGGATCTCAAGTTTGCCCTTAATTGGTAATAATGCATTCTGAAGAGAGGGTAGGGGAAGGAAAGGGGATTTCTTCGCTGTAAATGCACACGCCTGCAATGTGCTGTCATCTGCATAACAATGAATGTTCCCGAGGGATAGCATATCATTGATTTGCAGAAGGAAGAGTTGGTGACAGCACGGACCCCTGCGGCGCCCCGGTATTGTTCCTCGATACATATATACATAACTGGGGCAACACAGGTAAGGCGTGTTGTCAGGGCGGCGTATTTGTGTCTCCGTGAGGAACGTCACAGCGGGCCGAGCCGTCTCAAGGTATGGTGGACGGCATCGAGGTTCGCATGGAGTCCACGGATGTTGGTGATGAACTCCACCTCGAAAAGTGAAGCTGTGGGGTTTCCTGGGGCCGCTTTGGAACGTTTACTTATTTCTGTTGCACTGCCATTATAAATTTGAAGAAGAAGCGTGAAGACAGGGCGACATTTGGTGCAGCAGTAATAAGTGACAAAGCGCAGGGGCTAACTTCGTCTGGAACCGTGTAGTTTTTTTTTTTTTTTTTTTTTTACGTGGTCGATGATGCATTTACGCACTTCACCGTTTCGCTGGGGGGGAGCGAGACGGCTTCGTGTGGGACTCCCGGCCCTAGGATTAAAACGGGCCGGACTACCCACTAAAACCTATCCACGGTGTTTCTCCTTCGCCTTAGCCGGGCCGACGGATAGGCAGGAACTGTTAAGCAACAGCGGCCCGGCAAAGGGGCGCTCTTTCGAGCTCTACTCGGGGGTTCCTGAACCCCCCCTGATCAACACAGAAGCGACGCCCCCGAAACACATAAGGGGCGTCGGACTCCTCAGGGCCATTCTCGTGAGCGGTGGGCCCCCCGACCCACCGCCCACGGCCCTATCAGTCGGGGGCTTGGGCGTAGGCAATGCGCCGTCGCCCCCTGACTGGTGCCCGCCGGGGCGGGAGCGTACGGCCTGCACGCTCCCGCTCACGCAGGGCCTCTCTCTTCGCCGCCATCACCTCCCGAGCGAAGGAAGCGACGGCGGCCCAACATTCTTCGCTGCCGGCCATGGATTGAATGACGGCCGGCAGCGAACCTACTCTGCCGATAACGCCCGTGAGGGCCAACCTCAGCGAGTCCCAGGCGGCGCACACGAAGAGCGTATGCTCCGCCGTATCTACGGCGCCGCCTGCGCAGTGATGACAATCAGGCTCCGACAGGATCCCCACCACTTCCCACAATTTGGCAAAACAGCCATGACCCGTGAGAAGTTGGGTGAGGAAGTAGGTCGGAGCCCCTTGCGCGTGCTCCACCCACTGGCGGAGCACGGGACCGATGGCCCCCACGAGCACCCGGCTCGCGGTGGGAGCCGCACATCTCAAGGCCCATTGCCGGAACAGATCGTCGCGAGCCTCCTGTCTCCAGCGATCGACCTGCTCCGGCAACGGGCGACCTCCTTCTTGTCGCACCAGGGCGCCCTCCTCGTAAACCCTCTTCAGGACCACCGCCTCGAGATCCCACGGGGGACTTTGTGCCAACAGGCACGCTGCCTCAAAAGACACGGTGCGGTACGCCCGTGCAGCCCTCTGCGCCGCGATCCGCTGCGGTCGTCGCAGGGCCCGGCGGTGCAGCTGTTGAACCCCTTACGCAACCAGCCTGGGCTGGGTTACTTGTGGGGCTTTAGCACAGTTGCACGGTGGCACCTCCCGGACCAACACCCGGTACCCACGTAGGGACCGAAGCCACTTCATAGGTACCGTAAATTAACGAGCCTCGTCCGTTGATCAGATGGTGCGCCACTAGCAGATGAGTTCGCTGGGGGCCCTAAATATGTTGGTAGAGCCCCTTTGTATAGAGGAGGTCAAATGATTTTGATTAGGAAAAAAAATTAGCCCTCGCCCCCCCTTTGAGAGTGCAACGACAGAGGAAAGGTAGAGGAGTTTTCATTACGGGATCATACGAGTATAGAGGGTCTTTTCTTGAATTTAAGGAGAGAAACCCCCCCCCCCCCCCCCCCTCCTAGCCCTCTTTTCACCTCCCCCACACAAGACACTATTATTATAAAATGAAAAAAAAAAGATCAAAACCATGTAATCGCTGTACGTACTGGCTGACCACCATCGGTAACTCCGGACTCACGCACAAAATGTGTCAAATACCTAATTCCGCCCGTTTCGATTCTGCATACGGACTCTTAATATTATAATTGATTTAAATTGTTATTTAATATTGTTTTGTAATGTTTATCCCACCTGTTTGCTATTAAACTTTAAATAAAACCTCACCACAGTCCGTTTGTTTATGTAGGTACCACTAATGTACAAACTTCGTTTATGGCAGAAAAACCGTTCGTATACTGTCCGTATCCACTTTAACTGCTCACCAATACTTTATACGAGTTATTAGGTGCACAGAAATTATAAGATCTCGTAATTGTATCGATTTTTTTTATATTTTTTCAATTATGATATACGGAGCCGATGTTCACATGACAGCTAGCGCCATCTATCCATGGGAGTGGCCACGGTCTCGCGGAGTTTTCTAGAGCCTGCCTCGCTGTAAGTTTTAAAGCTTCATTCATGTAATGTTTATTCTTTTATAGATACATAGGTAATCAAGGATTCTGTACTTTCCTAGTTTAAGTGAATCTATCTAGAAATACATTAGACACAAAGATTCACTAGAATACAATAGACACTTAACTACCATAGGTCTATTCAATAAATATATTCAATAATAGTTTAGTTTTTGCTCGGTTACTTTCGTAGATAATGCACAAAGCAAACGCAGGCACCTCACTCGTCATAATAATGGTGTGGGTTGATAAAGTAGTTATGTTGATCATTTTCCCGCTGATGACGAGACTCCAACTTTACCCAAAGCGTGAGCTTTTATAACATTGTTCGCTCGAACGTCCCATAATTTTCTTTTTTGAATTATTATTTCAATATTTTTATTGAGGTATTTAGTAGTAATTACCAACATGCATATTGCAGGTTTCTTTGTTTAAAAAACTACAATAACCGGTTAGGTAAGTTGAGTAAATGGCTAAATTGATGATATTTTTATTTATATTTTATAGGTAGGTATTGTACATATTTACGCCGGTTAGGTAAGTTGAGTAAATGGCTAAATTGATGATATTTTTATTTATATTTTATAGGTAGGTATTGTACATATTTACGCCTTGTAAATCCTATAGATTCGCAGATCGTGGTATGTTATATCTTTGTTTTTCTGCTAATTGCAAAATATGGAAGTCGACCGAAATGCAGATCTAAGTAAAACATTTACTATTTTATGTTAGGTTCTATTGATTCGTGTTATTAGTTAGAATTTATTTACAATAGGGACACAAGAAAGAAAAATAACAGTAGAAGAAAATACTATTTACACTTACTAAAAACTATACTATACTTACACATGAAAATGTACACTATATACAGGAATCAAAGAACTCCTCCGCCTCGTCGCCGACTGGCAATGATCCCAGAAGCTGACAGCATTGCCACGTTGTATGGCAATGCTTAGTCTTTCAGCTAAAAAGTAACCAGCGTTTTGATCTTGAGAAGAGTCGATCACGAGTTTCAAGATGGTTTTAAAAAGTCCGCGAGCGCTCGGACCTCAAGGTCTCTACTCTAAAGGGCTCAAATATGTAGTCTCCTGCTAAATTTGAGTATTTGCGTATTATGTTAGGTTAAATTTAACTTAGTTGTATTGTCGAGCCAATGACTTTTATTACTATTTTATTACTTTTATTATATACTAGCTGTTGCCCGCAGCTCCGCCTGCATGTTACTGTAGATCTACATAACTTTTTTATTTATGAACCGATTGAAAACCAAACCTTTGTTAAGTTGAATAAACCACAACGCATTGCTGAAAACCGCAAATTCAAATCAAAAATTTAAATCGGTTAAGCCGTTTCTGAGATTAGCGTGTTCAAACATTCAGACAAACAGACAAAAGTTCTAAGAATCATTGTTTTGGGTTTTGTTACGTCCATAAAGCCCCCCTACAAAAGTGACTCTATAATATCTTCTATTATATTCTCTATGTCCATTGCTGCGGGGTCTCTGGTGACACCTGAAGGTATTTCCAGTGGACGCCCGGCGGACTTTGGCCATTTGTGTGGCCTCTTCGGGGGTTTTTTTATGAATAAATTTGAGTGCGTTTGACCGCAATCTTACCAGATGTTAAGTAACGATGTGGTCTAAGATGAAGCACGCAAACTCAAATAATGCCTATTTACTCTTGCCTTGAAAATCCCAAGATTATATGTATCGGGGAACAATGACGCTGGAAGGGAATTCCATTCCTTTGCGGTTCGCATGATGAAAGAAGAAGCGAATCGAGAGGTACGAAGAGGTGGTATATCGACCACATACGGATGGAATCTCAGACCACGCCTTGATGTCCGATCATGGAATGGTGCTGGTGGAATTAATTCATGCAATTCCTGCGCATACTGCGCACCTGTGCACAATGTAACCTGTAGAAGACACACAGACTCGCAACCAGACGGCGATGGTCGAGGCTCTGAAGTCGGTTACTTGTGAGCACCTCATCGCTTATAAGTTTTCTGGCGCGTTTGTCAATAGCTTCCAGGGCCTCAAGCTGGTAGCGGGCGGATCCATCCCAAAGGTGCGAGCAGTACTCCATGCAGGAGCGAACCTGTGCTGAGTAAAGACTCAGCAGTTGATTCGAGGTAAAATATTTAATAGCACCTTAGAGAGGATGCCTAATTTTTTCGAAGCTGTTTTAGTCCTGGATTCAATGTAGCTTCCAAAGTTCAGGTTGGATGATAAGTCCACACCAAGGAGCTGGAGATGCTGAGTCACAGGTACAGGGACATCCCGGAAAGTGGGAGCCTTGATGAACGGGCTCTTTTTGGCAGAGAAAAGACACGCCTGGGTTTTCGTGGTGTTGAATGTGACAAGGTTAGCATCGCCCCAGTCAGACACTGCCTGAAGGGTTAAATTGGTGCGTTCAACCATTGTCACTCTAAGATGGTCGATTTCCGGTTTTTTGGCCTTTGCGCTGGAGAAATATCTCTCTGCAACCGTGCTATCGTCCGCATACCCAAACATACCGGGTCTGAGCAGGTCGTTTATATGTAGCAGGAATAACGTTGCCGAGAGAACAGATCCCTGTGTTACCCCAGCGTTAATTGCTAATAGATCAGACGAGCAGCCGTCAACAACCACTCGAATAGATCGTTCCCTTAGGAAATCTGAAATCCAAGCACAAAGACTAGCCGGAACTCCGTAAGCAGGAAGCTTGGCTATAAGGGTTTCGTGCCAGACCCTGTCGAAAGCCTTCGAAATGTCATTGCCAATGTGTGGGTTTGGTCGAAATGAAAGTCCCGCGTCGTTGGGGTTGTTTATATCCCACTTCGGTGAGTGAATCTGGTTGTGTGCTGTGGGACTGAGGCCCCGCAGCACGCTATCCTTCTAGCCTGCTTCTGTAAGGACGGCGGGTGGCTATCCCGCCGTCCTCAGGCTCCGATCATGGAGGTCGATGGTCCTGGGCGTAGATGAGTCTGCGGCGCCTTGGCCGCTGACTGCGGAACTCAGCGGGGAGGGTACGCTCCCTGCCGCCCTCTCTGCCCTCTCTTCGCGAGCTTGACTTGCTCGCAGAAGGACACGGCCGCGTTCCACCTACTCGCGCTGGAGTCCATGGCTCGGAGCATGGTTTCCAGCGAGAGGATAACTCCACTGCGGGTGAAGTAACATACGACAAACTTATTATTTGCGGTTGGTACAGTAATCGGATCTAGGGATCGACCCGCAAAATTAAGTTTGTTTTTTATTGTATTTACTTTTCCGGGATTAAAAGTACCCAGTAGGTGCCCAGGATATTAAAGAATAATTATCACGTTCTGAAATATTGACAGAAGTGTCAATTAGTGTATTAATTCTCAATTTACAGAGTGGCAAATCCCACAGTCGCTGTGAGCCTAGGCGTGAGGGCAGGTCAGTGTCGGGGCAAGACATCCTCCAAGCAAATGCTTGGAGGAGGTTCGATGCAAGACCGATGCCATAAATATGGCATTGGTCTTGCATCGAACCTCGGAATCAATCAGTGTATTTGACAAAATTTTCCTGACTAATTCTTCGGTGCTGTGAACCGACGACAGAAATGCTGTCAGACTGACATCTGTGACTTTACGAATACCTAGGCCGCCCAAGCGAACTGGAAGAGACGCTTGGACCCAGGCTCGGTCATTAATATATACATTTAAATTTTTACACAAAGAATCTAGTATTAAGTTGTCTAGTCTGCCCAAAATTTCTACATTTTTCCAAAATTGTCCTGAACGGAGGGCATGTGTAAATTTGGGTACGAAAAGACAAAAACGAAGAATAGTGAAAGCTGAATACTGATATTACATAGACTATCAATAACCTGATCAAAATTTTGAATTTTTTCCTCGATAAAAGTGGAAAAGCCCTCTTCTAAAATCGGGGACCCCAGGAGGCGTAAAAAAGATGAAATTGGAGATAGTTGTTAATTTATCTGTGTTTTCAGATATAAAAATCTCACAGTTATTCGGGTTCAGTTCTAAGTCAATTGACTGAAACTCGTTCTTTATTAGGTACCAAATGTAGAATTTTGATTTTATTTTTTGAATTATTGGGTTAATGGCCAAACTGAAGATGACTGGTCCCAACAGATCACCTTACTGACATCCAACAGCTGAATTCAAAAGGTGGTCTTTATAATTTAATTTTGTTGGCTCACTATAGCATTGCCAAAGAAAGTTAAAAATTTTGGGGGTTTCTAATTTATGTCCGTTTAGATTGAGGAGCCACATTTCTTATCTTAATGAAATTTATATAGGTATTTAGTAGTAAGTTTAAAAATGTTGTAGTCTTAATCCTCGAATTTGTAGTATAATGCTTCAAAAGTTATAAGAACATAAAGGTGGCTCCTCATCAATCATGGATGAATATTTACTAAAATTAGGTATGATTTAGTAGCATTCGAGATTAGTTAGTAGACAAAATTTGAGTTTTGTAGTATTAAAATTAAAAAAGTTATCATACATTATATGTGGCTCCTCAGACCATTACTTACGAGTCGTCATTTTTCATAGAAGGAGTCGTACAATTAATGCGCAATTTCTTGGTCATTTAGTAGTAAGTATTTTAGTTTTGTAGGATAAGATTCAGTAATTAATTATGAGTGGATTAGGAGATATGGCACATTTTAACTGGCTCCTCAATTGAGACGCTTAAAAATATATATTTGCCTCTAATCTACTTATACTTGTAACGAAATTTGTAACAAACACATCAATATTTAGTATAAATTTATACTAAATGCCCGTTATAATTCTGCCATAAAAAAGTACATATTTACGAACTTATTAGCTATTCTATAATTTCCCTACAAATTATTTCGTAGGGTTTCCATAATATATTAGTCCAGAAATATTATTAATATTTATATATAAAAATAAGGCCAAGTGTGAGTCTATTAAAATTTAAACTTTCTAACTATCACGGTTCATGAGCCCAAGACAGACGGACGGACAGTTAAGTCATAGGGCGTTTGTGCATTAGACGGAATTTTTCGGTAGTATCGGTACGATACTAATAATCAACTCAAACGAGTGAGAAGGTTAACGGAAATAGGCAACTTTTTATTATTATATTTCTGTATTTGAAAGCAATAAGTTCTTCTACTACTGTTAAGTATTTAGGCAAGTATACTTAAATCACAAAAACTTAAATGTCATCGCCAGGACTCGAACCCGTGGCTTAACAAGGGGATGCTCTGACCACTTAGCTAAAATTAGCAATACCAACTTCATCAAATCTTTAGATTTCTAGATCGAGCTATTTATTACCAGTACAACAATTTTGACATTAAAAAAGGGTTCCGTAATATTATTCAGAGTAACTCCGATACTGGGTTCAAAACGACCATAAAATCACCGTGTTTAAGGAAATGTATTGCGACGATTTCAGTTCCTGTGATTAGATTCGATGGGCTTAGATGATATTTTATGATCATCCATACATAAATACAAACATACAAATTTAAAACTGACAGACTACTACGGTGGTGTGGTCGGTAGTGCATCCGCCCTCGACGCCGGAGTCTCGGGTTCGATTTCCGGTCGGGACAAACTTTGTATGATGACACACGTTTGTACCGAAGTCTGGGTGTTTCCTATGTATAATAATCGCTTATTTACCACCGTTCACCTCCTATGTATGTATTTACAAAAAAAATGTATAAAAGTATTTATATCAGTTTATCTAGTACTCATATCACAAGCTCTGCTTAGTTCGAGGCTAGATGGCGTTGTGTGAATTGTCCTAATATAATTATATTTATAAAAACAACTATTAAAAAGTATCTAATGAAAGCGTATTATTCTAATAAAGATTATATTGATGACAGAGATGCCTGGAAATATAAAGGTAATATTCTTCACATCCTGCCTACGCCGGGCGCCACTGGAAATATCTTCTGCGTGTGCACCAAAGACGCTCGGCAACGGACGTAAGAGCGGCCGCGGCTTTGGGCCACGGAATTAAAAATACATGCTGCTTATAAATATATGTGTGTAATAATTAATAATATAAGTACTACTGTGGCTCGTGGTCTAGTGGTAACCGACAATGTTAACACATTGCAAAGGTTAAGCAACATCGACTCAGGCCGGTCTTAGGATGGGTGACCATTTCGTCATTGAGACCCCTTCGTGCCTCGGAGAGCACGTCTAATTACAGAACTTCGATATCGCCTAATGAATTGTTGATTATTTAATATTGTTTAACAAAGTCAGGTAAACTTAGTTGATATTTTTTTTACTTTTTAGTTTTTTATATTACTGTCTCATAACCATAGGCTTTATATCATAAAATTTTGAAATCATAATTCGTACTTTTCGACCTAAGATTAGATAAAATAAATTTCTAAAATCATTCATCCTGTTTTCATTCATATAACATGGTCACCCTTAATAGCAAATTCTTAAGTAATATCTAAAAGTAATTTGGCTCTTAAATACCAAGTGATACCCAGCTTAGAACCCACTATTACTATAGATTTAACAAAGGATGATACCTTAACAGCTCATTGTTCCAATCACAAGATGGGCATAGTTGAGTGCAGTAGAAACAAAATTAAGAAATATGTGAAAATGAATAAATACATAAGAAAAACACAAAAACTTATTAAAAGACAAAAAAGTATGTACAAAAAAGTCAAGTATATTAATGAGAGAAGGCAACTAGGCGATGAACTTGACATGTATTCATTATTAATTGAAAATAATATCTCTGATCATAATAACAATATTTTAAAGTTAGAATCAGAAATTAATAATTTAAAAAATTCACTAGACATAATGACTGACAGGTATTGTAATGTTAAAAGTGAGTATCAGGAATACATTCTGGCCATGAAGGATCTTATGAGTCCAAATTCCACATTGACATCAAACAACCATTTAATTAGTCCTGAGCCGGTCTGTAAGTCCTCGCTGACTTCAAACATAAGCCCTTCACTTGAGTCAAACAAGAAACCCAGTAGTTCCTTCACCAAACAAAATATGATTAAATCTGAAATAGTGATGTTTTGTGATGAATTAGGGAAATCAATGGGCCAGTTACTTAGATCATATTTAGAACAAAATGTTACTAACTATTGTATGCCGGGATTAACTTACTGTAACATTAAAATATTGAACTATCATGTGCAGAGCTAGAACAATATATTATTATTAGCGTCTATAGACCTCCTTCTGGAGATTACTACCTGTTTGAGTCCATTATGGAGGAAGCCTTAAAAAAGGTATGTAAATGTAAGAAGACTATAGTTGTATGTGGCGATTTTAATATTAATATTTTAGAAAACTCTCAGAACGCGCTAAGGTTCCTCAACCTTTTAAAATCTTTTAACTTACAAAATCTTTTTTGTGAACCAACACGCACCACAGCCACATCAGCTACCTGCTAAAGATAATATTTTTTCTAACAGCGATGTAGATGAGAAATCTATAATACATTTTGTAAATTCAGATCATGCAGGTCAGTTAGCTAGATTTAAGTTCCAACATGTTCCATTATCAAAAAATATTGTTTGTAGACCAATCACAACTTATAGATTAGAAAAATTTAAAGAAAACATTAAGAATAAAGTACCTCTTTTGGAGTTGAATAATGATAAACACCCGAATGATCATTACGGAGATTTGTTCGAATTAATCAAATACGAATGTGTAACATTTTCACTAAAAAAACAATAAATGTAAATCAATTTAAAATAAAATTTAGTGATTGGGCTACGCCTGGAATCTATAAAAGTAGAAGGAAATTATATGAATTATACGAGACAAAGGCATCTACTAATGAGCCACAAGTAATTGAACAGATTAAAAAGTACTCCAAACTATTCTGAAAAATCTGATAATAAAACGAAGGCAATATGGAATGTTATTAACAAAGAAACTTGTAAAGCAAAGTCACGTGATCGATCCTTCGAGTTAAAAATAGATGATAAACATATTAAAACTGATTCTGAAGTGGCCAATGCATTTGAATCTTTCTTCACAAATGTTCCAATCACCACTACAAATAAGTTAAATTCGTCAAAAAAACGTAGCCAATTCTCTTCTTAAATCTAGTGTTGATAAATGTAGAATTAACTTTGATTTTCAGTATATTGACTCTGTCACTATACTTAAAACTTTTAAACAACTAAATATAAAAAATACCGAGGATTTTTGGGGCATTTCAACTAATATAATAAAATCAATAGTGCCCGCTATAGCACCTCACCTTGCATTCATATTCAATAAATGTATAGATGAAAATCAGTTTCCTCATCTTATGAAGTACAGTAAAATCAATCCTTTATTTAAAGCAGGAGACAAAAGTGATCCTTCAAATTTTCGACCTATTTCCATACTCCCATCCCTCAGTAAAATTTTTGAAAAAATAATATTTAATCAATTGCTTTCACATTTTACAGACAATAAGTTACTTCATAACAAACAGTTTGGTTTCACTAAAGGCTAACACAACGGATGCAGGAGTTGCACATGTGAAACATATATTTGATGCTTGGGAGGAAAAACAGGATGCCATTGGTATATTTTGTTATCTATCAAAAGCTTTTGATTGTGTTGATCATGGGACTTTGCTACTAAAATTAGGTTATTATGGTGTTTCGAACAGCTCACTTGGCTTACTCGAGTCTTACCTCACTGGTAGAGTACAAAAAGTAAACATTAATGGCACCGACTCTTCTGGCGCCTCATTAGTCATGGGAGTACCCCAGGGCTCGATATTAGGACCCCTTTTATTCTTAATATACGTAAACGATCTTCCTTATTTCACTAAAAATCTTTGTGAGATAGTATTATTTGCTGACACATCATTAATTTTTAAAAGTGATAGACAAAAAGTAGCATTTGACGATGTAAATAATACCCTTTCGGAAATATTGCATTGGTTCACAAGTAACAACTTGCTGCTCAATGCGAAGAAAACAAAATGTGTAAAATTTACTATGCCCAATGTTAGACAGGTGGATACTCATATTACTATGAATAATGAATTAGTTAAAATAGTCAATACCACAGTTTTTCTTGGGATAACTCTAGATAGTAAACTACAATGGGGTCCTCATATCACAGCCTTGGCAGGAAGACTTAGCTCAGCTGCCTATGCGGTTAGAAAGATAAGGTCTCTGACTGACGAAAAAACGGCACGATTAGTTTATTTTAGCTACTTTCATAGCGTTATGTCATATGGTCTGCTGCTGTGGGGCTCAGCTGCCGATATTGAGACAATATTCATATTACAGAAACGAGCTATACGAGCAATCTATAGACTCGGACCCCGTGACTCGCTGAAAGAATTATTTAAAGAAATTAATATTTTAACAGTTGCTTCTCAATATGTTTACGACATCTTATATGTACGGAAGAACATAGATCTCTTCAAAAAAAATTCCGATAACCATAATTTTAATACAAGAAATAAAAATAAACTGGCAATGACAAAAATTAGACTTCATAAAGTTGGTAATTCGTTTGTTGGCAAATGTATAAAAATTTATAATAAAATTCCTCAGGATTTGGTTGACATGCCTCTTAATAAGTTTAAAATAGTAGTTAAAAAATGTTTGATGATGAAAGGCTACTAAAATGTAGACGAATATCTTAATGATAAAAATGCATGGTCACCCTAATCTTCTGTTGTTGGCCACTCGTATAATACAATAGAAACTAATTGTAACAATGTAAACAAAACAATATTAAAAAAGAAAATGGATAATCTACCTGAGTTTCTTGCTGGTCTCTTCTCAGGAGAACCAAATTACAGAACCAGCGAAAGAATCATTTTCTAATGGTTATTTATGTACTTACTTAATTTAGTATTTTTATAATATTACTTGACAAAATTGTAAAATTTTGACATTCATATGTGCTCTTTATGTGCCTAAACTGAATAAATGAAATTGATTCTTTGATTCTTCTTGATACAATGTTGTTGTATACATGTGTATTTAGTAGAAATTTATACTAAATGTTAGTGTATCTAGTTTTTGATTCTGTTGTGATCTCAGGTAGGTACAGTCAATTATTTATTATCTAGAACGTCTGGATTGAGGAGCCAGTTAAAATGTGCCATATCTCCTAATCCACTTATAATTAATTACTGAATCTTATCCTACAAAACTAAAATACTTACTACTAAATGACCAAGAAATTGCGCATTAATTGTACGACTCCTTCTATGAAAAATGACGACTCGTAAGTAATGGTCTGAGGAGCCACATATAATGTATGATAACTTTTTTAATTTTAATACTACAAAACTCAGATCTTGTCTACTAAATACTCGCGAATGCTACTAAATCATACCTAATTTTGGTAAATATTCATCCATGAATTTCCTAGTTATGACGCGGCTCCTCAATCTAAACATTTAGATTGAGGAGCCACCTTTATGTTCTTATAACTTTTGAAGTATTATACTACAAATTCGAGGATTGAGGTTACAAAATTTTTAAACTTACTACTAAATACCTATATAAATTTCATTAATATACGAAATGTGGCTCCTCAATCTAAACGGACATTCTAATTTGGCCTGTGTCAGCAAGGTGTCCCTGTTTACAGAGTTAAAGGCGTTTTTCAGGTTAACTTTCAAGATGACCTCTCCATCTTCGCTACTGTCAAGGTATGTTGCAAGCGCATGGGTTGCGGCCTCACAACCTCCTTTTGAACGAAAACCTAATTGAAGGGGCTGAAATTTGGTAGTAAGCTCCGTATTATAAAAACGACAACAAATTTTGGCTGCCAAACGCCGCAAAGTGCTACCTACGGCAAGTGGACGAATGTCACCATACTTCTTGTTAAGGGCACATAAATTGGCCCCATACAAAATATCTGTGATGCCACTGTCCACATTGCCTGAGAGCATGAGGTTGACTAGAGCTGTTAGCTCCCTCAGAAGTGCATCACCAGCTTCCCCAGCGCTCGGACACAACAGATCCTTAAGGTGCTGTGGTGTCAGACCGTCAATTCCACCAGATGATCCAAAACGAAAGGAGTCAACAGCTGTGCGCACATCCTCGGCAGTAGTCTCAAGATTTTCTGTATCGTTGTTCGGAGGATCAGGGAAAGAGAGGTCAGCTGCGGATGGTGGGTGCTTACTCTGCAAGCCCGTCAAAGTTTCTACAGAATAAGGAGCCAGCACGTGGCTACTAAAAGTAGCCTTGCCGCCCCACTGATGTCGCTTTCCCTTATTTTATTCTCTACAAGTTTTAATTTCCTGGCCTGAGAATAATCAGGGGCCGAAATGTGGATTGAATTTGAATTTAAAATGTTAAAATTGTTTGTACAATTTTCTTTGATTTGGACCGTCAAAGATGTCAACGGCCTTTTCTGTACGTGGATTCTATAAGGGAAGGTTAACATTTGTTCCCAAGCGCTAAAGGTATTTTCCTGGACTACTTGACCAATGCAGGAGGCTAAACATTGAGCCACAGAGGGTCTCGCACCTCGGGGGATTCTTTTTAAAACCGGAATAGAATTTTTCATGGTACTTAACCTTTGATATAGAAGATAGATATATTATTTATACTATTTACTTTTATTATAGGTAGACTGACGTTGGGCTCGTGGTCTATTGGTAACCGAGTAGGTTAACACATGGCAAAGGTTAAACAACATCGGGCCAAGCCGGTCTTAGGAAGGGGGACTAGTTCTTAAGACATTGAGACCCCTCCATGCCTCGGAGAGCACGTGAAGCGTTAAGTTGTCGGCGTGGCTATCTATGCAAAATTTCATCATAAACGTTTCACTAACCGTTTGAAAGGAAATCCCAGGAAGGACATACGGACATGACGAAACTATTTAGGGTTCTGAGACATGATCTACGGAACATAGAGGCTGCGCAGCTATACTTGACAGATTTTTTCATATCATACGGACATTTGAATTCCAAGTTGTTTTCCACGACTCGAATAATTTGTTTTGACTAGTTTTGCCATTGAGTTAATATAAAGTATAATTTGACCTTGAGTTATTATAAATCAATAAGTTTTGACCATGGACGTATTATAAGAGAGGACATGCCATAAGCAACTGTGCACAGTGCAATCTTTAAGTGAGCACTGACGTCATAAAATTTCCGCGTGATTTCAAAAAGTGGGCGTGGCTTATCAGTATACTATCAGCTTTTTGTTGTAATTTTTAAGTTTATTAAATAAAAAGACGTGTTCGTTCTTGTTTGTTTATATTAGAAGTATATGGTAACCTAGTTACATAGAATGATTGAAAGAATTTTGAATACATAAGAACACTACAAAGCCAGTATTATTATAACGCACCCCCTTAATCAAAATTCTCACATATAAATTAGACATGAAAAATTTACTCATTCATTCATCATTTTTGACGATGTCAAACGTCTTGTCATTACTGTAAAACAAAATTATGTCATCGACAAATACTGCAATGATAACCAACTCATTTCCAAAAAGTTTGGTATACACACATGGTTCAGATGGAGTTTTTACGAAACCAAAAGATGATAAAGTTTCATCCAACTTTATATTCCAGGCACGTGGAGCTTGTTTAAGTCCATACAAGGATTTTTGTAACAAACATACTTTGTTCTCTTGATCTTTTACTTTAAAACCTTGAGGTTGCTCCATGTAGACCTTTTCTTGCAGATCTCCATTTAAAAATGCAGTCTCTACGTCCATATGACGCATCTTCAAATCCAATTCGGATGCAAGAGCCAGTAAAGTACGCAAGGAGGAGTGCCTCACCAGAGGAGCAAATGTCTCAAAATAATCTACACCAGCCGTCTGAATGAATTCTTTAGCGACCAGTCTTGCTTTGTACTTTACAACATTTCCTGATGGATCTTTCTTCAATTTATAAACCCATTTACATGGTATAATTTTATTGTTTTCTCTGTCAACCAATTTCCATGTCTTTAACTTCTTCAATGAATTATATTCCTCTGTCATAGCCATCTGCCACTTTTCACCATCATCAGCCAGTATAGCCTCATTATAAGTTCTCGGCTCATTTGACGCTTCACTAGAAACTTGGTATGATAAGTAATCAGGAGGTTTCCGGTCTCTTGATGGATATCTACGTTGTCCATCAGTTTGACTATTAGAAACTACTGGTTCCTCAATTGCTTCAAAAAATTGTTCTAATTCAGCATCTTCAGTGACAACATTATGGCCAAGAGCAGGTTGCTCTTGAACAGGTAGTTCATCAATGACGACTGGAATATGTTCACAAGACTCTTGAACTGTACTGGTTTCTTCCTGTATAGGGATACTATTTGACAGTACTAAAGGTTCAGTAGAAGTATTGTTGACATTTCTATTATTCAAAGTAGAAAAACAATCTTCAAAAAATGTAACATCTCTAGACTTTTGTAAGATTCTAGGGCAAGATGAATTTCGAAAAAGATAACTATTAGGATCTTCTGTATAGCCTACAAATATAGCTTCTTCAGATTTTAGATCCAAATTCTTTCGGTGACAAGAAGGTATATGTATAAGAGCTCTACAACCAAAAACTCTAAGATTACTAAGGTCTGGTCTGCAACCATTCCACAACTCGTAGGGAGTTTTATTGTTTAAGGTACAGTGTGGGCATCTATTCTTTAGGTACACAGCCGTTCGAGTAGCATCTTCCCAAAAGGCTTTGGGTAAATCGCTTTCAGCCATAAGAGAGCGTGCCTTTTCTATAATAGAGCGATTAGTGCGCTCGGCAACACCATTTTGCTGAGGGCTATAGGGTACCGTAGTTTGATGTTGAATACCACAAGAACTAAGGTAACTTGAGAATTCACTATTGACAAACTCCGTCCCGTTATCCGTCCTTATTGTTTTAATTTGAGCCCCAGTTTGTCTTTCAACCATGGACTGGAAGTGACAAAATTTATCCTTCACCTCTTCGAAGAAATAAAATATACAAAAATAGTTCTCGAAAAATCATCTATAAAAATCAAAAAATACTTATTACCCTGAAAAGAGCTAACTGATATTGGTCCACAAAGATCTGAGTGGATTAGTTCCAATATCGAAGTTGCTCTTTTATAAGTAATACTCTTAAACGGTTTACGTGCTTGTTTCGCTTTAACACAAGCAACACATGGATTTTTATCCACATCCTTATAATCAATAACCTCATGACTATTTTTCAGCAAATTCATACCGATGCGACATAAATGTCCTAAATGCTTATGCCATACCTGATACCTAGATATAGAATCAGAGTGCACATCATAGGCTCTAAATTGGGGAGTATTTACCGCACAATCCAGTGTGTACAAACCACCACAGGGCGAGCCATGTAGAACCGCATCACCTGTAAAGGAAAACGTTTTTGAATTAAAGAAATTACAACCTGACTTATCAAACATTACAGTAAATCCTTTTTCAACTGCTGTTTTCACAGGTAAAAGATTTGTTTTCAAGTTAGGTACATAAATCACATCATCGGTGTTGTCGGTATTTAATGATATTTTACCGACACCCTTAGCGTCAATCTTAGTCCCGTTCGCAACTGTTACTTTGTGATCAATAGGCCTTAAGTCTACAAACCAATCTTGTCTTGAAGTCACATGTTTGGTGGCTCCTGAATCAACATACCATTTGTCCATATCATACTCATTTGTTGCTCCTAAAGCAGATAAAGAATTCGAGTTCGTATTAGTGGGATTCTTCTTTTTAATGATCTTCTTTTTCTTCAAAGGACATTTTGGTCTCTTGTGACCCGGTTCTCCACAACCATAACACACAATTATTTTCTTTGCATTTGACTCAACAGAGGAGGTATCAATCTTCGTCTTCATAGCTGTTTCCAGTTTTATCGAACTTTCTTTTGACATTTCGTTAAGTAACTTAGATTTTACCAATTCTGTGGTAACATTAACGTTACTATTTTCGAGGGCCATAATCAATGGATCATATCTTGACGTTAGTCCTCCCAACAGAATAGCAGCAATAGACGCATCATCTATTACTTTGTCTATATCCACCAAATCTTGGGCAGTGGAAATAACTGCATTGATATACGACTCAATATCATTGTTATAGTCATCAAGCTTCCATCTGTACAATTTTCTTTCCAAATTTAAACGCCGACCCATACCTTTGTCCTCATATGCATTTTGTAAAGCTTTCCAAGCTTCAGCTGCCGTCTTAGCACTTCGAACATGCGTTATTGCAGAACCTTCAAGCGTAAGGCAAATTTTTGTTAGTGCCTTCTGATCGTTTCTTGTCTTCATGACACTGGAAACGTCTATCCCTGTTGGGTAGCCATTGATTGCTTCCCACAACTCTTCATGCATGAGATAGTTACTCATTTTAAATTTCCATGCAGGGTGAACGATGGAATAGAGTTCGCCATCTCTTAAGAGTACACGCAGAACTATTTTGTTTCGTACCCAAAAACTTTACACAAATCTATCACTTTAAAATTATTACTAAAACAACTATTCACGCATTACTTTTCATTAATAAACAAATACTTGAGCTATCTTCGTGCTGATAACGATTTGTTGTAATTTTTAAGTTTATTAAATAATAAGACGTGTTCGTTTTTGTTTGTTTATATTAGAAGTATATGGTAACCTTACAAGTAGTAAGTTACATAGAATGATTGAAAGAATTTTGAATAGGTACATAAGAACACTACAAAGCCAGTATTATTATAACACTTTCGTACATGTATATTCTGTGACAGTTCAGTAATTTTTGTGGAAATAAAAGGATACAAGAAGATAAAACTGAAGTGTTGTGTTCTATCATGTAAAAAATATTCAGATATACGTTCTAATGCTTAGAATCGCATCACATTTCATGCGAAAGTAATTTTAATTGTATTTTTTTTAGAATTGTTCTAGAAAAATCTCTTACTTTTGACCTTTTTGACATCTTCAAATATATTACTACTCGAAGATAGATGGCGGCGTTTTGTTTCACGAACACGTAATTTAAATAGCTACTTATATTTTACTATTAACTTTTATACTAATTAAACATACAGGAATTCGTTCAACGTTAACTCGTAAGTGATTTTTAATCGCTAAAATATTTCTCTGTAGTTTTTATAGAGCCGTCCGCGTCTAAGTCGCCATCTATTGACAACTGGCAAAAATAAACATAAAACTTAAATAGTACAGGGCCGCAATTAGAAATTTTACAAGGCAAGTTTCCTACGACTGTTTCATAATGGGCTGTACAATTGAATATTATTATTCAAAGTATAGCTAAATATTAAATTTAATTCAAAAACTGGGTCGGGTACATACTTGTAATAAGGTACGATCACGATACACGTCGACAAATTATAGACTATATAACATCATGCTAAAATTATAGGAGCGGAGCAGCAACGAAATATGTACAAAAACGAGAAAATACCCGTAATATATTTTGAGACCACCCGGTGCGAGCGCTACTCAAACGGTTAGAGTAATGCAAAAACGAATGTTAGGTACAGAAATTTTTTCTCTTAAAATGATCTAAAAAGGTCTAAGACAGTCTATCTTTTAAGTTGAACTCACTGTAAAGTAATTTTATAGAAATCAAATTAGTTCCAAAATAATTAATAATTTTACGGGCGATGGCAACGGGATAGCGCGTGTTATCACAGCTTACCTGTGGTGAAAGTCCGTATTATGTAACTATATTGCCTGTATTTTATTTGTTAAATTTAATTTGTATTATTACATTATAGATAACATATCCAATCATTTTATTGCATCCCAAGGTCACCTTTTTAGTGAAAAGGACGTCTGCGTACATTATTTTCTTTTGTGTAAAATAAAGAGAATTTTACCTGAACCTTCATTTTCATCTATTGACCTGTTGTACTCCTTTTTTTTTAATTCCGCGACCAATAGCCGCAGCCTCTCATACGTCCATTGCTGAGCGCTTAAGGGAAAAGTGTTATGACGGTGGGTGGCTATCCCGCTGTCCTCAGGCCCCGATCATGGAGGTATCGTCGGTCCTGGGCGTAAATAAGTCTGCGGCGCCCTGGCCGTTGACTACGGAACTCAGTGGGGAGGGTACGTTTCCTCACTCTCTCGGCCGCCTCCTTCGCGAGCATGACCTGCTCGCAGAAGGACACGGCCGCGTTCCACCTACTCCTGCTGTAGACCATGGCTTGAATTATGAACTCTACCGAGAGGGTATCCACGCCCAGACCCACTATGAGGTCCCGGCGCTAACTCACCCACGGTCAGCACTCCACCAACGTGTGGAGTGCAGTGTCTTCGTCGGAGGCCTCGCAGTGTTGACACTAGGGTGTGACCTCACGATGGATGCGAAACAGATACTTAATGACGCCAAGGCTATCAACGGTCTATTTAAAATAGACACGTTGTTAGCCGTCTATCTACCCGCCCATACGGTGCCCCGTATAGGGCCCCGTTATACTTTAGACGTAGAGTGGATATAACCCCTACGGCTAATTTCGACAGTTCAGTTTGAGATACTAGGTATATTTGCAATTCAAAAAATATAAAACTCCTTTGTACCAAAAATATGAGTACGTCCCTGTTACGAGTGTGAGATAGTTAAAACTACGTAGTAAACTGACATTATAATGAAGTAAGTAGTTTTGCTATTGACCGCGACATGGAAAATAAAGAAGTGGGCGGGACTAAGTTTCCTTATACCCCTCCTCACCACTCCTTCACACTTTGTCTAATAGGGGAATTGTATTACACCACCTCTACTCTTATAATATCTCTATGGTTTTGACCGATGATTGAATTTGTCACATAACACTATATTATGTATGTATTTTTTTCACGGATGATTAACGGATGTATTACCTAGTCATGTAAAAAATTGTTTATTTGGTTTGATTTATTCTGTTTTAAATCGGTACGTTGTAACTTCAACATTTTGTCGCCGCAAAAAAACGCAATTTCTTGACGATATTAGTTATTCGTTCGTATAGGTATAGGTAAAAAGGCGTAAGCTGAGCCTTGCATTTGTGTAAGTGCACGTATGAATACGAAACAGATACTTACCAAAGCAACCGTGCTTGGTAAATAGATGACCAACGCATGGCTCCTTTACCAAAGAATTCATACAGGGGTTTGATGGATAAACATTTGACCTCAGCTGATAACAACTGAAAACTTTTACGGTCTTTACCTATGATATTGCCGTTTTGTATGAAAAAAATAAAATGAATTTCTTTTCATGTAATTTTTATTTGTATTAATCGAAGTAATCATCCATGCAATCAATTCATCTTTGCCAATGCAGCGGCAATTTATTGATCTTCAAGAAATCAGCTGGACGGGAGGCAACAAATTCTTCAAAGGCATTTTGTACTGCCTCTCGGGTATTGAATTCCTTTCCCGCCAAGAAGTAATCCAAATTCTGGAAAAAGTAGTATTCTGTAGGCGCAAGGTCTGGTGAGTATGGCAGATGACAGAGAGCTTCCAACCCCAGTTCTTGCAACTTGGAGACCGTCTGCTGTGCAGTATGAGGTCGCGCATTGTCGTGCAGGAGCAGTGGAGAAGAGCGATTGACCAATGCTGGTTGGAGATGTGCCAGCTTCTCCATCATTGTGTTCAGTTCTTCACAGTACACATCTGCCATAATGCTCACCCCGTTTGGTAAGAAGCTGTGATGAATCACACCGGCGCTAGACCACCAAACAGTGACCATCACTTTTCTAGGGGTAAGTTTTCGTTTAGGGCATTGTTTAGGTGCTGAACCAGGATCCAACCAACTTGCTAAGCGTTTGCGGTTATCAAACAGAATCCATTTCATCGCAAGTAACAATGCGGTTCAAAATTCCTTTATTTGTGTGTCTGTTGAGCAATGCAAGTCATGTGGGGCACCCATTTGTCAAGCTTTTTTACCTTGCCAATTTGACGCAAATGGACCAATATTGTTTTGACGCTAACGTCGAAAGCTGGTGGCTTCCACAATCACCTTTAATTCGTCATTGTCGACCAAAGTCCAAACGGCAATTTCATAGGTAAAAACCTATTATTGGGGGTCAAAAAGTTGAATTTAGAAAATGTTGTTAATTTATCTGTGTTTTCAGATATAAATACTTCACACAATTCGAGTTCAGTTCTAAGACAATCGACTGAAACTTGTTCTTAGCCGCTCATTTGCTTCCAACAACAACAGTTGGGACGAAAGACCGTCGCTTGTTTTTAGCAACATTAGTTATTAGTTATTGTTAAACCGTAAATGGATGGGGCGAGTAATATAGTATAATTTTTTATCTGAGGATGTGCCGAGGAACAGTGCTGTTGTATATTCAATTACACGATACTTGGACACAAATATCTGTAACATAATGTGTACGTTAATGTTGCTTTGTTCTGTTTCTTACCGCGAATAGAATGCGATATGTGCTGTCTACTTTCAATACATAATATTCATATTAATGTTTCCGCTGTAAACCAATATTATTAAAACCCTTTGAAATAAGTGTTTAGAGTATAGAGAAAAATATACCTAATAAATGTAACTCTTACTAACCAAGTAGTTACCTACATAGGTACCTATGCAAAGTAAAGTCATGCGCCTTCATTCGATCCTGCGAGCAGGTATAGGCTGTATTTGTTTTCGATGATAATGATGATACATATGTGTAAATTAATAGTTTTCTATTTATGTATTAAGATGACGTGACAAGAGGAGAGCGTTCAAGAGAACGAGAGTGAAGGTCCAGTCGGACAAAACGTCCTCTATCAGAGGGAGTTCATGTCATTCCAATCATTTGACCATTTATGTATCTATCAGTTATTCATATATCCAAAAGTAAATTTGTCATATGATGGCTTTACCATAAATCTGAACCTCAGCGTTCAACGGTGCGTACGTTTAACAGAGAAACAAAGTGTTCCATAGTTTGGTCTTACAGCAAGGCAAGGCAAGCTCCTACAGGAACAAGCTAATGACAATATCAAGAATATCCTAGCAGCTTACATTATATGTATAATATAATATTTACATGAAACAGGAAAATAAAATTAAGAAAAACTTAAATGAACTACAAACTATACTATCTAAAACTAAAAACTAAAATAAACTAAAAACTAAAAGCTAATGACAATATCAAGAATATCCTAGCAGCTTACATTATATGTATAATATAATATTTACATGAAACAGGAAAATAAAATTGACAGAGTGCCCATAACACAGGCAGCGTTCCCGCGCTGATTTGCCAATAATAGTCTTTGCGCGAGAAAGCTGCCTGCCTGCGCGAGGATCACCAGTCTCTTCCCTAAGATGCTTGCTGTGTCCGTGAAGAGCTGATGCGCACCGTGGCAGCTTACATAAAACTCTCCAAATCAATCGGTTGTGATTGATAACCAGCATAATGCAAAACCGAATACGGAAAGTTATAACCTATGCCACAGAATATTGTAAAAGTAGGTACCTAATAAGCCTACGCCATAATCGTGACCCTCGGCTTGAATACAGACTTGTACTTAGTGGTTAAGCTCTGTGAACGTCTTCCAACATTAATATCAGCCCAGAAAAGCACTACCACAAACTATAAGAAACCGGCCTCCGAAATTGTACGTTTACCTAAATACTTCCTATTTTTGCAAATAATCCACACGTGAAAGTTATTAAATATGAAAGCCTAAGAAAAGTGTACAACAGGTTCAGTTAGCATATTATGTTTATGTACCCACTATATTTATAGTAATATCTATATGTAAAATAGGTAAATATTTATACAAACTGGTACTAATCAAAGAGTGAATGCCTTTAAAACAAGTACTCTATCCTGTTCTTTAAAGGGAAAAAAGTTAATTTTCTGGTCTATCTACAAATCGTGAGAAAGTAATAATAAACATATCAATTTTAAGAATCGACCAGCTTTCTCGTGAGTCCTAACTGTTTATTAGTATCCTATATAAAGGTTCCAGTAAGTATACCAGCGTGCCACGGTAGCCATTTATTTATTGAAATTACTTACAATTTGATTGTGGAGTGTAATAATGGCTTGGAAGTCGGTAGCATCGCTCACCTTGAAATTAAATCAGCATTTTGTATGAAACCACTCGAATTAGACGGTTTATATGTTAACGATTCGTTCTTGATGCAGGTTACTATTTGTGATCTTATCTACCTATCTATACCCACAACATACATGGGGCACACTAAAAGTTTTGCACTTCTAGCTAATCGGAACTATTTGAAATTCGAATGTTATATGTTTTTAAACGTTGTAACCTTCTTAGTAATAAAAAAAACAATTGGCGGGAAATCATTTGTCAATTGTTTTTATCACACATCAAAGTTCTACGTATGCAACGAAAATGGAATTAAGTCGAACGAAAATGGAATTAAGTCAACGAAAATATTTTAGAGCGATGATTTTTTATGATTTTAAAAGTTCTCTCTCTCCGCAAGACTGTGCCGCTCGTCTTCAAAATGCTTTTGGGAGAGAAGCACCTTGTTTGACTTTGAGCACCGTGAGGCGATGATTTGCTGAATTTGAGAGAGGTCGAGTTTCTTTACATGACGAATTTCGTGAAGGGCTGCCTTCATCTGCCGTCTACGAAAATAATGTGGCTACTGTTAAGCGGTTAATTGAAGAAAACCCGCGGATTACCTATGAGACAATTCGAGGACTATTGGGGATTGGTATGAGTCAAATCCAGAAAATTTTACACGAATAATTGAAAGTTCGGAAACTTTGTTGTCGTTGGATCCCTCATGAACTGACAGCGGAGCAGAAGCGGGCTCCCGTGGAATGGTGCTCACAGATGCTACTGAAGTACGACCACGGACATACCTAATGCTGATGACATTGTCACAGGAGACGAAACGTGGATTTATTATTTTGAACCCGAAAAAAAACAGCAATCTTGTGAATGGGTGTTTGAAAATGAGAACAAGCCAACAAAAGTGAGGCAGGCGAGAAATTGTCGAGTGGTATTGATTGGTATTATATATTATGTATTATATATATATATATATTATTGGTATTTTATTTTTATTCCATTTGTTTACCAAAAGCCGCATTTTCCTATATCATGACAACGCTTCTTCACACACGGCCAACAAAACAAAGTCATTTTTAGCTTCCGAAAAAGTACAACTCGTCACCCATCCTGCGCATAGCCCGGACCTAGCACCCTGTGATCTGTCTATTCCCCAAAATCAAAGATTTGATGAGAGGTTTCACTTTTACCTACTCCGAAGAGGCAGTGATAGCGTTCAATCAGCACGTAGAAAACATGCCTTCAGATCTGTGGTCACCCTGTTTTAAAGAATGGTTCGATCACATGAAATATGTTTAAAATGTAAAGGAGAGTATTTTGAAAAGCAGTAAACATAATATTTTGGTTTTAACATGTTGTTTTTTTAAGTTACGCAAAACTTATAGTGTGACCTACGTATAACATACGACATTTCGTTTTACCACCCAGTTTAAGTGTAATACAAAATTCTTGAGAGTGAAAAAAAAAACTACTTTTTAATCTGTGTCACCAGGTTCAATAGATAGGTGTCCCACTCTACTGGTTCAGTTCGCGTCTTTCATCATCCACACTGGACAGAGCTGCTAGGTTATATCAATATGCGAGGGCGACCTTGTCTGGTAACTCAGCATACAAGAGCTCTGAAGTTCTCGCTTTCTCGTGACGCAGATCGTATCTTAAGTATAAGTATATGCGTTTAGGGTTAGAGGACGTTTATTTGTTGTTTAAAAAAAATTGTCAAAACAATAAGGGGGTACCGCACGATCTCCGGAGAGGCTACATGTCTCTTGGCCAGGACCCCTCCATGGGACCTGGAAGCGAGAGCCCTTGCGTCATTGTTTGAATGACTCAAGGAGTCGTTGGAGCGGCCACAGGCCTGCGTCTCGAGGAATCGAGGACCAGCGGTCCCAACTCCGTCAGGATCTCTTGGAAACAAACTGGGGAACCACCACCATCGCGGCGGTGAGACCGATAATGGACGAGTGGCTGCAAAGGCGGCATGGTGACCTCACGTATCGAGCGACGCAGATCGTTACCGGGCATGGATGCTTCGGTAACGATAAACATACAGACAGCCACAAATCACGTATTTATCCTCGAAGGAGTAGAAAAAGGCGCTTATTACGCCCACGTTTCGCCAGTCACTGTGATAACCCCACGTCTTAGGTAGCGAGCCTATTGCCATTTCCGGGGACTGGGTATATTTGGTAAAGCCTCGTCGGTTTGTTAGCAGGTGCATCGCGTGCAGGTGAGAATGACTTGGGCCCTGTAGATGTTGGAAAGGCTCCTTGCCTCTCTGTATAATAATATAATATTGAACAAAAAACCCCGACTTCAACCTAAAAAGCAATTTGTGATATGTAAAGTTCTCTTCAATACAAATTAATCAAACCCAAACACAACGTAACTGCTGTAAATCGTCGATGAGTTCCCTCGACTGGCTTTCGGCTCCCTCATCTGATCGACTCCAAACCTTTATTAAATGGTAGTCCTTTATAATACCTAATGAAACAATTAACAAACGCACTAGTCGCCCTTACAATTTTTTAAGGTTACCCTCGAATTCTCCGAGATCAAATCCCGGTTTCCTTATAATGGGACCACCTTGGAAATATCTCCTTTCCAACAAAAAAAGTATTAAAATCGGTTCATAAACAATTCATAAAAAAATATACGGTCGAATAGAGAAACCTCTTTTTTTGGAGTCTGTTAGAAACACATTCAGATAAGTAGGTACTAAACGTACTCGTATATAAGGTAGAAAATCAACCATTTTTATTATAACTATAGTTCAATGATATTATGTCACCGAATATCATTGACTATATGTGTTACAATGATTTTCATCTTAGTTCTACGTAGATTAAATGACCAATTAGATAGAACCTAACTCCATATTCACCGTCGCCGCTCGCCGCTCACCGCTCGCCCCGGGGTGCCGGTGCACTCTAGAAATTGTAGCTCAAGTTGTACGAGTTTGCAACGAATTTGTGGCGGCTAATTTATAGTCTAGTCAACAAGTGATTTCCACCTAAAACTTTTTAAGTCTCCGAAAATTATGATTGAAGTGTCATTCGATTCGGAACTGCAAGTAGGTAGTTTGGTTCTTTGCAACTATTTCAAAACCTATTTGAAGAAAGCTGAATGATGAAAGATGGATATTTCATATTATCCTACAGTTCTGGAAGTCGGGGTCTTTCTTTGGGAAACTTCCTACTCTTTCAAAACATCTCAAATAGTCTTTGAGATATTTGCGACAAAACTAACTTTTTAGGGTCCCGTAGTGAAAGTTCCGGTACCCTAAAGCTGGTTGAACCCTAAAAGATACATTGAGAATTAGAAAAAGATTTGACATAAAAATCACTTGTTTCCTAGACTATGAATTTGGATGCTAAAATCCATGCCCGAGGCTAAGAAAATTAGATTTTGACGTCCCTCAAACTACCGATAACACAGAATAGATACTCGTAAGTATACCTATATAATAGTATCGAGTATTTCAAATATCACTGGACACTACTTGCAGTGTGTTGGTTTCAGAATGAGATTCCGTAGAATAGATTTCTCGTTCTCAATTCCTACGAGAGCACAATCCTAAGATAAAACTATGGATATGTTTTACAAAAACGCCGCCTATCGCTGAAGGGGTAGGTAGAGGTGCTACACACCCACATTTTGCCAGTAATTTTGATGCGGTTTTCACCAATGGATAGAGTGGTCCGCTAGTTTAATGTTAACCAGTACATTCGCGACAGCTGTTTATTTCCCTCCAGTTAAAGTAAAATTAAAAAGTATAGATGACAAAACGCGTATTAAAAGTTTGCATGTTTGTTACGAGTATTAAGTATACCTCTATTCTTTTTTCAAAATACATAAAGTCAAGAACATACAATTACTTTCTTATTCAGTCTGACAACACAAATACCAGTGTTCCTTTCAACTAAAATATTCACTTACAAAAACTACGATTGTAGAACACATTCAGTATTCCATATCCGCGCGGCATTCCTAATACTATTCTTATTTGTCTAGCGAGCGAGTCGTTGAAAGCCAGGCATACCGAGCGAGGGCTACAATTAATCATTGAGATAAACTCCACCAATGAAGGAAGGAAGTATGCTACATTTATATTTTGTATGACAAAATACCTAGAGGTTTGATCCGACATAAAAACAGTCCGCGATTAGTGATGTAACATTCTTTTTGAACTATCGATGTTTCAAGTGCTTTTTAAATAAAAAATTGTATCAAATGAAATCTGTGGCATTCCATTTATCTATATCTACTAAATTATAAAGCTGAATAGTTTATTTGATTGAACCCGCAAATCTCATGAAGTAAGTATAGGTATTAGTAGGACGTGTCTCAGGTTTAAATAACAAAAACCTCTTCGTGTTGAATATACCAATCATCGGCTGTAGGCTATTTAACATCACGCCACGATCAATAGGAGTGAGACAGCGATTAAAATGTTGCAAATACGGAAAATCTTACATTGCGTGCGCTGGGTTGACGGCTACAATTACGCAGAACCGATGAACCCTAGCACGGGGAAGAAACAGTCTACCGTACGTGAAACTAGATTAGGATACGGCACTTACGGTACTACTACCTACGGCACTTGGTTTTTGGGCTGGTTACACAGTTACACATACAACCTTTATTCCTGAATAAACAAAGTTAAAAAGTATCAACTAATCAAAAATATTGAAAAGTATAATGGAGGAAAGTACACAATTGTACCAAATTAGAACGCCGACAGAGAACACAAGTAATATCATTATCTGCCTGCCCTTATCCCAATTAAGTAGGATCGGCGCAACATGTTTTTCTTTTCCACCCGTCCCTGTCAGCCATCATCTCCTCTGTCCCTCCTTTCCTTGTCATTTGCCTTGCCTTGTCTTTCACGCATTCCATTTATCTTTACCTGGGCCTACCTCTGCTTCTAAAACCCTCTACATTCATACTTTGCACCTTTCTAACCACAAATGTTGAGCGAAACAAATGTTTTTATTACATATCAGAATCAGAATCGAACACTGAAATTAATTAATCGAATGAAAAAAAAAATCTATTTTCATTGTTGACGTACGTGTTTCCATGGCAACCATTTAATCGTCTGGTTTTTCGGTGATGTCCAGGACATTTTCGGTGATTATTCCTCCGTGGTCAGCTCTATTTTCATGATTTCAGAAATATGCACTCCCGGGTATGATGTTGACCAGCATGTCCAATTTGGTCAAAATCGCTCGAGCCGTTTCGGAGGAGTTGGCACACAAACGATTTACATTTGTCGCCTAAGATTGAGCTCCGCTTCGCTCTGCTCAACTAATAGATACAGTTGTGACTAACATGAAGTGTCCCATCCCTAAAGTTTCACATTTGAGCCTTTCGCGTAGTCGCTTATCGGTGGCGTTTTACATTTTTATTGCAAGCGGATACGGACCGCGCTGCGCCGACGTTAATATTTCTCCCCACAATTATTGCTTAGAGAAGTCCGGTCGACAGGCGTCGCGCGACTCTCATGCAACTGTTGCTGTACGGTTGTTTTACAACATACCCTAAATATGAATTAGGTAATTTGATAAAATTATGTTTATTTTCCATAAGATTGATCGAATAACTTCGTCGTACTTTGAAAAGCGTCGCCTACTATTGTTCGTTGCAATGGTTTACCTACCTACTCGATCGATTGGTATTAACCCTCGCTTCATAGATGTAATGTACTTACATGAAGCCATGGGTCTGATTCCTCCATCGTTTGATTGAAGCACTGCGTACAAACAAGATTCGCAATTATCAATACCGGGTCTAAATTAAACAGTGTTGAAATTGGGAGCTAGATCCCAATGCGTGCGTGCAACTGACACCACTCGTTGCATTACACTGATGAATGAATTGTATTCCAGTATTTCCGTGAATATCACGAATGTTCCCCGCGGCTCTTCGTAACCTGCCAACTGTTTACTGTTTGTTACGAACAGGAGTGTTTAGTAATTAGCTATCAGAATTTGGCCCTACAACGCATCAGAGATAATAAAATTCACTTAGCTAATACCATAATACCATTGAAAATGCACTATCTAAACACACGCGCTTAACGACTGGTTTAAGCTAATTGTGGGTAGTATTTAATTAAGTGTGTAAGTTACTTCCGTTCCCTATATATGCTTGGATCTTTAAAACTACGCTACGGATTTAAATGCGGTTTTCATCAATGGATAGAGTGGTTCTTGAGGAAGATTTTTGTTCACACAAAAGTAACGAATATGATGAATGTAGGTGGCCTTATACGGCATGCATATGAAGGCATCCTTAGGATGGAAATAATGATATATGAAATATAACAGCCAACCAAATATAACTCAATTAACTATAATTACCGGGACCATTCCCTCCTGATCTTACAGCAAACGATGTGGATGAGTTCACAGACTCCTAATATCCCCACGGAAGCTAGCAAGACCAGTCCGACTGAGTCGTACTCTCCTTTACTTATGTATGGAATAGTATGGATGGAATAGTATGGATGGCACCTACTGCGAGCATACATAGCTACCTAATTATTTTCTTCACTAAGGTATTATTGGTGGTTATGAGGTTGGACATCCGTTTCGACGACGTAAGTTCTTTCCCAGGTCACCACACAACGGACGTATTGACCCACCCCTAACATAAGTACGTTGTGATTAACTAGAGAAGTTAACGGGAATTATGGTGAATAGTATTTGCAAATGCTAGTTTTCCTCCAAAAATGTAGTGACTAAGTTAAAAATTTCTGTTTCTAATTTCTGAATAATGATCCCACTTCTGATTTTAGCAAACAGAAGTGGTAGGTACTTAATTATTAAATATTAAGAATAAGAATCATAAATTAAATTTAGATTGTAAACAATACAAACTAAAATGATACAATGCTTAACTAAGTATCGAGAGACAAAATAATTAATTGAAAATATTAGGAAATAAAAAACTGTAGGTAAAAGTAGTGCATTTGTTACCAAGGCAGGTCTAACCTCGAGCTCTAAGATGTGATTGTATAACTTTTAATAACCTGACCAAGTCAATAAAGTGGGATTTAGAGTTTATAAAAATGCAGCAACCCAAAAAAATCTATCAGAAATACCTAAGTGTAAATTGTGAAGACCACAGGCAATCAAATTGTAGTGATAGCATAAAGATTAAAAAGCTACAGTTATACGAAATTTAGTTTGGTGAAAGACTTATGTTTGTACAATCCTTCGTACCATTTCATATAAATAAGTAAACATCGACAGGTAACGCCATCCAATATTTGTTTATTAAAGTATCAGGAGGCGCAAATTAAATAATCTTCCCCACGAAAATAAATTGAAAACCGCCGTCGTCAAGTGACAATATTTTAAATTATATCAGTTTGTCAAGCACCAATGAAAAGCTGGGAAGTGTGAGAGCGCGTGTGACTCTACCAATCGCGAGGTGATATTTGAATTTGGAATTTTACGCTATGCAGCGCAAGTTTCTGTTAGTAATTGTTGGCATCGAAGTAGCCGAGGGGCAAATCAAATTGTAACAAACGTTCGGGGTTTTCTTGAATTATTACGATTATTATATAAGATTATTGAACCCACATCTGCTAGGAAGTGGGGTGACCTCTATATTTCCCCATCGTCAAAAAGGGTCGTAGGTTTTATTCCATACCTCTATATACGTAATCTTACCTTATTATCAATAGCTACACTAACTTAAATACTATTTTATGGACGATAAAAATGAAATTATTGACTTTAATATAATTGTCTATAGTCTATGACATAATAATTGTTGATCTCATAGTGACATGACAGTTGTACCTACTTCTCAACAAAGAGAATAGGTACAATACTATGCTTCTCAAAATATAGTGGTTATCTATGGTTGTCTTACTGCTGTCACGGTTTCGACGTAGGTAATCAGTATTTTCCTCGATTTTTCCGCCATTTTCACATCACATTCACATTTTTCATTTTTTTACGTTTTTATTTGTTGATTTATATACTTGATTTACGAAGACTGGACATTGGCAAATTGCTATAAGCAGAGGCCATAAAAAAGAATTGAATTGAATTGACTGGACATTGGTAAATTGCTACAAGCAGAGGCCATAAAAAAGAGAAGAAGAAGCAGAAGTATTTTCCTCTTATATTTTCAAATTGAATTGAATTTATTTACTTTGGAAGGCAAGTTATTAAGCAGGTACATATTATCAATATTCGGTCTTTAATCGATCTACATTCAGTTTTTAGAGTACCGTAGTAAAAGTCTCGGAACCATCCTCGGTTTGCCTCGGTTATTGCTAGAAATATGAAAGTGTGCATGGATAAGTATTATGTATATTTAAATATTTACTACGCTGACAAAGAGCTACAATAAAATTATGAATAATATTATTTTTTGGTGTACGTAAAATGGGGATGTTATTTTTTTCTCGGGTCTGGTCCCCATCGTGTAGGGTGTCATTAGATAGGTTTTCTAAAAATATTGAGAGGATGCTTATTGTTTACTGTGAAGAGCATGTTTTTGCGAAAACAGCCCTCCCCCTCTAAAATCTAAACGGCTATCGTGAAGAACCTGAAAAAATTCATGATAGTCCATGTACCATGTAATAATATTTGAAATAAAATTATAACGGATGGTATAACTCTGTTAGTTCAGGAGTTAGAGGCTTTTATGGATAACTACGGAACTATTTTATGCGTGGCTCGACACGCATTTCACCGGTTAGACATTGCTTTCTGCTAGACATTTTTTTCTTTGGGTCAAACTCTTTTGGTGTCGTTGTTCATCGTTGTCTACTTAGGTCTACTCTTTCCCCTGCACACTCAATAGTAGGTATACTGACCTCGTAAGATACTCTGTAGCTCTTGGATATTGATGCCCGTTTTCATCAACTGCACCTAAATCCTCCTCTAACTAGGACTATTAACGTTGGTTAACCCCTAAATATAAATCTTACCTAATTCCATTTTCACCCTTAGAACAACACGCAGGAACCTTTGTTGCTCTATGTTGATACCTCATCTTCGTACTGTGTACAAATAAAATACTTATTCTTCATGTTACCTTAATTATTTTTCAGACCTGTGACATTTCGGGATCCTCGGAAAACGGCTGGCTCACGATAGCGAGTGAAAATCAACTTAGTAAACATAGCGGTAAGGAATTAATTACATCATGTACTTATAATTAAAAATAAATAATAGTTTTAAAAAACTAAAAAAACACGCTTTTATAGAGAATCCAACTAAAAAGTAGAAAATAAATTTTAATAAGTTTGAATTAAGAATAGTGTAAATAATAAATAAATGTATATTATTGTAAAAAAAGCGTGAAAGAAGCACTTTAGCATCTACTACAGGCAATGATGACGTCATTGATTCTAGGTTTTTTGTTTTTTTTTTAAGACCGCGTAAGCGCGACCGCTCATACGTCCAGTGCCGGGCGTCTCTGGTATGTACCAGAAGGTATTTCCAGTGGCGCCCGGCGGATTGATTATACTCGTAGGTAATATATTTTTTATATTCATGTTTTAACCGACTTCAAAAAGGAGGAATTTTTCAATATTCCACTATGTTATCATATAACACTAGACCATAAGTTAGAAACAAAACAATTTGGCGTCTTGACCACTCACTAGACTAAATCTAGTTACGCGGCTGATATGACATTACACTACAGTTTTTTGCTGCAAAAGCGATCTGCTACATCAAGTTTACAAGAAGATGTCATCTGATGATGTATCAAGTTTACTTTTGGGTGCAAAGGGGCTCTACCAACATCTTTAGGGCCCCAGCGACCTCACCTGCTAGTGGCGCACCTGCTGATCAACGGACGAGGTTCGTTAATTTACGGTTCATGTGGAGTGGCTTCGGCCCCTACGTGGGAACAAGGTGGTACAACAGTGTTGTTCGGGGGGTACCACCGTGCAGCTGTGCTAAAGCCCCCCAAGTAACCCAGCCCGGTTGGCCAGCTGGGTTGCGTTAGGTTCAGCATCTATACCGCCGGGCCCGTGGCGATGTATGGTGCAGCAGGCATGGGACCAGTGGGGGCGAAACGGAGTCTAGTGTGGGAGGTGTGGGTCGATTCGCCGGCCAGGGAGACCCTTAGCAACGGTGTTGCCGCGGCCGCCCGCAACACAGTCATGAGGCCTGCCTGGGTCCAACCACCCCAGGAGGCTGCCCCACATGTTGCGCATAATCCTGATGTGGGATCGCCGCTCCGGGTGGTAACCGGTGTGGGGTAGCGGCGGCCTTGCGTCAGGGGGGTTTCGGAGCCCTTCCGTCAGGCGAGTCGGCTCCGACCTAACCACACGGTTCTAGACAAAGCTAGCCCCTGCGCTTTGTCACTTATTGCTGCACCAAATGTCGCCCTGTCTTCACGCTTCTTCTTCATATACATTATGGCAGTGCAACATAAAAAACGTAAACGTTCCACAGAGGTCCCAGGAAACCCCACAACTTCACTTTTCGAGGTGGAGTTCACTAACATCCGTGAACTCCATGCGAACCTCGATGCCGTCCATCATCACCTTGAGACGGCACGGCCCGCTGTGATGTTCCTCACGAAGACACAAATACGCCACCCTGAAAACACGTCTTACCTGTGTTACCCCGGCTATGTCATCGAGGAACAATTTCGAGATAAAGCCGGGGTGTGCGTGTTCGTTAGGGCGGATGTTTGTTGCCGCCGGTTGCGCTGCCTAGAGAACCCCTCCAACTCCGTCCTTTGGCTGCACGTAGACCATGGCTCTATGAGCCAGATCTACGTGTGCGTCTACCGTTCCCACACAGGGGATTCTGAAAACACAAAGCTCTTCACGTACCTCAGAGAGAAGGCTGATGAAGGGCAGGTGCGGTTCCCGAACGCTGGCCTAGTATTTCTGGGGGACTTCAATGGCCATCACATTGAATGGCTGGGGTCGCTCAAGACTGATCATGCGGGTAGAGGCTCCTTCGGATAGCGCTTCTGCGATTGCTGGCGAGATCAGTTTAGGGATAGAATATTACATCCCTTTCACTGATGTCGCCAGTTTCCGCAGAGCCCATCCCTGATTCGGGCGAGATTGTGCCAAAGCTGTTCGACAAAAACAGTCTGCATGCAGGGCCCGGGCTGTGCGCGACCCAAACGTGGGCCACCTCAAAATAACCGGGTCACAAAATCCAGTAAGAGGGCCTTTAAGAGAGTGGATGCCCAGCGCGTCGTGCGGCTTGGTCAGGAGCTTACTTCCCATTCCACGGGCAGCCGTGGATTCTGGCAACTGGCCAAAGCCGTGCAATCTAACTTTTGTAAGTCCTCGCTGCCACCGCTGCGTTACCCAGATGGAACACTGGCTCACAAAGCCCAAAAGAAAGCGGATATGCTCGCAGACCTCTTTGCGGCTAATTCCCGGGTCGACGACCAAGGCCTGCAGCCCCCCGCCATCGCCAACTGTGGCCACACTATGCCTGCTATTGTTATCAGGCAATGTGATGTACGGGCAGTGCTGCGGTCACTCGACACGCGGAAAGCCAGTGGCCCTGACGGCATTCCGGCGGTGGTGCTACGAAAATGTGCAGCTTAGTTGTCTCGGGTATTAACGCATCTTTACCACCTGTCATACTCTACAGGGCTCGTGCCGGAGGTATGGAAGGAGGCGAACGTACAACCGATACCAAAGAAAGGGGATCGATCTGATCCAGGCAACTATCGACCCATAGCTGTCACCTTAGTCATTTGCAAGGTGCTTGAGCTCCTTATAAATAAGCAGCTCATGCGATACCTAGAGGATCGCGCGCGACCGATAGCTAATAAATGATCGACAATACGGCTTCAGGCCAAAGCGATCAACGGGTGATCTTCTGGCATTCGTAGTGCATGTCTGCGGTGGAGCTATGGAAAGGCACCGCGAGTCCTTGGCTATTAGCCTGAACATCGCCAAAGCTTTCGATAGGGTCTGGCATGCTTCGCTCCTTTCCAAGCTTCCGGCATATGGTCTACCTCCTCAACTGTGCAGCTGGATGGCCAGCTTTCTGAGCCAGCGCTGAGTGCGGGTCCTCTGCGATGGCCAGGCTTCTCGCTTTTTGCAAGTGAATGCCGGGGTGCCGCAGGGGTCCGTACTGTCACCAACTCTCTTCCTTCTGCATATCAATGATATGCTATCCCTCGGGAACATTCATTGTTATGCAGATGATAGCACATTGCACGGGAGCTACTGGGCTCGTCCGGCGGCGGGGCGGTCGGAGATTGAGGAGGATAGACAACAACTCGTGGCTGATCTCGACAGGAACCTCAACTGTATCTCTCAATGGGGTACCGAGAACCTTGTAGAGTTCAATGCCCGCAAAACACAGGCGTGTGCATTTACAGCGAAGAAATCCCCTTTCTTTCCCCTACCCACTCTTCAGAATGCATTATTACCAATGAAGGACAACCTTGATATCCTTGGCATAGACGTTCGTCGAGAGCTCAATAATAAAAACTACATGGAAAAATGTATAGGGCTAGCTTCGCTGAAACTAGAAATACTGAATAAGGTAAAGCGATTCTTTACACCGGACCAGAGGTGTCTGCTGTATAAGACGCAGATTAGACTCTGCGTCGAATACTGCTCTCACCTCTGGGACGGCTCCGCGAAGTATCTGCTGGACGATCTCGACGCTATGCAGCGACGGGCTATCCGTATTATAGATTGTCCGGAGGTAACGGGAAGCCTCGAGCCGCTAGCTCAGCGTCGAACAATAGCTTCCTTGGCCGCATTCTACCGTATTTACCACGGCGAGTGTTCTGAAGAGCTCTTCAATCTGATCCCACCCTCTTCCTTCCGATCCCGAACAACCCTTGCCGGGCAGAGATACCACTCCCACACAGTGGATAGCATGTTCGCGAGAACCGAGCGTTTTAAACGTTCGTTTCTCTGCCGAACGATAGTGGCCTGGAACGCCCTGCCTGTGCACGTGTTTCCTCCCACATATAATCCTGGGTTCTTTAAGCGGAGCGTGAAGAGGCACATCAGTAGGTCGTCAAGTTGAGGGCCACTCTCTATAGTATTATGTGCTGTGAGAGGGGCCCACAATCGCTAGACGTCGTCACGACTTACCATCAGACGGGCGGCGTCAATTTGGCGAACCAAATATTAAAAAAAATGTTTTTACCTTTAATTTCTATCTAATATTTAATCAAATTATAGTATTAATTTATTTTTAAACCTATTTATTTGCAATATACATAGTATTATATTTGGATGTTTCTATCAATATGATGTCTAAAGTCCGCGGATCGGTCGAACGACTGACATGAGTGTTGTCATGTCACTCTCCCTTACCGTGGCGCTCGGAAGAGTTTGTCCTTATCCAATAATATCGCAGGAAATTTCAAAAAATGTGTTAAAAGAGTCACGCGTTCGAAATTTTCTGCGATATCATTGGTTATCGACAAACTAATCCGATGCCATGCTATCAGGAATCCTGACAATTACTTTGTTATATGTCGCCATGACAACACGATGTACCAAGTTAGATATCGATAAAAAATTGCAAGTGCAAAGAGGTTCAATATAATCATTATTGTAATCTTAACATAGTATAAAACAAGTCGCTTCTTGCCGTATGTACCTATGCCTATGCATAGATCTTTAAAACTACGCAACGGATTTTTATGCGGTTTTCACCAATGGATAGAGTGGTTCTCAAGAAAGGTTATTAGTACCTACCTACATAGCTAGTTAAAGATATTTTTTTCTATCTCATATATTTCTAAGATATTATATCATTCAGTTTAATACCTATTAATAATTGTGTGCTTTTTATCTAGCGCGACTTTGCCGGCGTGAACATTTAGTTAAAACACATTAGCAACGGACCTAGGCCTCATAAACTAAGCCCGCTGTTTTTATATTTCAAACTTACCAGCCTCCATCAACACCCGCCATATGTACTGACTGTTTCGTCAACCTCCTTTTATATATCTTTTCTACGTGCCCAAACCATCTAAGCATTCCTTTTTCTAATTAGATCACAACACACCGCACAGTTTCCGTATCACGCGGCTGTTCTTCACTTTAGCCATAATGTTACCCCCCTCAGTTTCACTCCACACTGCATTTATTTTACTTTCATGCTTCTTCTGCCACACCCAATATTAACTACCGTACAAAAGTGTAGGGACAAGCAATCCTCTACGCACAGCCAACAAGGCCTTCTGACCGGACCTTCCGACTGTTCATAAAGTTATGCAGTGACCCAATCACTTGATTCCCTGCCATAACTCTTCGTTTAATATCATCGTCATAATACCCTTTATCCCTTGTAAACTTGGACCCAAAGTGCACACACTCTTTCACTTGGTCCACTTTTTCTCCTTCAATCACAGTCACACATTTTTATATTATATCGTACAAAATGTTTAAACTGGTCAATACCCATACCGAAATCCAATTTTGTCCCTTTGGATAGCAACGGGTACAGTGGCGAGTGGTGTCTGCGATATTTGGACTTATAATATTTGCACAAACCAAAATGATCTTACAAAAGTTTTGGATACAACCAAGGTTATGAATTTTACTGGTGGTTGCAGAAAGTTCTGCAGTAGGCGTAAGGCACCCACAGGTGTTAATATTTTTGGTCTTACTTCTTGAACTTTGTAATATTGTAATTTTGCTAAATAATACTTATTTAAATATTTATAAATAGTAAAAAAGTCTTGTTTTCATAAACGACATCCACCTTTGTGACATTTTTGAAACCTGATTCTCCTAGTCTTTTTATCAAATTTATCGATAACGTGTATCGACACTGTTACATCAAAAGTGGGCGGTAACTTTTTGTCTTGTCATTATAGTGTTATGATACAAAATGTATATTATGTATGTGTTTGTGAAAATGTTAATGTGTTATTCTTATTATCATGGGAGTTTCGTAGTGGCACCCGATTGGGTTTGAGCGTCTGAGAATGTGTGCTTGTCGATGACATCCCCGCACCAAACATGGCAGACCTATGTATCGGGAAAATGCATAATGCCTTCTACCGTAGTATACGACGACCGCGTATACGACGTCCGCGTTGCTCTATGGGTGAACCCATATTGAATTTTTCTTAATTGAAAGTTAATGCTTCCCGAGTGGTCCCATTTTAATTTGGTCCCATTCCGACAATTATTTAGTCCCATTGAAGTCGATTTTTCTGTTTTCAACCGAATTCCAAAAAAGGAATAGGTTTTCAATTCGACTATGTTTTTATAAATTAATGTAGACCACATACATTATAACCTATCAGTACCTACAGTTGAGTCATTTTAATAGGTAACATTTGACGTCTGTCAGTTTTATCTTCATAATGAGGTCACCTCATTATGAAGATAAAACTGACAGAGCTTAAAAACATCGATTAAATGAATGATACGATTGAATGAATCGATACGGACTTGAAAGATATTATGTGAATTTTAAAAAACATCAGGCGAATCCCTGTCCCATTATTATTTTTTCTTTCGTAAATTTAAGGAGCAAAATAAGACAAGAACATAATTTAACAATAAAATTGCATTTATTCAGTTGAACTACATATCAGAACTGTTATTAGTATTGTCATCTTCATCACTGCTGTCAGCACTCAGATATATTATTAATTCATCCTACTAATATTATAAATGCAAAAGTTTGTGAGTATGTAAGTAAGTATGTATGTATGGATGGATGGATGTTTATTACTCTTTCACGTAAAAACTACTGAATGGATTTTAATGAAACTTTACAATAATATAGTTTATACATCAGAATAACACATAGGCTACATTTTATAAAGATATTGTGTGAATTGTTCAAAATATGACGCGGTGCGACGGGAACGGGAAAAAATCCAAACTACCACGCGGAAGAAGTCGCGGGCGACCACTAGTTTTCAATAATATTGTCTATTCTCACATCTCGTTAGAAATCTTGTAAAATTTTCTCCAGTCTTCTGTAGTGACTTGCTTCGGCAACGCGTTCTCTCGGTTGTGTCAATGGTAAAAGAGGCCCATCGTTAACTGATTCACGTTTAAAATAATTGTATGGCATAATGTATTATATGTAATGGCGACATGACATGGCGTCATCTTTTTTTTGGTTTTTTTTTTTGAGGATTTTTGGCATGGCTTCAAAGGCCTTTGTGCCAGACATGGCGTCATCGACAGGCACTGATGTTGCCAGCAACATCCCACTTAAATTGTATCTAACATCAAAGATTTTTCTATTTAGTTATTTTTTGTATTTTTATAGTTAGTTAAAAGAATAAATAATATAATTATGTTTTATTATAATCACAACGTGGTTATTAATTTATGGTGATATTTCTTCACAAGTAATCATTGCATTCGATTCTACTTATCAGCTTTCGATTTTTAGAGTAACATCCCTAGTGTTTTTTTTCGGCCTCAAACCGCGGAATTGTATTTAAAAAGAAATAGGGTAAACTGACGCAACATTGTAACGACGTTCAGTTCTTTAGATCAGAAATTGTTTATTATGTTTAGAATGGTTTATTAGTGAAAGCAAAACGTAAAATTAGTCGTATCTGTCATTCATCATTCACTGAGCCTTTTTCCAACTCAGTTGGGGTTGGCTTTCCAGTCTAACTACGATTCTATAATATTTTCCGTGAAGCGACTGCCATCTGATCTGACTTTCACAACCCATGGGCGATATCGAAGTTCTGTAGTTAGACCGGTCGGATTTTTGATATAGGCCTCTCAACTACCCCTAACGACTGCCATAGATGTTTGTATGGCAACAGGGACCGACGGCTTAACGTGCTCTGCGTTACTCGTATCTGTCATTACAATAAATGTGTGATCGTAATTGAAAAAAGTTAAGCGATTGTGCAGTTCTAACAAAACGAAAAAACATATTATCTTATGCCCGCCGTTACAAGGTACATTGGTGAATTTTAATGAATTGTCAAATGTTACCTATTAAAATGGCTCAACTGTACTTACGAGTACATACACAGTATTTTTATAACAAGTATTTAATTCTTAATAGTGTCAGTTCGTCTCAGTTTCCTTTATATAAGAAATAGAATACCTACCTACCAGCGAGCCTCAGTAGCTGGTAGCAGTATCCTCGCATATAATAAAAAAGCCTTTTATTCCATGCATTAACAAAAGACATAATTATTATAAAATGTTTAAATAATTAAAATGAATTAATAATTTTTCATAAATAGTAAATAATCTTATATAATAAATTGTTCATAATTAAATGTGTAAATAACTTAAATATTATTACTTACTAGGTATTATATTTGAATATTATTATTTATTTGAATTTAAATGACAAAATATCGTTTAAAAAATCCTAAGGTTCCCAGAATGCTGGCTGTGTTGCCACGTTGGATGGCAATACTTATTCTTTGGGCGAGAAAATAGCCAGCCTTCTGGTCCTTGGAAGCATCGATTAAGCGTTTAGCAATGTCTCTATAAAGGCGGCGAGCACTCGGATCCCATGACCCCAGTGTCTCAACTCCAAACGGCTCAAATATGTAATCATCTGCTAGGTTAGCATATTTACGCCGTTTGAGGCTAACAGCCGATTAATTTAAATTAATATTTATGCATGCATGGACCTCTCAGGTGAAGGCCTCCTCCAAAGATTACCATTTGTCTCTGTCTTGAGCCACATTGATCCAGTCCGGTCCAGCGAATTTTTTAATGTCGTGCTCCCAGCGCGTACATGGTCTACCAACACGTCGTTTCCCACGAGGACTATTGCATGTAGTTACTTCATCCTCGTATATAGAACATTTCAATATCTATAACACCATCGATCACTGCGCACTTTTCAATTTCCGCCAACGTACTTCACCTATAATATTGGATTGTCGGAATGACTTCCTTCATCTCCTCAACGCTTGACTTCTGTTATGTATCCATCTTTGTCACTCCAATGTTCATAAGAAAGAGACGACATATTTATATTCATTTCCAGATTTCTCACTGGTATATACGGTATTGAAAACAGAAAACACTTAACTGTGTATAAAACAGGTTGTCAATTTATTTCCTATATTTTGGTTGGTGTAAAGGTCAGAAATGCAATAAATAAATGTTTTGGACATTCTCACACAACGTCTCTGGCCCAAACTAAGCTATAAGCTTGTGCTATGGGATTTAGACAACTGATAAACACATATATTTCTAAATACATACATCGAAAACACCTGAACTCCGAAACAAACATTTCTGGATCACACAAATATTTGATTCAACCCGGGAATCGAACCCAGGACTCCGGAGTCGAAAGCCGATGCACTACCGACCACGCCACCGAAGCAGTCAAAATAACAAATACAGAGAAAACTTGTAGTTTGATATTATATTGTAAAATATAATAACAAACTAGCTTAGCTGATTAGTATTGAGGCAAGAATAAAAATTTCGTTTCGTTACGTACTAACGTGGGCCGTAGAACATTGAAAAATATTGATTAACAGCAAGCTCATTTTTCGTAAGTAGCTTTATTTTAGTCCGTTATTTGAGTCCTACCACAATATCTCAAAAAGAAATCTCAAATCAGGTAGCTAACAGAGTTATCCAGTTAAAATATTCGGAACAAAATTGTAAGGTTGCATTAATTCGTATAGAGCTGCAAAGTGGTATTAAGTACGTCATTATAAATCAAATATCAAAAGTTCCCATCGATCCAACTTGAGTTAAAAAAGTTATTCAAGGTTAAAGTTGAAAATTTTCGTGTGGGTGAAATAGTGTTGTGTGCACTATAAAATACGCAAAATATCGATAGTATTGAGTGTTATTTCTAAGTAATACATACAATAGATTCTCACTAATCCGTTATACTTTTCGGTGACCTCTCCTTTTAGCACTGGCATTAGTTAAAATAACCAGCCAAGTGCGTGTCGGGTCATGTCATATTATAATAGCCTATAACTCCTGAACTAAAACTCAAAGAGAAAAAAAGGCCTTTTCACTTTATGTGTAGGGGAAGCAACCAAAAAAAATGTTTTCATTATTTTATTGTAGCCCTTGGTCACCGTTATAAATACACATATTTATGCAAAGTTTACTTTTCTAGCTTTAACCGTTTAGGAGGAAAGCCGAGAATGGACACACTGACGAACTGACATGAATAAACTATGTTTCTTTAAGTTAGTTTAGCATTTAGGATATTATATATTCAAAAGTTCTTTTTATTGCACAACATAACCATGAAGCAGTTCAGCTTGGTGAAAACCGCATCAAAATCTGTTGCGTAGTTTAAAGATCTATGCATACATAGGAATGGACAGACTTTGTTTTATACAATGTTACGAGTATGATTGTATGAAATCATATAAAAATTTGTGTAATGTAATGTCTCTGGGAAGATTTTTTAAACGATATTTTGTAATGCAAATATTTTTAGTATTTAATTATGTATCTACCTATATTGTAATTCTACACACACACACACACACACACACACACACACACACACACACACACACACACACACACACACGCAAACACACACACACAAACACACATTTCACGTCTATATGCCCGAAGGGGTAGGCAGAAGTGCATAAAACACCCACAATTTGCCAGTATGTTTGTAATTCTTATTGTAAATAAAAATGTGATCTAATCTAAAACAATCGTTCCGAAAAACAGGCGTGTAAGTAAAACCTTATACTTCATATTGCCATGGTTTATCGATGCATCGATAATCTTGACGTCATCAGGTCAAGCCCTCGTAATTGGATATTCTCCTATTTTACGTTATTTAAGAACCATTCTTCTTTGTGAATAAGAAATATTACTGCACAATGCAAGGGTAATCAATGTACTTTAATTCGATATTTTTACCTATTTGATAAACCCAAGACATAAAGAAATATCTGTTATCTAAGAATTGATGGAAACTTTGTACTCGTATTAATCTGTGCAAGGTGTAATTATTTGGATTGTCTGCCTTGGTCACATTACAATTACTTAAAGAACAAGACACCATGGCTCTTATACATGGGGCACACTAAAAGTTTTGCACTTCTAGCTAATCGGAACTATTTGAATTTCGAATGTTATATTTTTTTAAACGTTGCAACCTTCTTAGTAATAAAAAAAAAAACAATTGACGGGAAATCATTTGTCAATTGTTTTTGATCACACATCAAAGTTCTACGTATGCAACGAAAATGGAATTAAGTCGAAAAGATTTTAGAGCGATGATTTTTTATGATTTTAAAAGTTCTCTCTCTCCGCAAGACTGTGTCGCTCGTCTTCAAAATGCTTTTGGGAGAGAAGCACCTTGTTTGAGCACCGTGAGGCGATGGTTTGCTGAATTTGAGAGAGGTCGAGTTTCTTTACATGACGAATTTCGTGAAGGGCGGCCTTCAACTGTAATGTGGCTACTGCTAAGCGGTTAATTGTACCCGGTTAATTGTTCCATTTTCTTTTGATCTTCAAGTGGAATTGTACAGATGGGACCCGTAGCTGAGAAAAAAAACGCGATAATTTTTTTACCAACGTTTCTCGCCTGCCTCACTTTTGCTGGCTTGTTTTCATTTTCAAACACCCACAAGATTGCTGTTTTTTTTCGGGTTCAAAACAATAAATCCTCTTTTCGTCTCCTGTGACAATGTCATAAACAGCATTAGAATGTCCGTGGTCGTACTTCAGTAGCATCTGTGAGCACCATTCCACGCGAGCCCGCTTCTGCTCCGCTGTCAGTTCATGAGGGATCCAACGACAACAAAGTTTCCGAACTTTCAATTCTTCGTGTAAAATTTTCTGGATTTGACTCATACCAATCCCCAATAGTCCTCGAATTGTCTCATAGGTAATCCGCGGGTTTTCTTCAATTAACCGCTTAGCAGTAGCCACATTATTTTCGTTGACGGCAGTTGAAGGCCGCCCTTCACGAAATTCGTCATGTAAAGAAACTCGACCTCTCTCAAATTCAGCAAACCATCGCCTCACGGTGCTCAAACAAGGTGCTTCTCTCCCAAAAGCATTTTGAAGACGAGCGGCACAGTCTTGCGGAGAGAGAACTTTTAAAATCATATAAAATCATCGCTCTAAAATCTTTTCACTTAATTCCATCTTCGTTGCATACGTAGAACTTTGATGTGTGATAAAAACAATTGACAAATGATTTCCCGCCAATTGTTTTTTTTATTACTAAGAAGGTTGCAACGTTTAAAAAAATATAACATTCGAAATTAAAATAGTTCCGATTAGCTAGAAGTGCAAAACTTTTAGTGTGCCCCATGTAGAGATCACTAAAAATAACTAAATCAGTCCAGCCGTTCAGGCGTCATACTATTTCTTCCCAAATAGTTATTCATTTTTATTATAATAATACATGTACATACGTATAAGTATAAAGATATAGATAGATACATAATGCATCTGAAAACGACATTCTATTCGAAATATAATAAGATATAAGTATATGATTTATACGCATTTTTTTTAAATTGCCACATTATAATCCTGAACTACGCTTTCATCAACTTCGGTGGCAATGACAACATTCATTGCCGTCACGGGCACATTGTGTTTTTTTACATAAACGTGTAAGTACATACAAACAGTAAACTCTACGGACACTTATCTTTTCATGGAATTTTTCAGCGACCCTTAGTAAATATTGTTTACATTTACTTAGAAAGTAAATAAAACAGAATCTTTCAAATATTATACCTCGGACATTCTGACAATTGGCCCAAAACACTCCTAACTCGAAATAATAGTCATATAAAAGAAAAGTAAATGGTTGATTGTGAAGGAAGTCTGATTTTTGATCCGTAAAATGAACCGTTACAAAGTGATGGGTTTGAATAGAGTACCTACTTACTTAGGTAGTAGGTACACTACTACAATACAAAATATGTTAAGATCAATAACAAATACTCATAAAGTGGTGAATAGAGAACAAATGTTTAACTGACCTAATGATTGCGAGGGCAGGAGCATAATAAAGTAATACTTTATTGGCACTATGTTTGTTCGCCTGTGCGTCATAGGCGCGCCCACCGACACCTCTAACTTTTTTACGTTCCTAATTTAAATATGCGTCAAATGGCCGTTTCGAATTACTAATTGATTTGTATATACGTTTTAATAATTTTGAGGGAACTAGACCATTGGCCGGCTTTACAGCCCTTTTACTGTTTTATTACTTATAGGTAGACTAGCTGACTCCGCAAACGTTGTTCTGCCATAGGGTGGGCCACCCTTATCACTTAGAGGTTTAAAAATAGTTTACGACCGATTCTCAGACCTACCAAATATGTACAAAAAAAAAATCAAAAGAATCAGTCAAGCCGTTCTGGAAGAGTTTGGCAACAAATACTGTGACACGAGAATTTTGTACCTACCCTACAATCATATTATTAGATATTGATGTTGATGCAATGAAGTGATGGCAACTCGTAGTCGTCAGATTATATATCTGTATTCACTATTCCGACAAAGTGCTAAACTAAAATTATGAACAATATTTTTTTCTGGCGTACAATTAAAGTGGGGATGATTTTGTTTTCTCGCGTCAACACTATCGTGTGGGGTATCATTATTATAGATCTTTTTAATACATTGGGATATTGCTAAGCAGATATTTAGCTTTGAAGAGCATGTTTTTGCGAAAGTAGGGCGTCCCCTCTATAATCTAAATATAAAATCTGATAAATGGCTGGCATGAAAAACCTGAAAAAATTCATAATGGTAGTCCATGTTTTGGTCCATGTTATGAACTTTGAAGGAAAACTATAATAGATGGCATAACTGTGTTAGTTCAGGAGTTTTAGAGGCTTTAAGGGTAAGTACGGAAAAACAGCCGGCCAGATACCCTATCTTATGCGGGCTCGACCCGATTGTGTTGGCCGGCTTTTTTTAAATTACTTAAATATAGGGATTCGGTGTTGTCAGAATATATTTTTTATTTATGTTCTTTCAGCGAAGACGCCAATAACGATTTAAAAAAAAATTGGTATCTTCTATGGCGATAAATTTAAATACACTGCCAAAAACTTATCGCCCCTCAATTTATAAGAAGCAGATACTTTTTTTTACAGCAAATCATTTTTTTCCTTGCAAATAAATAAATTTTTAACAATAGTAGTACTAGAAGTAATTGAAAAATATACATCAAGAGCGTGGATATATGTGTATAGGTTAGGTTAGCTTAGAATTCTTAAACAAAGCTCTGCGTCACGAACTTAAATTGCTGCTAAAATTAGTATATTTTGAGCTTTGATTATATACGAGTATACCTATGTCTAGATACCGTGTCTAGTACAATGCGAGTTGTCAAAAGTGGTGACAAACGTCACCCGCAATAATATTACGTACCAGGGTTACATTAGTGGCGCGTGGCCAAGAAGGCCACCACAAATTTTTTCCCCAAATATATGGGAATAAAATTTTCTGGTTTTAAGTAATTAGGTATTGTTGTATGGGAGATAGGTAATAATAAAAATCACCATCATCATTCAAGTTTTCTTTATATTTAAAAAAAATAATAATTTTAACAGTTAAAATAACATAAGCAAAGGTACAAAAAATCGGTCATCTGGAATCGCGCTCGAAGGGTTGCGATCCATTAGACAAGTTCAAAGAATCAAAATATTTATTCATTTATGTCAGAAAGGACGCATATGTAAGTCATTACAATATAGTTAAGAAAGAAATACCTACAACGTAATTATACTCGTACATACGGGTGATTATCTTGGCACCAAAAACGTGGCATCTATGAAATCGATAGGTAGGTACTAAAAATCAAAGTTAGTCATAGTTTCTCAAATATTTTTTTCTGGTTAGGTGAGATATTAATATATGTATAGTACTAAATAGTTTATTAAATATGATTATATGAAACTACTCCAAAAAAACAACGAAATCTTTAATTGCCATGTTTGTCAATACGTCACATATTGTGTAGCGATATTGATAAAAATCTATTGGTTGTTTATATTAATACCTAGTTTTATTTGCGCTAAACGTAGCATATTAGTGCTGCCTAGGTGCTCGACCTGAAAGAAGATGATGTATAATTATATCACTTTTAAATAAATGTTCGGAACAAATACATGTCCTAGTTTTTGTTTCCACCATGGTTCTTTCCTCCTCTGCCTTACTATTTAGCCAGTAAATGGATAGACCATTAACTGGCTAATATCGGATCTTCGGGGAACCTAAATAAAATGAACCAAAAATTTAGTTGCCATGAATGAATTCAGTCCAATATATTCGTAAATCGTAAGTCATCTACTTATAGAAAAAAAAATATTATCAACACAAATTAAAAAATAAAAAGAAACAACCTCTCATTAATTTCAGAACCAAAACTTTATCAACAATTTAAATCTGGTAAGAACTATGTGAAAATGTTAGATAAATATAATACACACCGTAGATATAGTATGTAGAAAGATACACAAAGACATTTCAGAGGCGATCCCAAAAACAAAATGCAATTGTGTGAGTGTAATAGTGTTGTGTACACTATGGAATACGCAAAATATCAATAATAATAATAAAATAATTTTTTACAGTTTTCTTAGTCTACTAACACAAACGCAGTCCAGTAGCGAACGTGTGTCTGCCTGCTAGCTTGTGACGCGCTAGTAGCTGTTTGCGTGCGTAGTCTACTAGTTTTACATATTTCAATTCCAACATAGCCGCCTGTAAGGGGGGGGGGGGGGATTGATGTTGCATTACCAGGATATAGCCCCCAGACCTACTTATAGAAAAACGTCCAACTGTCACCGGTAATATTAAAGTTTTTGGGAAGTGGGGTGGGAATTGGGATTTTTTTTATGGGAAGGGATGGACTTTTATTACTTGAGTGGGAGTTCAAGGGGGGTCCGAAAATGAAGTCGAAATGGACCTGGGATGCTTAGTTTCCGAGATATCGGGTACTGGGAATCTTGGGTATTTTTGTGGGATGGGAATTCCCGGGATTTTTTTTTGCAGGCGAATAGAATACGTCTCTGCAGGGGAACAAAAATTTGCTCAGAATTGAACTGGGAAGCTGTTGGGCTTCAAGTTTTGTGGAAAGTGTGATGAGAATTGGGTAGAAAAAAAATGTGGGAAAATCAAATACTTACAGAGTACTATGGGGCCGGAAAATGAGGGCAAAATTGACCTGGGATGCTTAGTTTTCGAGATATGGGTACTGGGAATCTTGGGTATTTTTGCGGGATGAGAATTCCCTGGATTTTTTTTACCGCCGAATGGAACTTGTGATGGGAGGGGTTGCAGGGAAAACAAATATTTGCTCAAAATTTAGGTGGGATGCTCGGTTCCCGGGATATAGGGGTTGGGAAGTTGGTAATGTCGGGAATAACTAAATCCAAATTAACCTAATGATGATTGTACTCTGCAGTCACTGAAACTCAGAAAGGCACCAAACCGAATGACTGCAGTATATTCGCCTGCAAAAAAAATCCCGGGAATTCTCATCCCGCAAAAATACCCCAGATTCCCAGTACCCCATATCTAAAACAAGCATCCTAAAGCAAGAAAACTAAGCATCCATAGTCAATTTCGCCCTCATTTTTCCGGGCCCAAGTAAGTATTTGAACCCCATCTTCCCACAAAATTTTTCTTCCAAATTCTCATTCCACTTTCCACATAACTTGAAGCCCCTCTATCCCGGTAACGCAGCTTCCCAGCTCAATTCTGAGCAAACTTTTGTTCCCCTGCACCTCGACCGAGACTTATTCTATTAGCTTGCAAAAAAACATCCCGGGAATTCCCATCCCACAAAAATACCCAAAATTCCCAGTACCTGATATCTCGGAAAGTAAGCATCTCAGGTCAATTTTGACTTCTTTTTCGGACCCCCCTTGAACCCCCACCAAGTAACAAAACTCCATCTCTACCAATAAAAAAAAATCCCAATTCCTATCCCACATCCCAAAAACTATGATATTACCGGTGACAGTTGGACGTGTTTCTATGTTCCCCTACATATCTAGGTTCTATGAGTAGGTCTGGGGGCTATATCCTGGTAATACAACATTTTTAATGCAGTTTAAATATGTATAATATTAGTAGACTAAATTGAGCGAGATAACAGATGCGAACAGTGACGAATCATATGCTCATTATGCTGTGATTAATCACGGTGAAATCACAGTGACTCCTGGTGTAGTCACGATGTCGTCACGATATCGTGGTAGTGTGAAAGCGCCCAATCTCACTAATCCGTTATACTTTTCGCATTAGTTAAAAAAAACTGACATTAGTTAAAAAAAAACCGACCAAGTGCGTGGGTCGCGCAAAGAATAGGGTTCTGTAGTCATGTTATTAGCCTATAACTCCTGAATTAACAAAGTTATCTGATCTGTTATAGTTTTTCTTGAAAGTTTAATTACATAGAATCATGATTTTTTAAGATTTTTTGAGCCAGCCGTTTAGCTTTTAGATTGAACTTTGCTTAAGTAAGCTTTGTTTTAACGAAAATATGGGCTTTAAAGTTGAATGTCTCGAAAACGGATTCTTAAACCAAAAATTTGTCTTTGCAATTTCTAAATATTTTTAAAAGACTACGATGGGGTTGATGGTAGAAAAAAAATCATTTTCACTTTGTGTAGGGGAGGCAACTCAAAAAAAAAATTTTCATTAATTAATTGTAGTCCTTGGTCACCGTTGACGTCAACGGTGACCAAGGACTACTATTAAATAATGACCGTTTAGGAGGAAAGTCGAGAATGAAACAGACGGACAAACGGTCATGACAAAACTATGTTTCTTTAAGTTAGTTCAGCATTTAGGATATTATATGACATTCATAATCATGAAACAGTTCAGCTTATATAGCAGATTTCCACGGCACCACTTCCCAATTCCCACTGAAAGTGTTCCAGTTCCATTTTTGATTGACTCATGAACAATGTAGCTACACATTAGAGAAAGAATGACAACATGATTTAATGTTAAAATAATAAGTCGTTAAACATTAAGACAATTTTATTTAAAATAAAATAATATTATATTCTCTACATAATGCAACAGAAAAAATAAGTTGTGTCTTTACTATTTACATTAAAAAATTAACAAAAAATTAATATGGTGGGTCAAAAAGTCTGAAAACCAATCACTGGGGCATATCAGTTAGTATACATTATTAGTCATGCAATTATGTAGAATGATAATAATGAATGAAAAGACCCTTTTTTAATTTAATAATTTGAAGCTCGTGGTGAGTCCGTACCATCAGGTGTGCCTTTGTTGGGCGGAGAAATAATATGCCTATGTACATAAGAAGACACTGATCTTGTTTGAGGCAGTTTAATCTGTAGGTTATTTTTTTTCTATTATAATCCCGCTCTAACGTCCGTTGCCGGGCGTCTCTGGTTACAAGCAGGTATTTCCAGTGGCGCCCGGCGGTTAATCTGTAGGTAAATTAATATTAAAATTTAGTTAACTATAGTCTTTTTCACATAGGAAGCGTCCTGTGAAGCTTGCCATATATTCAGGAAGCGCGCTTTCGCGCTAGGTACTACCCCACCCCGGCTAGGCTAGGCTTGAAATATTAAAATATGTCATCACTATTTACTCTACAGTGTAGAGTATCGTAATTTTATTGATTCATTTTTTATCAATAACCTTACATTGTTCTTTATCGTATTTGCCAGTAACAGTTATTTTATATTTAAGAATTACCTTTACGCAAATTTGTTTAACAGCAGACTCTCGTGGCTTCGCCTGCTTGACAAATTATATACCTTCCTCAGAACCACTCTATGCATTGGTGAAAACCGCATCAAAATCCGTTGCGTAGTTTTAAAGATCTATGCTTACATATGGAGGGACGGACAGACTTTGTTTTATTGACTGAGGGAGCGAAGCGACCGAAGTCTCCGTTTTAACTTGCAGACTGGGGAGAATTTCTTTCGTCTGTACCTACCTCTACATCTCTACATCTACGGGTTCTGTCAGATCATGTTTGCGGCCGTATTTATAAACCGATTTTCATGAAACTATACACAAACACACTCCTTGCTTACAATGTATAACATATGAATGATACATTTTTGAAAAAAACTCACTTGTACACCATTCCACAAATATTTTATTTTCTGACCGGTTTCGCCTTATGGCATCATCAGAGGTGTTCACTCCTACTTAATCCACACACATAAAAGCGTGTAAACACGTGTTATAAAAGTGAACTATGTGTGTGGATTAAGTAGGAGTGAACACCTCTGATGATGCCATAAGGCGAAACCGGTCAGAAAATAAAATATTTGTGGAATGGTGTACAAGTGAGTTTTTTTCAAAAATGTATTACTATAAGTTCCACCAAGTGCCGACAATCGAAAGCATAAATTACATATGAATGATATTTTTTGGATTGGATGAAAAATGAAAGAGTAATAAAGAAAATTGAAAAATAAATTTTCTAAACAAAGCTCCCGAAGTCAACGGTTCACAGAACCACTAGTATACTATGTTATGATTTTATGAATTCCAAATAAAAATTTGTCTAATCTAATCTAAAATAATAATTCCGAAAAACAGGCGGGAACGTATAACATTATACTTCATTTGTCCATGGTTTATCGATACATCGATAATCGTGACGTCTTCAGGTGGCCAAGCCCTATCGTAAAAAGACTTTCTTCTATTTTACATTATTTAAGATTAATGCTTCTATGTGAATAGGAAATATTACTGGACAATGCAAGGGTAATCAATGTACTATGATTAGAACTTTTTACTTATTTCATAAACACAAGACATAAACAAATATCTGTTATTGAAGAATTGCTAGAAAATTTTGTATTTACCTGTGAAACGTGTAATTATTTGGATTGTCGGCTTTAGTCACATTACAATTACTTTAACAACCAGACACCATGGCTCTTAAATACAGTTTTATTGTAAACAACATAAGGATTCGCTTATATTTTAGAAATCTAATATTCGCCAGTTTACAACATAAATGCTCTTTTTGTTATTTGGAAAACTACGGAATTTTTTTGGCACTGACACTGACACACATAGATAAAAGTACGTCATCGTCTATCTTTATTACATACTCATAGGCAATGTTCGAATGATGATGACTTCTCCGGACTTCTCTTTCCCACGCTCTGTTGGTCTAATAAGGGAGCGAAGCGAGCGCCATCCCCAGTCTCTGATACACACAGATGCCATCAATTGGGAAATCTTATTCATTCAAGTGGCAACACTTTTGACAATATCTCTTCGAAGTAAAATTATTTTTACGAAAGTCATTTCGTTGATATGGAATCAATAAAACAAAGTACTTACTGGTGGAATGTAACCTTCCTCGGTTTATCTTTTGTGACGTTGTGTGAGCAAGTGTCCGTGATGCTGGCAGCTTTGCCGGGCTGAGGGGCAATGGACAATTACCAGGTTTTCTAAAATAGACATTTCGTGCAACTTCAGACAATTGACAGCTGCAAGTGAGACCATTAGTGTGTGCATTTCATAATTAGGTATGTCTTGACATGATCAAAAATAGTACCTATGTAGTACTTGTATCATCGAGACAGGTAGACGCAACTAATGAGATTAGTGAAGCTATTAGTCGATATGTCACTGCCATCCTCTGGTATCTAAACTGCATGCTAGAATAATCTGGGGTATAAACCTATAATCTATTAAAGTCTTCGAAACCTCCTCTGGTGGTGTCCGATAGTCGGGCTCGAAACACCAACCAAACTTATTTCTAAGTCTACGCCATGCGATAATATACTTTATATGAATATAAAATAGTGAATGTTTGGTGCAATTGTGTTGTAATTTTCGTCAAGACAAGTAGTAGTGGCCACACACGTTCGTCTCTCACGAGTCATGGAGCACATCACGACGTTCACGTGTCCAGAATAATATTAGGGTAACCACGAATTGACTTGGTATATCGATTGTCTTCGAATTACACGTATTTGAAATTATTTGAATGTAACTGTACTCGGTCGTTTTAATGTAAATGTTAATATGTGAGAGACATCTTGCAAATGATTTCAGCTTAGTGGCCACATAGCTACCTTCTCTAAAGCAGCATAAAAATAACTCTTGGTAGTACCAGCAGAAAAGTAACGTTTGAAGTAGTAATCTCAAATACCGAAAGGTGATGAGAAGTCAAGTAAAATTGACGAGCATTTCACGTTGTTCTGTAACTTAGTCTAATGGAAAACCTCTAGTAGGTATCTCCTTGATGAAGAGTCCTGCCGATGACATCAGTTTTCGTGATCTGTTTATAATTTATATCTTAATATTTTATTAAGATATAAATTATAAACAGAAGAGTGGTTGCAAACTTAAACTCACGCTTCTAATTAATATTGAATATAATATCAGATAATCATAGATTAAAGCCATTGATTACGTAATTAGATACTGTGTTACTATATCACATTACCAATTGATTGGATGTATTGTACAAATATGCATTTGTGGGAATTCTAATATTTATGAGGTAAATAGGTGCCTACTTAGTAAAATATTTGAAGTGGTAACGGATATTGCGAAACAAGTATGTAGGTACCTGATTAGGTAGTAAAGCGATTGTTGAAATTGCCGATCAGCAAATGAGACTGACAGACTAACAATTTCCCGGTCAGCGGCAATAGGCTTGCTATCCATAGGCAGAGTTATTATTAGCTATAAGATATAAGTATCTGAAATAGATACATGATGCGTATTTTTATCTTTTATCCAAAATACTTTAAAAAAAAACATTTTGTATATTGTGTTCAAATAGATTTTGTATTGTAACTTAGTATTTTATAGATACTATCATAATAATAACATAGTATAAAACAAAGTCGCTTCCGTGTATGTATGCTAAGATCTTTAAAATTACGCAACGGATTTTGATGCGGTTTGCACCAATAGATAGAGTGGTTCTCGAGGAAGGTTATTGTGTACCTATCTATATAATTTGACAAGCGGAGGAAGCCGCGGGCGTCGGCTAGTTTCTGATAAAATACTTTTAGTAATAATATTATGGAATCAAATTATAAATCTGTAAAAAATCCATACACGTGTGTGTGTGGATTTTTTACACATCACGCTATACGATATAGATCCCCGAAGGGGTAGGTAGAGGTGCATTATACACCCACAATATGCCAGTATTTTAGTCCCACGTAATAGGGGGCAAGCCTATTGCCGCCACCGGGCACTCTAGAAAGTGGGTTATGTCCAAAATGGCCGAATGAATTTAGTAAAAAGTAGCAGCTAATTTTGGAAAAAAAAAAATTGACACCCGTTGCCTAAAAACTGCTCCACACAGTGCCGGCGGCAGTACCGCCGGGTTTATGCCGAGCGGCTAAACCGCCGGCTTAGGCCGCGCATAGCCGCCAAGCATCATTCCGGTTGTGACAGTTATGTAGAACGCTAGTGAAGTACATATTTTTGGTTACAATGAATAAAGAAATCATCAGCACTGCCGCCGCAGTTGTAGTTTTTATTATAATAAGAAAAAAAATATAAAAGGAAGAGAAGGTTTTGGGTGCGTCCAAGTTTACGAAATAAAAAATGGCAGAATGGTACTGTAATGATAGAAGATTATAATAAAGACGATGTGTCAAGCGTTTGCGTAATAGTATGTTCTTTAGGTTTCTGAGAATGACATATGAAGACTTTGAATTTTTGCTGAAGAGTACTGAGGTGTACATTAGCAAAAAAATACTAGCTGGAGAGAGGCTATACCCGCTAAAGAGAGGTTGGCAGTAACGTTGCGGTTTTTAGCTACAGGAGAAACTTATTTTAGCTTTGGAAAACTGTTTTTTTTTTTAATTTCATTTCACCACAACTCCTTTCCTCACTGATTCCCGAAGTCTGTCTAGCACTGATATCAAAACTGGCACGCTATGATAAAAACGGGTCTCCCTTGTTTGACCGAAAGGAATTTGACAAATGTTCACTTCTCAAAAAATTTTTCGTACAATTTCATTTGCCAAATTATTACTTAGCAAACAATCTATTCACAAAAAAATGTAACGCAAACCTAATGTTTGGGAAATTAACGTTTAAACTATAACTTGTTTACCAACTAAGTAATTATCTTAATCTAAATAGTTCAGTTCCGTAGGAGGCTCGTTCGTAAGAGGTTACAGTTTTAACCTAACTTAACCTACCCATTTTGTTTAAAGAAGAAATTAATTAAAGACCAAATGCCATAATGACATTATACTTGGTAATATTTTGCTAAGTAAAAATTTGACCAAATAAAAATATGCGTACTAAAATCATTAGAAATATTGCAATGGTATAAAAAAAGGTTGTTAAAATTGGTTTGGGTAATGAAATTTTTTCAAAATCTTTCCGGCAAAACGGCTGGCACCCGATAAAAACACACCACTATTACTCAAATGCCGGGAACGAACACCCCGCGGAACCCGCCGGCATACCCCGGCGGCCATGCCGGCGGCGTCTTTTTGGTTCGCACGTACATAAATTAATTAAATTTTATTGCCCATTTTCTGTCCAGGGTGCTAGAAACATTGGTCCTGGCTGTTAGAATTTAGGTTCGGACTACAGATGGTAATTGATTTTCTATTCAATAGACTTTATTACATAAAGTACCCGGTAAAGGCAGTACCCACTAATACGTAGGACCAACAAAACTACCAGCAAATTGTGTACGCCGATGCTTCCCTTCGGTATAGTACTAGTATAGTATTCTTATATCTGTACCTTCGGTGATACACGTTTATAAATGAAATATGTATATAATATATAATGTTTATAATAATGTACCTATATGTAATTTTATTATTTATAATGATAATGCATTGTTAAACTTGATAAAATCTTTTTACGAGGCTTTTATATTTTGTGAAAACCTTCCGTATACACACGTAAAAAAAAATCGCCACATTGGTCGAGCCGTTCTTGAGTTTTGCGGTTTGCAACATTCATTTTTATTTTTATGGATTCTATAGATTATTGACTCATGGTAACTTTTATCCAAACAAGTTACAGAAATAATCTTTTGTAGCCTTATCGCATACATAATTGCCTACTTAAAAGTATACTGTGGCCGCCGATGGGCCAAGTGCCATACGTTTTTGCCCATTGTCCTTTAAAAGGTTTGACCCAAACAGGTTATACTTACCCTGTGGTGTTTTAACAAAACGCACGAAAACGTATTATTCGTCACTGGAGCCACATGCGGGTGCTCACCACTACCTAATGGCTGCTCGAAGCTGGGTGGGAGATTTGTTATGCATTCAGAATTGCTTCGTCGCGTTATCCTTACAAATATCCGAAAAATACATCGTTGCCGCTTTGCCTTCTATGGCCGCTTTGAGCTGGCTTCCCCTAAGTGCTTACATTTTACAGGTATGTGTAGTGTCATTCAAAGACCTATAGGTAGTGTATATTGCTTGTCTGATCTGATTTAGCTCGGGTGAAATCTATAGGTACTACTCAATCGCTTCCCCTTGCAATTACCTCTAGGATGTGATATACAGACACGCGCCGGTGACGTGCTGACGTCACAGGTCTCAGCTCCGCGGTTGAGCAGTACTAATGTGTGTGTTATGTACCTCTGCCTACCCCTTCGGGAATAGAGGTGTGATGTCTGTCTGTCTGTCCTAATCTTGATCAAGATGCATAATTTATGCAACTGAGTCTGTCTCACATCTCCAATATATGGACCACTCAAAGCTCTCAAGGATATCTTAAATAATTGATACAATTATATTGTAAAGCTTCAGTGTCTTCACCAATTTGAATCAATCCATAAATAGAGAAAATGGCAAACATAGATTGATTAACGGAGCGCACATATCAGAAACATAGTGCAGAGAATATATAGAAAACCCACAGATAGTACAATACATGAGTAATGTAACCATCTAGTGCTACTTGCTTAAGTGCTACATAGATAGTCACACAAAATATCCATAAGGGCACATAAAGAGCTAATAATGTTCTGTGGTCATGACTGCGACGTCGCGCGTCGTCGTCCTTGCGAGCGTGCTTCTATGGCGAAGGTGTTGAAGATTAAAGGCTTGGGCAAACCAAAAGCAGCAGTGCAGTAGCAGTGCGGCAGCAGTGCGTCTATGTTAGTAAATAATGTAGTTATATGAGGGATGGCACACTGAACAAACGCGGGCCTGTTTGCGGAAGTGCCCGGTGCACTTAACTTGGGGTCCACAGGCGACGGCGGTCGTCCGGTAGGATCCGTTGTTGTCCTCCAATTATATGCCTCCGTAGGCGGGTCCCTCCGGGTCGATTGGTACAGAAGCGTCTCGGCGGCAGCGTCTGGTCGCTCAGCAACCCGCGTAGGCTTTTCAAATAATGGGCTTATACTAAGCCCCAAGGTAGTTCTGGAAGGACACAAGCAACGGACTAGATTCCGGCTCGGTACCGCCCCCTCATGTAAATCTCCGTACAGGTTCCCTAATTGTCGGATGCACTGCACAATTATTTACATGAGGGTACATGACAAGGTTACACATTACACAGGGTTATACAAAAATGGGAACAGTGAAACACAGAATGGTAGTTGGCTCGTCCCTATATTTCGGTCTCCGACCGGCGGCAGAAAGTCTCGACTGGCAGCTCTAATTCATACACAGGCCCAACTCAAACGAGGGTACAATTTCAAATTATTATTTTCCTAGCTATACCGTATCGGAGACTAAGTTCCCTTTATGAGTCTGCGTTATGTGTATTTCCCGATAACAGTTAAAATCTTACAATTTAATGGTTCACTGATTTAGGGAACCCTAAAATTACAGTCCGTTCTATGGCCGCCTCGTATAAGGAAGAAAGTTCGAAATGGGGATATTCCAAATAGGTAGGAATATGTTACTATTGATATTAATTTTAAGTTAGGTACAATATAAAATGAGAAAAATAACGGTCAGCCGTCTAAGGCCGTAACACAAACTGGACGGTTTCACAATAAGAATATTAACGAAATGGGGATATTCCAGATAGGTGGAATAAGTTACTATTGATAGTAATTTTACGTTAAGTACAATATAAAATGAGAAAATAACGATCACCCGTCTAAGGCCGGATTTTATTTTCTCGATTGAAATAATATAAAATGTGCGAAATACTGGTGTCCTGCCTATGACCGTAGCACAAGATGGTAGGTAGCACTTAAGAATATTCCAGGTAGAAATATGTTAACAATTTATTTTATTCCCTCGATGGGGCCATGTCACAAGGTTCTAGCATTTCCTACGAGTTTATAGATATGTAACTTGACAAATAATTATAGTATCTAGGGGCGGAGTAACTAAGACCTGCGCCCCGAACTGAACAAGTCTATTGCCGCGAGGCAACATCACGGTCCTAAATATTTTCATAAATATCTGTGGAAAAGAATTCAGCATCGCTTGATTTTACTATTTAATTCGATATCATATTAATCACTTTAAAACACTATTTAAAACTACAATAATCTCGGCTCAATCCCTCTCGGAGTCTAAGCGAACGATAGGTCTATTTTATAATCACTAATCTATGAAACAGCTACAAACAGCAACTATCCATTTGAATACGATAAAAACCTAATGGAATATATCACGAACGATCGAAGTTATAATACGATGGTGGATTGAAAAGTAGTCGGCCTAACACTGATCAATTTAGTTCTAAAAATCAAATCTACCCACATTATTTAGTTCAGTTCAGACCTGTTAAATTGTGTGAAGTTTGAAACGTGTGCGATAATTAGTTTTAATTTTATAAATTTATTAACAAAGCAATCTGACATCATTTCCGCAAATGGAGCAAATCGAGCAGCGTGCCGTCATCAAGTACCTCCATAAGAAGGGGCTGTCATCAAAAGCCATCCATGATGATATGGTCAGTACATTAGGGAATTGCGCTCTTTCATATTCATCCGTCAAAAAATGGATAGCAGAATTCAAGCGTGGTAGAGAGAGTGTGAAAGACGAACCCCGCTCTGGAAAGCCTTCGTCGTCCACTACTGACGAAAATGTTAAAAAAATACTCGACTTAATTATGGGAGACCGCAGATTGAAAATTAGAGAGATAGCCGAGATTATAGGCATCTCTTATGAACGTACTCAAAACATAATAGTCAACGTGTTGGGTTTCCACATGGTATCTGCGAGGTGGGTTCCGCGACTTCTTTCAGTTGAGCAAAAAAGGATGCGATTGACTATTGCACGCGACTGTTTGGAGTTATTTGAAGCTGATGAATGTGTTTTTTGAATCGTTTTGTTACTATGGACGAAACATGGGTTCATTACTGTACACCGGAAACAGACCTGGTTCACCACCCCCCAAAAAGGCTAAGTCGATTTTGTCGACAAGTAAGGTGATGGCTTCAGTATTCTGGGACTCGAAGGGTGTGATTATGGTTGATTATCTTGAAAGGGACTCTGAACAAGACTATAAACTCTGATGATTACTGCACCTTACTTACTACGTCGTTTACGAGAGGAAATAAAAGAAAAACGTCCAGGAATGATCAGAAGAAAAGTCAAGATAACGCTCGTGATCACACGTCAGTCCAATCAATGGCAGAAATTCACAACTGTGGCTTTGAACTGTTACCGCATCCACCTTATTCACCTGATCTGACACGGTCAGACTTTTTTCTGTCCCCTAACCTAAAAAAGCACTTGGGAGGTCAAAGATTTTTGACAAATGAGGCTAAATGCTTGGAAGGGAAGATGGCAAAAGTGCATTGAACTTGATGGTGATTACGTTGAAAAATAAAAATATGTTTCATTTATTATGTATTTATTTTCTTGGTTAGGCCGATTACTTTTCAATCCACCCTCGTAGCTATTTTATGCAAAGCACTTACATAATTAATATCTATAATTATACATTTATACAAGCACAGGTCAACAATAGAGTTCCGCCATATAATACTCGAAACTGGCACACTAGTTGAAGATTCTTTAAAGTTAATTTAATAGTCGTTAAAAGTTCGTTCAAATTTCGATCAGACGATGTGTTTTTCTTTGGCAGAACGTGTGGTGAGAATATCGACGGAGTCAACCGAAGGTGTCTTCGGGAGCGGTGTCTTCGGGAGCTGAGCATCGAGCAACAGCTACAGGAGCTACAACTACAGGAGCGCCCAACTTCGGGAGCGCCAAACTGTATCTTCGGGAGCAACGAGTTCCAGATTCGGAGTAACGACCACTTCTCACCACAGTCTTATTCCCATTTTTTTTGTCTCTGGTAAGTTTACAAATGACTGATTATGTAGGCCCACATCTTTAGGACTCCAGACCTCCTCACGTGCATGGTTTGCACTAGCGGAGAGACTAAACTCGGTCGTCTATGGCAAATATAATAATATTATACAATAAGTATCCTGTGGCCCATTCCGTGGGGCCAACCAAGTGACTGGTTTCGTATATAAATTGTGATAATGAATAGAAATGAAATGGTAACAAAAATTAAAATATTGATTCAATTAAGTTCAATTATTATTCTGTGAAACATTACAACCAGTGATTTGGAATGAACCGTTCATTGAATCCCACATGCAACGAGCTCTAGTTTCATGAGAAAAACAAAAAAATACATATCTGTGTTTTCCTTAAGCGGGATTCAGTCTATTGTTTTTCCAATGTTAAATAAGCAAGAGTTATGTGCATTTGGATTGAGTAATCCCTTCTTAATTCGTTATAGAATATAATATCTGTATATTTAGTCAAAAATTATATAAACTTCATAAAAAAAATATCATTGCCAAAAATGTGGATCACGCAGTTCAGCAACGTAAACGATAGTTTTGAGCCGGGCGCGAACCAACAACTGTTTCCTTTCCAAAAGTACCTAATATTCTGCCAACTAAAAAATTTTTTTTTTATTCGCTCTCATAGGCCTCCACCTCAAAGAATTTCCAGTGGCATCTGACAAATACTACACATACATGTAGTTTAAGACCTTGAAATTTAACCATCATATTTTTTCAATGCGCCAATAAAGGTGTTGACTCGTTAGGGCGTATGGCCGTCGTTATTATTATCAATATTTTTTTTATATTACAGAATCTATCATCATTTTTCATCATCATATTTTAGCAATATCCGGGACACTGTTGAAGGATTATTTAAAAAAAATAAACAGGATTCCCTTCTCAGAGTGAACTTAGAATACAATACAAGATTATAAATTTTACTAACGGAGAGTACCTGTTTAGGTATTCTACGTTAGACTATAACAGGCGGCGTACCTTTTTATATTTATCAATATGTTATTTAACTCATATCCAATAGGTTACTTTAAAGAAAAATACAAGCGCCGAAACTGAAATGCATGCAATGCATATTGATGATTTCAAGAGTAACTCATCAAAGAATCAAAGAATCAATTTCGTTTATTCAGTTTAGGCACATAAAGAGCACTTATGAATGTCAAAATTTTACAATTTTATGTCAAGCAATATTATAAGGGGCGGGGCCCCAAGAGATTAGACTACGTCCTCGCCGTCCGCCCTGGACCCCAACTTGACCACGGTAACGCAGTGGCAAGTTGGGTGACCGAACGTCGAAATCGAGACTTGAGTGGCCAATACAGAAGAAATTGTGCTTATTATGAATAAGCCTGAAGAGACCCCCGGTCCTGACACTGCCCTTCCCCGGGCAGTCTCAGCCGACGACATATTGCGTGAACAACGGACTTCGATGCCTTCTGATTTGGGGGCTCGCGTCGCGCCGCCTAGTTGCAGCGCGACGTCGACGCCCCAAGGAAATGTTGCTGCTGGGACTGACGATGGGTCAGCTCCCAGTAGGGTGAAGACTACGGGCCGTTCCTCTTCGCAGAAGAGGACCCTCGAGAAGGAGGGGCCGCCGCGCGACCGGAGCACTAGTTGCTCTGGGTGGGGGTCCCTCCTCTCCAGCGATTCGGAGGAGGAGGTGCCGGTGAAGACGGTGCGCACGCGTCTCGGCGCCTACAGAGTGCGCCCGCCTACTCCACCGCCGTCCTCTGTACCGTCCCTGCGTAGTCGCAGGGATATTGGTGTGCCGCCCGCGCGGGAGATCATGAGCATTCTCTCCCGCATGAACGCGGCCATGCGGGGGAGTAAGAATATGTCGGGGAGGAAGAAGATTGTGGCTTCACTGGTGGATGAAGCCCAATCCTCCCTTGACAAGCTCCTCGCGCGGAGCGTAACTAAGGAGGAGGCGAAGCTCCGCAAGCAGGTTGCGAGCCTGGAGGTGGAGCTCACTGCCTCCCGAAATCAGATGGAAGACCTGCGTCGGGAGGTTGCTGAGTTGACCAAGGTGGTCAAGGCGCCTCCAGGTCCCATGCCGCCTCCTCCTCCTCTGACGGCTGGACCAGCGCCGAAGACGGCGCCTAGGACCGCGCCCACCACGGCGCCCGGCTCGCCGCCACAGCCTGTGCCGACTACGGTGCAGGTCCTGACGGCGATCGAGAGGCGCCTCGCGGTCCTGGAGGACCGGGCGTACCGCCCTCCGCTAACGCGCCCCGCGTTTTCATACGCGGCGGCTGTTGGCGGTGCTCCCGCTCCCGGTCCTAGCGGCACACCTGCTGTCCGCCGCCCCGCTCCGCCCCCGTCCGCTTCGGTGAGCCGGATACCGGCCGAGACCGCGGCCCAGGCGCGGAAGGCCAAGGGGCGTGGCAAGAAGAGTGGCACCCCTGCCGTCTCCTCTTCCTCTATCGTCGCTCCCGCTGCTTCCTTACACCCCTCCAGACGGGAGGGATGGGAAGTAGTGGGAGCCAAGAAGAGGAAGACGAAGGCCGCAAAGAAAGCGGCCAAAGCCGCCGCGGCGAAGGCGCCGAAGAGGCCCCGCCCTCCTCGCTCCACCGCCGTCGTCCTGACGGTGACGACGGTAGGTGTGGAGAAGGGGGTGGGGTACGCCGACGTACTGAGGACTGTGAAGTCCTCAGTCAACCTCTCGGCCCTCGATATACAGGGGGGGCTCCGGTGCAAGAAGACACGCACCGGGGCTCGCCTCCTCGAGGTCTCCGGCGCCTCCAGCGGCCCTAAAGCTGACGCCCTAGCGGCTCAGCTTAGGGACGCGCTGGACCAAGAAGCCGTCCGCGTCACCAGGCCCACCAAATGCGCCGCATTGCGCATCACGGGTCTGGATGACGCGGCCACGACGGAGGAAGTTGTCTCCGCCGTCGTGGAGGCGGGCGGCTGCCCCCGTGACCAGGTGAAGGCTGGAGATATCTCCTTCGGCTCCACTGGTCACGGGATGACAGTCGTCCAGTGCCCCGTCGCGGCGGCACTGAAAGTGGCGGACGGACGAAGCCTCCTCGTAGGGGGCTTCCTAAAGGCGCAGGTGCACCTCCTTCGTGCCCGGGAAACCAGATGTTTCCGGTGCATGGTGGTGGGGCACTTAGGAGTGCAGTGTACAGCGGAAGTCACCGTCGGCGATCGGTGCTTCCGCTGCAGCCGGCCCGGTCCCAAGGCAAGTGCCTGTGACGCCCCGCCTCGCTGCTTTAGATGCGAGGCGGAGGGCAAGACCGCGGATCACCGGGTCGGCAGCACAACCTGCGCCGCCTCGAGACCAAAACCTCGTCCGTCCACTGAGAGTGGTGGGGGTGCCGCCCTTGCGCGGCCAGTTGTTTCGCGGCGGGATGCGGTTATGGACGTCAATTAAAGGAATCGATCGTAGACGTAACGTTCGCATCCCCTGACCTCGCCCGCCGTATTACAGGCTGGCGCGTGGAGGAGGGTGAGGAGACGCACTCGGATCATCGGTACATCCGGTTCGATGTCGTCCCCCCACCTGACCTCCCACAGCCGGTGGCGAATCCCCCGGATCCGCGTTGGGCACTTCACCATCTGGATCGGGAGGGTCTCCTGGAGGCATCCATCGTGCAGGCCTGGATTCCGGCGCCGGACCGGCCTGCCGATGTGGATGCCGAGGCGGAGTGATTCAGGAGAGCCATGTCGCAAATCTGTGATGCGGCGATGCCTAGGGTTACACCCAGACCGGCCAGGAAGCAGGTGTACTGGTGGTCGCCGGAGATTGCAGAGCTGCGCGCAGCATGCATCTCCGCCCGCCGCCGGTACACCAGGTTTCGCCGGAGGCGTCGCCGCCCAGACGACGCGGCAGCCCGAGAGGCGGAGCTTTTTCAGGCATACAGGGAGGCTAAAGGTAATCTCCAGGAGACGATAAAGCGGGCCAAGACGGCGGCCCGCGAGGAGCTCCTGGAGACCCTGCAGCAGAACCCATGGGGGCGCCCGTACCTACAGGTCAGGGAGAAACTCTGACCTAGGGCGCCCCCACTGACCCAGAGTCTCCAGCCGCAGCAGCTGGAGCGGGTCATGGGCTCCCTGTTTCCGACGAGCTCGGAGGAGCACGTCCCTCCGCGCATGGCTCCGTCTCTGCCCGACGCGGATAGCACCAGCGAAGACGACGTACCCGAAGTCAGGGTGGGGGAGCTAGGTGCGGCAGTACTCCGGCTTAAACGCCGGAAAATCACTGCCCCCGGACCCGACGGCATTCCTGGCCGTGCATGGGTCCTGGCCCTCGAAGAACTCGGGCCTCGACTGATGGGGCTCTTTAGCGCATGCCTCGAAAGGGGCCAGTTTCCCAAGGTGTGGAGGACGGGGAAACTGGTCCTGATCCGTAAGGCGGGGCGGCCGGTGGACTCACCGTCCGGATACCGGCCGATCGTGTTGCTCGACGAGGTGTGTAAGCTCTTTGAGCGAATTATCGCGGAACGCCTCGTCGAGCATCTCACGAGTGTGGGGCCAGACCTGGCGGATAACCAGTTCGGTTTCCGTCGGGGACGCTCCACCGTGAGCGCGATCATGCGCGTGAAGAGCCTAACGGAGGAAGCAGTCTCGCAGGGCAAGGTGGTGGTGGCGGTGTCTCTTGACATCGCCAACGCGTTCAACACCTTGCCATGGAGCTGCGTTAGGGAGGCGCTCGTGTATCACGAAACGCCTCTCTACCTCCGTCGTATTGTCGGGGCCTATCTCTCGGAGAGGGCCATAGCTTTCCCCAGCTGGCTCGGGCCAGCTCGGCGAGATGTGTCGTACGGTGTTCCGCAGGGGTCGGTCCTGGGGCCGCTTCTGTGGAACATCGGCTACGACTGGGTGCTGCGGGGTGCGTTGCCTAGGAGTGTCGGCGTAACGTGCTACGCCGACGATACCCTCGTCACGGCGCGGGGTGCAACGTACCAGGAGGCAGCACTCAAGGTCACGACGGATGTTGCTCGAGTCGTGGGTCGGATACGGCAGCTGGGACTGGAGGTGGCCTTGCACAAGTCCGAGGTTCTGTGTTTTCACAGACCTCGGAACGGTCCACCCGAAGGTTCCAGCATAAATGTGGGAGGCGTTAGCATCGGCATCAAGCCCTCAATGAAGTACCTAGGGATCGTACTTGATAGCCGATGGAACTTCGGACCACATTTCCGAAGTTTGGTCCCCAAGGTGACGCAGGCATCGGTCGCGCTTTCGCGACTGATGCCCAACCTAAAGGGACCCAACGCCTCCTGCAGGAGACTGTACCTGGGGATCGTGCGGAGTATGGCCCTATACGGGGCTCCCGTATGGGCGGATAGGTTGGCGGTCAAGGGGAACGTGACTCTGTTAAACAGACCACTTAGAACCTTGGCCGTCAGAACCATACGGGGGTACCGCACGATCTCCGGAGAGGCTGCATGTCTCTTAGCCGGGACCCCTCCATGGGACCTGGAAGCGAGAGCCCTTGCGTCATTGTTCCAATGGCGCAAGGAGGCGCTGGAGCGGGACCACAGGCCTGCGTCTCGAGAAATCGAGGACCAGCGTCCCAACTCTGCCAGGATCTCATGGAGTCATGGAGGGTGCGACTTGAGCAACCCAAGGGGGGTGCCATCTTCATCGCGGCGGTGAGACCGATCATGGACGATTGGCTGCAGAGGCAGCATGGTGACCTCACGTACCGTGCGACGCAGATCGTTGCCGGGCATGGATGCTTCGGTAGCTATCTGTTTCGCATGCATCGTGAGGTCACACCCCGGTGTCAACACTGCGAGGTTTCCGACGACGACACCGCACTCCACACGTTGGTGGAGTGCTCAGCGTGGGCGAGTCAGCGCCGGGACCTCGTAGTGGGTCTGGGCGTGGATACCCTCTCGCTGGGGACCATGCTTCAAGCCATGGTATCCAGCGGGAGTAGGTGGAACGCGGCCGTGTCCTTCTGCGAGCAAGTCATGCTCGCGAAGGAGGCGGCCGGGAGGGAGACGGAGCGTACCCTCCCCGCCGAGTTCCGTAGTCGGCGGCCAGGCCGCCCCAGACTACGCGACTACGCCCAAGACTATCGTCCTCCATGATCGGGGCCTGAGGACGGCGGGATCGCCACCCACCGTCCTTACAGAAGCAGGCTAGAAGGGTTGCGTGCTGCGGGGCCTTTGCCCCATAGCACGCAACCAGATTCACTCACTGACGCGGGATAAAACCCGACCCCAATGACGCGGGATTCTCGTCCCGACCAAACACCCGCAGAGACCACAGGGGTGGTCAAAGTCCGCCGGGCGCCACTGGACATACCCTCTGCTAGTAACCAGGGAAGCCCGGCAACGGACGTTAGAGCGGCCGCGGCCGTGGGCCGCGGAATTAAAAAAAAAAAAAAAAAAAAAAAAAAAAAAAAGCAATATTATAAAAATACTAATTTAAGTACATAAATAACCATTTGAAAATTATTCTTTCGCTGGTTCGGTATGTTGGTTCTCCTGAGAAGATACCAGCACAAGAAACTCAGGTAGATTATCCATTTTCTTTTTTAATAAAGTTTTATTTACATTGTGTTACAATTTATATTGTACGAGTGGCTAACAACAGCAGATTAGGGTGACCATGCATTTTTATCATTAAGATGATCGTCTACATTATAAAAGCCTTTCTTCATCAAACGTTTTTTCACTATTATTTTAAATCGTAAAATATGGTTTGGTTGTACAGATATTCCTTTTTTTCTACGAGATGGTAAGACAACGTCACGATGTCATCACCCGCCCGTGCTCCCAAGACTTTTTTTTTTTTGCGCGTGGGTTGAGGAGTTAATAAAGTTTTATTTACATTGTGTTACAATTTATATTGTACGAGTGGCTAACAACAGCAGATTAGGGTGACCATGCCTTTTTATCATTAACATGATCGTCTACATTATAAAAGCCTTTCTTCATCAAACGTTTTTTCACTATTATTTTAAACTTATTAAGTCAACCATCCTGAGGAATTTTGTTAAATATTTTGATACATTTGATACATTTCCTTTGAACTTGTGCTTGTAAGAATAATATACATGTAGATCTACATGTATTCACGTAGCGTACAAAAGCTAACTAATAACTTGTTATCAAAGCTGGGTTAAAGCATACACATTATTGTAGCATACCTACATATAAAAAGATGTGTAAATTAAAGTAATGGTAAGTAAGATGTTAAAAACTTATTAAAATTATAATAGCATTATTTTTCGCAGAGTTAATAGATGTGTAAATGACCTCCCATTGGTCAGTTTTTCATTTTATTTTTGATTGAAAAAATACTACTATAAAAAGGGGGTTCAATTTGCTGCATTTTCCTTACCCTTACCCTTCTGCAAGGAATATATCGAATGACCAGTAACCCTAAAACAAACTAAAGCACTACATTAGTGTACCAATAGCACTCTTTGCCCCAACCACTTAGTGAGAGCAAAGTGAGTATAATGAAATGCCTGAGTGAATTTTTACGCACATCAGATCGCAATCACTTGGATGGCCAGACATTGGACATACTGTAACTTTCTAGATGTGACTAGGTATCCGATATCATATATTTTAGATCATTTTATCCGATATATTACACTACTTGAATTTCAAAGCAATTAGATTTCAATTTAATATAAATAAAATCTCTGGTTCTTCAAACACCATCGTTGGTCTATATACTCTATAGCTATACAATGTCTATACACTTGTATGTTACATAGGTATGCGAATCCCTGATTGCTCTGTCCGGTCTATTAAATATATTCTATTAAACCTGCATTAGATCTACGAATGGAAATATTCAAAGTTGCTTGAAATTTCTCTTTTAAATATATCATGTATCACTTTTTGCCAAACCGTGTCGTGCATATGTGGAACTCCTTGCCCGAAATTGTGATAAGTGCACCTAATACAAACATTTTTTAAAATAGATTGGACATACATCTGTCAAACTTAAAACACAAGTGCAGTGATATACACGCATCAGCTCTAAGCTGCTAGTGTATCATATGATAATAATAATAATAAATAGCTGACCCGACAGAGGTGTCCTGTCTTAACCTTATCAGATATCTTGTGCTTCAAGTTCATACCTACATACATCTGTTGGTGTGTTGCTAGCAGGAAATCTAGTTACATTATTCCTTGTATAGTCGTTAAATTTTCTAATGCTCAGTACGATTTTTTTAATTGTTTCTTTCCAAAAGACCCTTCTTAGACCTTGCCTTAGAACAACAAAAAAAAATAGCGAAATCGGTGCAGCTTCGAGCGTGATGCTATTTCTTCACAAATTATTATTTATTTTTATATACCTACCTATATAGATTAAGACGAAAGTTGATAAAAATATCATAAGTTTAGCAGATTGGTTTTGTAATAGGTTCTGGAATTACATTATAGTTGTCATTATAGTCAGTCGAAACTATCTTTGCGACCTTGAACACTTAGGGAAAAAGTTTGCTCGTATTCAGGAGGTACTGAAACAGAATGGGTAGCAGGGAAATATACAACACTGTGAAAGGAAAAAGGTCTATACCTTGCTCCTTTTGGTTCCTGGCGCTCTGCTAACTGTCCACCGGTAATAAGAAAAGCACGAAGCATCGTAGTGATTTCACAATATTAAAAACACCTTTAAATGAATTCATTTTGTCTGGTAAGATCTCACGGTCCCATAATGTACTGGGTCGATTGACGACAAACAATAAGCCAAGAGCCATCCTCATAAAAGTTCACAGTGTCGCGGTTAGGGAACAAATGTGGTTTTCCGAAAAGAATCTGGCCTCACGGTATCGGATTTCCTGACTAGTTCACGATATAATGTGTTCATGGGTGGTCGAGAAAAGTTCAGTGTTGACAAAATTACATGTTAGACCAGAGAGGGCGAATTTCAAAATCTAAAACAACTGGATGCCTACTCGCGTTTACGAACGAAACTTTTAATAACTAAATTAGAACTTGAAACAAATTTAATGACAAATTCATACGAACTTCGACCGAAATCGAAGTTTCGTTAGAACTGGGGTAGGCCCGCTGGGCGACAATGTGGCGGCAGACAATTCCAAAGATGGGAAAACATGACGTGCGCCGAAGAAATAATAAATAATGCATATTATATTTCATAATCAGGTAACATATTTTGTAAAGTTCATATCCAATGTAATTTTTATTCATACTGCACTTGTACATTCATGTTTCTGTCTGCTGCAATAGGTTTTGGGTAGTTCTTCGAAGACAAAATTTTCTATTTCTATGGGTGTATTTCTGTAACCAACTAACAACATTTTCTGTAAATTTTTATTTTGGATACTTTAGCTTTGTCCTTAACTTGGTCAAATGATATTTTTGAAATAGTTGCTGTCTAGGTACAAAATAAAAACATTTGAAGTATGTTCTTCTGATTCATATAACGCGTCCGTTTGCCATTTTCCGAAAGAAAATGTTTGATGTGGCGTTTTTTTTTTTTTTATTTTTTCATATAAATAATAATTTTATTGAAAGGAAATGAATTGTCCTTTTACAAAATAATGCGTAGTAGTTATAACTACTTATACTTTTTTTATAAACAAGGAAAACATAAGTGTCCGGCGTATAATACTGATTAATATGGTGTAAGCTGCGCTTGACCATAGTTGACCGGGTAATACTGCTAGGATACTGATTTGCGCGCGGGGGGATTGCCGCTTTAGCGACTTTGTCGCTAGATCTAGCGGATTTTTGATGGGCTTAGAGACTATTTATTACCATCTAGCGACTTAATTTTTTTTAGCGACTTCTAACGATTTCTTGTATACAAAGCTGATTACCTTAGAAGAAATGAAACATTTTTTTCAATAATGTAATAACAAAAATATTTTAGTGAAAATCTAAATGTAGTTACTAGTAACACCACGAATGACTATTGGTTTCTTGGGGAATCCCCTGCTAGAGTTATGTTCTATCTAGTGGTTCGATGCCTCTCACTCTACCAAACAAAGTCTCAAATATCGGTTTATCTGCCATTAATATTCATAACCATTGTTTAAAGAAAGATACGAGAACTATTGGCAAACCTATTTGAAAAACAAACTAAACTTGCGTTTTGTACTTCGTAAAATAGTGAATATTATGATCAAGTTGTTATTATACCAAATTCGTAGAAATGGATATTCCTATAAGAAAGAAAACTTATGCTCAGAAATATAGACCAGAATGGGAGAAGCAAGACGAAGTTAAAATGTGGTTAAAACCTGTTTTTACCGGTCAAACGAAAGCCTTTTGCTCGTTTTGCCATAGCGAAATATTTACCTTACTCTATGCGAAATATTCGCCAAATTAAATGATTTAAGTAAACACGCTGATACTAAGAAACACAAACAAAAATGTGAAATGAAAAAATCAACAATTTGTTTTACTCCAGCTTCAAGGACGAATAAATATACTCAAAAAGCTGAAAGTAAGCTCGCTTTATTTGTAGCAGAGTACAGTGCCATTTCTCAAGTAGACCATCTGGTTGAATAGTGCAAAGAGGTGTTCGTGGATTCAAAATTTGCTGACATAAAAATTACCACATTCCAACGCAGAAGAGGAACGATTGTTCAGTCAAATGAATATAATAAAAAACATATTGAGGAACAGACTGGCTTCAACCACCATTCTTCTTATAAGGAATCAGCTTAAAATTTTAAAACATAATTGCCATAGGTATGTTCTGCCAGATGATATCCTGACAAAAATCACAACAAGCCTTAAAAAACCAACTGCTTCAGTAGCACCTTCCATGTCAGCTTTTTTAGTGGAACCATCAACTTCTGCTGTTTCAAGACAGTTGGAAGTGGTCGAAGTCGAAATTGACGCAATAGATGACGAAATTTTTGATTGCTTGAACCTTTAGTTTCCGTTTTTCTTTTCTTTTTTGCCGATATAGTTATGACTGATATGAATAAATGCGTGATTATCCAAATTTGCATTAATTTATACTACAATTCTTACCACTGAATAAATTGAAATATTTAGCGACTTCTAGCGGATTTTTTAAATACAGTTTTTTCAATATCTAGGGACTTTTACATCGAGATCTGGAGACTTTATTTTATTTGAAACGGCAACACTGGGGGGGAATCAGTCAGTCGTGCAACGAACAAGCTAGGAGGTGGACGTGCGGCCAGCCAGAGAACCCGGTGTTACGAAGGTAAATATATGATTCATCTGTTCTTGGTTCAGGTGGCATTCTGATTACAATGCCTACTTTATAAGATTTATTTTATTGTTTTAAAACCTTAATTTGCGTTTGCTGTGATGCTTTGAGGTAACATTTTAAGTGGAAAACTTTTAATACTGAAGCCTGTATGAATATGGAGTTATGCATAATTATAGGCAAAATCCTAATTCATGTGCCTGCTTCATATGGTCAAAACACCATATGGATTAGAAAGGAGCGGTTTTATAGCGTAAATTTGTTTTTATTTGTCACATACATATTAAGGTATAGCTGCTACAGGTATGTGGCTATACTTTCATAATGTATTTAGTTTAAATATTTTAATTAGCATTTTTGTTACATTGTACTATAATTTATACTATTACGCTATTTATAAAATGGCAATTTTAAGATTAAATTTCCCTAATAAAAAACATTTATTCATCTTTAAATATCTCTATTATTTATTTCTTTTAATATTGTAGTTTGCAACAATGCCACAACCTGAAGATAAAAAGAAGAAGAAAAAGAGACTGGCAAAGCGCATAAGGATGGAAAGTCAAGTGCCATTACTAGAATTACTGTGATTTTTTAATTGTAAAAGGTTTATCTAATTGATTAACTATTAAAGTTTTTTTAATTAGAGCGTAGCGAGCAAAGCTCTCATGGTGCAAGAAAGTTCAATCCTTTCTTATGCGAGATCTCTGTCAATACTTTACCGATTTCAACAATTTATATATCAAATTAAACTAGATTTAGATTTAACTGACATCATTCTAGCGGAGCCCGAATTTTCAATTTTGGAACTCAAAAATAAAAAATAAAATTTTTTACACAAAGATATGTGATGCTTGCTGCGCTCTAATATGCTGCCGCGAAGCAGGGTGGCGACCTAGTTTAAATTTTTGTTTCTGATTTATCTGTCACCAATTCTGATTCATCCGGGCACAAAATATTTGAATGTTGTGTGTTTGATATCTTGAAAACAACTGTATGAAAATGAGTCCCTTATTCAAATATTATTATTTGAATGAGGGGTATTAGTTCTTTGGAATCCATATTTTAATATGAATATGTGTTACAAAGCTGATAGTGAAATTAAATTTTGGCCAATTGAATCAGTTGAAGAATGAAATTTCGAAGAAACACCCTTTTACCTTGTTGAATATGTAGACTACACATAAGTACACACATTTACCCAGTACTCCATAGAGTGATCGCTCACTACATTCCATGGATGGTTACATTCATCTAAATCCAGTCTCAACATAAAATTACCTGTAACATCACACGTACTCGGTACATGGACTCTTTTTACAAGTTTTTATTTACTTTCCCCTGTCCCTATGTCCGTGTGTAATCAAATCTTGCAAGTTAAATTTTATTTAATTTCAGCGTCAGTGTACTTCCCCGATGCTGTTATATTTGGTGTAAATTTTATCCTTATAATACACATTGTTTGGTTTAATTGATGTTTCTGTTCAACACAAGTTGTTTATACAAAGTTATGTACATATTATTTAAATGCCTTCTATATTTTGCCACGCATCTGGCAGTTGGGCCGTAAACAAACTAGACTTATTTAAATTTATTTTTGTTATTGTATTTTGAATTTTTATGTAGATACTTTAATTTTTTTTGTATTTATACATTTACAAGACACTTTATTCAGTTATTGATAAACACAATAAAATTGATCAAAGTAGTTGTATCAAACTAATAATATTATGGATAATATGGACTAACAATTTATGAATATAATATGTAATGGTTGATTCAGATAACAGTACCTAACAATAATCGTAGCTTTCAAACTGCAAGCAGCCTCATTTACTGGTATACCATCACTCCTGTCACGAATTTCAATGTAGTGCCGTTCAACTCTCAAAATATTCCTGCTCACTTCCAGGATAAGCTGGAGACCTTTGACTGTGAGGATATTGATACGATTTTGGTGTCTGAAACTTGGGTTAAACCTTGTCTGCCTACATTCTTAAACCTTAACTGCCTAGCTTCTTCCTACAATTTACCAGGTCCCCAGTTGATTAGGAGTTACTGAAAAGGACTGCGATTGACATACCGCATTGTTTACTACATGTCGCCACAGCCTTCGCCTCCTGAACAATTTTTTTGAACGTGGAACCCCATCTAGAAGAGTAAACTATTTTCCTTAAAAATATTTTGAAAACACTAGCTCCCGCTTACATTCACACGATCTTTATGGGTAACTTACGTACGTAAAACACTTGCCTTCATTTTAACGATTACCGTTTTTCCTCCCTCACAAATAAGATAATATCTTTTCACTCTGCCTCTGAAGGCTTGTCACCATTTTCTCAACTGTATTCCCAGCCTTATTGACCTTATCTTTGTTTCTCCGCTTCATCACATGGCTAAGCATGGTCAGTAAGTGCACAAATTAAACATTTTTTCCCACGACTTACTCTACCTTTCCTATAGGATCCAGCCATCCTATAGGAGTCGAATCCTTTCAATAGATTTCGCGTGAAAGAAAACCAAACTTCCATACATAGCTACTATCGTGTTTATAATAATTTTAGAAACATTCTAAAAGAGCTACGAATATTTTAATATCTTATTTTTATGTTCTATAAGTATCGGTAAGAATCAGCATGAAAAGTACTGTATCGAGGAGCTAATACTTGTATAGTATCAATTAAACAGGCTTGTGTCATATAAAATTGTGTTTTTACATTACCTTACTTTGTATCATTCATGTTTCTTGTGTGAATAACTTTATAACAAGCAATTATACTTAAAATAACTCTGCGAGGAAACAAGTCTGTCTATAAAGATTCTCCGATTGCATTTTAGAATGTGTTTGATATTAAAATAATAAAAAATATGATTGAGAACGTTGAACTGATCGTCGTACATACTAGACCTCATTAATTACTAATAGCCTCCCAGAGACTATGGGGAACATTAAAAATGGAATTAAATTATCGTGTCTGCCAAATAATTGGGTACCTTCAACCTTATTTGGTACCCCAATGTATGTACATAGATGCTGTGTCGAAAGACCGCCTGCGCACGTGTTTCTTCCCACATGTACGACATATTACCATGACGAGAGATCTAAAATGGGCAGAACACATAAATAATATTGTCAAAAAAGCGAACTCCTTCATTTATGCAATATGAAAACCTTCCAATTTGTGTCAACTTCGGTATTCCTTAAAATATACAAAACATATATTAGACCACTACTTGAATATGGATACCAAATTTGGAACCCATACTTTGTAAAGGACATCGACATACTGGAAAATACCCAAAGAAGAGCTACTAAAATACCACATGGTTTCCGACGTAAGCCATACAAAGAACGTATGAAACTTCTAAAGCTAACAACTCTCCAGGAACGAAGAACAAGAGGGATCTCATTGAGACCTATAAAATCCTAACCTACTTGTACAATTTGCCCAATATACGGGATATGTTCGTACTGCGACACACCGTACTCGTCCCGGGCACACAGCCTCACACTCAGCCGGACACACACACATTCCCTTACTGCTTTCTTTTTTTTTTTTTTTTTATTCGCCAAATTGTCGCCGCCCTCCTGGTCACTCTCGGCCCGCCCAGTCTCACAGCGTACAATACTATAGAGAGTGGCCCCTAACTTGACGACCTACTGATGTGACTCTTCACGCTCCGCTTAAAGAACCCAGGGTTATATGTGGGAGGAAACACGTGCACAGGCAGGGCGTTCCAGGCCACTGGGGAGTGGTATCTCTGCCCAGCACGCGTTGTTCGGGATCGGAAGGAAGAGGGTGGGATCAGATTGAAGAGCTCTTCAGAACACTCGCCGTGGTAAATACGGTAAAATGCGGCCAAGGAAGCTATTGTTCGGCGCTGAGCTAACGGCTCAATGCTTCCCGTTACCTCCGGACAATCTATAATACGGATAGCTCGTCGCTGCATAGCGTCGAGAGCGTCCAGCAAATACTTCGCGGAGCCGTCCCAGAGGTGAGAGCAGTATTCGACGCAGGGTCTAATCTGTGTTTTGTTCAGCAGACACCTCTGGTGAGGTGTGTAAAGAATCACTTTACCTTATTCAGTATTCCTAGTTTCAGCGAAGCTAGCCC